>OX155902.1:12762151-13171937 GCA_944588485.1 Phosphuga atrata
TCACGTTTCCACTCTTTCCGATGTCCTTGGCTCGATGGGTATCTAGTCTTTGGTCCTTGGCGCGTTTCTTTGTATTCTCCAGTCTGCCGGTCGCTCCCGCCAAAGGAGTTTGCGTGGAAGTTGGGTGTTATTCATCCGGCAGACGTGGCGATACCAACGTAGTCTTCGTTTTTGTATTTCTTCTTCGATCGATGTCTGTTGATCGCAGCTTTCTCTAATCGCCTCGTTTCAGAGTAGGTCGCGGACAGAGACACGGAGTATTTGTCTCAAGCATCTCATTTGGAAGACCTCGATTTTGTTTAGGTACGGTTTGAGCAGTGTCCACGTTTCCAATCCATAAAGAAGAATGGGAAGGATTAAGGTATAGGCTCGGTATATGCGTATTTTGGTTTAGATGGTGATATTCGTCCGCTTTCATATGCACCACTTGAGCGAGGCGAATGATGCTGTTACTTGACTGATCCGGCTATGAACATCGGCATAAGCGATCCCAAATACTTGAACTGTGGTACCTGTTCGATTTGAGTTTCATCGAGGTAAACCCTAGCTTCCGACCCGTCCGTTGTGACCACTTTGGTTTTGTCCGCATTGATCTTTAATCCGTATGACTGGGTAATGCGGGAAATTTCGTATAAGATGTCTGTTGCTCCAGCCTGCGTGTCGGCACAGACGGCGCTGCCATCGGGGGACATCAGATCGGTTATAACGTTATCGTCGCGGTCGCTGTATCGGACTCCGCGTCGTTCATCGAATGCTTTCCGCATAATCGTGTCAACCAAAACGTTAAAAAGTAGTGGCTCCTTGTCGTACTCCAGTTCGAATCGGAAACTCCTCGAATAAGTCATTTCGTATACGAACGCTGCTGGTTGAGCCGTCGTACGATGCCTGAAGAAGTTGAATGATTTTCATCGGCACGTGTTCGGTCTTCAGGGCCTTCCACAAACTGGCCCAGTCGATGCAATCGATGATGTTGTTAATGGTCCCTATTAATTAGCTCCTATATTCTGTAACTGTTTCTTCGTCCATCGTTTGTTCTGACAGGCATGTTTTGACATAGGCTTTGTTCTGACATAGGCTAGGTCTTTGATTATTACGTTATTTGGAATTGCCAAGTTTTGGTCCTAATGCTAGTACTTTTTCTGGTAGGTTAATGTTGGTAAAGTCGTATATGTAATTCTTAGATGTGGAAAGAACTATGGGACATTGTTGTTGCTTAAGTTCATTTATTTTTCTCATGTTGTTCCTTTTTATCCCCAGGAATGTACGTTCATAATTCTTCTTCATACTCTGGTCAACCTTGTTGAATTTCTGAACTGTGTTGGTTCCTCTATGTGATCTACGTTTATTTTTTAAGTTCGTTACCTTCCAATTCGTGATTTTTATCTTAATGTTAAGGATACTTTTTCTGAATATCTGTAGTGCGTAATTAACATGGTTCATATATGCATGCTGGTCTACTCTCAAGGAATAAATTTGTTTAATGTTATTAACCCGCCGTTTGTGACGTGTATGTCTCTAAGTCCGGGTGGTTCGAAAAAGTCGAATAACTAATCTCCCATGGAATTGAGTAGTGATTTTGTGTACCTTCCTCATTTCGAGTCCCCCACCGTTAGTACACCCCGCGCTGGCGACACGGACAACTGTTATCTGATGACTACGTAGCACAAACATTATCGGACAGTGAAGCTGGAAGTAATAGCGAATCGGAAAATCCACCTACTGATCAAATACAAAATTCGGTCAACGAAGAGGATTTCGCAATAACTCCTTGTTTTATTTGAGAATGAACAAATCTACAAAAATGGAGTAAAGAACCGCACCGATATACCATCAATATCCACAGTGCTTATCAGTAGAATATTCCTTTTTGCTTTTGGGACGTATGAAACCGAAACCAATGTTGTCGGTAAAACCAAACATACTAGACTTCACATTTCGACCACGCAATACATTGAGGTCAGGAAGTATTTAATTTGGCCGATTTGGAACTTACAATATTATAACTCAGTTACCAGGACCTAAATTACCTGGCTATTTTAGTTGAAACGGGTGCTCTTGGAATTTGGAGACACTTCTTTGACGACACCATAATAGATGTTATTGTCAAGTGTACGAATCAATACATTGATACAAACATAAATATAACAGAGAAACACATTCCCGACGGACTAAGTCAATGCTTTATAGGTTTGATTCTATTAGCCGGAGTAAAAAAATCGAATTATCTAAATATTGACGAATTGTTTCGAACGGATAGTGGTTCAATAGAAATCTTTCGACTTGTCTGTCTGCCGAAAGATTTAACTTTCTGATACGAGTTTTGACATTTGATGTTATCACGACGAGGCAATAAAGAAAAGCACATGACAAGATTTGCCATGTCAGAGAAATATTTGGGAGATTTGTACAAAATTGCAAAGATAATTAGACCTTGCCTACTTTTGTGACAAAAAATGGAAGGCTTTCGTGGAAGATGTGCATTTAGACAATACATTCCAAATAAACCAAATCCTTTTGGTATTAAAATTCAAGCTCCCTGTAATGCTAAGATGTTTTACACATTTAGAATGAAAATTTATCTTGGAAAGCAGCCAAATGAAGGTCCATCTTGACAATCTTGACAATTCTAGCCTAGCTGTTGTTCGAAGATTATGTCAATTGACAATACTGGTTACAACGAGATTATTAACGACTTATTTCAATTGAAGCATTCCTACAGAAATGGTCTAACAACAGTTGGAGCAACCAGGAAGAATAAGAAAGAAATACTTCCTGACCTCTATTGCGTGGTCGAAATGTGAAGTCAAGTATGTTTGGTTTTAGCGACAACATTGGTTTCGGTTTCACACATCCCAAAAGCAAAAAGGAATATTCTACTGCTGTTGGTGTTATGAATGTGGGTGGCAGAAAAAAAAACAAGATATACTTGCTACCATTGCAAGAAATATTTATGTCTACAGCATGTAGTACCAACATGTAATAGCTGCATGGCCCTTGAAAAAGACTAATTTTTTAGGGGATTGTTTGTATATTTATTTGTTCGAAAGAGTTCTAAGTGCTTAAGTGTAAAAATATAAACGTTATGTTTTTTTATGATGCATCTTTGTTTTATTGTTAAAAAAACATGTCTTTTTAATATTTGACCTAATAAAATTAGGATAGAGTATTGCTTATTAGGAAAATCTTAAGTTGAAAACCCCGGTGCGTAGGACCGGCGTCACCAAAAGTCAAGTTCACGTCATAATTGGCGGGTTAATAATGTGTCTCCTGTTTAGCAAAGAACCTAACTTTTCCAAGTTTTCGTCTTGTTTTTGACCCAATGATTTTATCTTAATAATTGTTACATTAAAATGTTGTATATTTGTTGTAATGTTATGTTCATGGTCTTGATTTAATCGAGTACTTCACAGAAATACACATTATATTAATAGCTGACACATAACTAACATCCTTTTAAACACAACAAAAGCATAAGTCATCAATTAAATCTAAAACAAGTCAAGTCAATTATGAAAGGGGTATAGACATCATTTTTTCCAATAGCTGTTCAGACTAAAAACCTAATAGTTTATATTTTTACGTATCATCGATAATATATACCTATTAACTAGATATAAGGTATGAGGTATATAATAGTATATTTTGTAACTAGGGCAGAAAGTTATTAATTTCACCCGAGAGCGAAATTGGTCGCACGAACGAAGTGCACATTCGCTAGAGAGGGCAATTGACAATACCGCCCGTGTTACAAACAAAATTTTTTATTACTCATGCGAGGGGATATATCTTACAAGTTTGGGATCCAGGGGCCAACCAAAAATGGAATAAAAAATGAAGAATTTTCTTTTTCAATTGTCTCCAGTGGTGTGGATTCGTCATAAGAACTCTCCTCAGTGTGCGGTATCACCAATGAATTTACACTACTTTTAAAACGTTTTCTTTAATTTTTATTCTTATTTTGTCACTTTGACACTTTATTTTTATTTATTTGTTTTTTTTAATGTAACCTAGCGATATTGAATATTTGCGTGCGTTACCCAGGTTATGTGTAAAGACAATGCGGTTCAAAGTGGCATTTCTCGTATTAAAAAACGTGCGTCAGGAAGTACTTTGAGTACGCACGCATGAGTAATAAAAAATATTTTATAATGTTGTAATTGTTTTATTATAAATATGTTTTATTGTATAACTGTTGAAGAAAAGACTCAAAGACTCTGTTACAGTTCTTAGTTATAAAATCTTCAAACTCAGAAAACACAAATATTTACATAATTTTCTGTTTGTTTCAGGTATGTTCAGCATTTATTCAAAGATATTCTCTTATATAAACTGTAAGTAAAATTTTCTTGTTTGGTAGAAATAATTGTTTGGTAGATAGCCTTGACTTAATAGAAACCAAAAACAAAGTAATTAGTTTAATGCATTCGAACGTTTTTTTTTTTAAACAATTTCATGAAATTCTGAATAATTTAATAACAAAAACCAGTAAATACTTCGATTTTACATTTAATTTACTGCATTCACCCCGACAGATTTTATTTTATCCCTCCATTATTACTATTTTACATCCCCTATAATATATCACTTCTCTCTATTTGTTGTTCAATTTCATTGAAATCAATAATAATATTAAAAAATATTTTTGGAAATATCAATGGTTGTGTGAATAAATCAACTGAATTATTCGTTTTTATTTGAATAAAAAATTGTTTATTTTGTTTGCCAAATAAATACTGAAACAAGGAAAACAATATTACTTTTGTAACCAGAGCGGACGCGATTTTAACCCGTCCTCTGTATTATCACAATTTGGATTGATCGGCAAAATGTATCAAAATAAGTAGCGAAATTAAAAAACGCGGAGGTAAATCCGATGATATAATGAATGCCACCGAATAAAACGTTCTTTTTTTTAGTTGATATTGTTTCATATTTTGGTTGTTGAAATATTTTTTTAATTTTGTTTACCATGTTCTAAATTTCGACCCCTGCAGTAAAAATAATTAAATGTGGAATTTATGTGAATGAAAAAAAAACTTGTTTTCATTACGCAAAATATTTTCTTTAAATTCTGTTAAAATTCCAGTCGTTAAACAGTTTGTTTTTGCTCGGTTTAACTCAAAAAACAAAATCTTGTTGATATTTTATATGCAAAACATCAACAAGGGTTTGTTTTCTGGGTAAATTTTATAAAATCTAGTGTTATCTAGGCAAATCTCTTGACAAAGTTTGTAGAGTTTAATGAAATTCACTCCGGTATTGTTTAGATAAATTAGTCTAGTTCAGTTTAATCTAGCGCAGTTTAATTTTGACTAGTTAGTCTAGTTCTGTAAACACAATTAATTTATGTTTTAAATGGGCGTAAATTGTTATTCAAGAATTATTTTGCATAGAATAGTTACAAAAAGTTTGTCGGTTCCCTAACTTATTGTTAGTCTAGGTTTAATTACATTTAGATTTAGGTATGCAGAAATTAGTCGAAATCTGTAAATGTAAATTTATCCGCTTATAACTTGATAATTGGTCGAGATAGATCCAAAGTTCCAATTCAATTTAATTTGTTAATTATTAATCAAATCAATTATCGCCTAAAATAAATTATCTATCATATAGGAGAAGAGTGGCCTGGAAGAGCCAGTTTTGAAAAAAAATGGACAAAAATACAAAACAAAAAAATAAGCAAGAAAATTTGTATCATAAGTTGTTGTTTATTTCTTTATGTAGGTAATGTGATGAAACATTTTCCAAAAGCAACAATGTACTTATTGTTAGTCATGTAACCTATTATAAAAACAATGAGATTCGGCTCTTTCATAACACATAAGCATTGAAAGAGCCAAGTACAGGGACTTGAATTTTAAATTAGCAAGATATATCATTAAAAATATTTATTATTATATAAAATGATTCATATAACGCAAACTCTAAATAAAGAATTTACTTATACCTAGATAGAATTTTTACTAAATCTGTCGTTGGAGATCAATCATTTTAATTTTAAAGTATAGTCTTCTTAAGAATATAATTATAAAGTTGCTGAATTCAAAAACTTTTCGGCAAAAAAATCTCCATTTTACACCACAGGATTCATGTGCCCAACCGGAACAAATTTTGCACTGGTACCACTCTTGATTGCAGTTACTATAATTATCACTGCATACTCCACAATTATCCTGTTCTCTTCCTCTTGTATTTATATCCTAATTTTTTACTTGTGATAATACTATATTATCGTCAGAATCGTGAGTATCTGTATCAGTTTTAGATTTCTTAGTAAGTCCTTGTATAGATCATTTAGGTATAGATCATTTTCTTCACATTCTTTCTATTTTGCCTTGAATTTGAGTCATTTTCTTCCACCAAGTTTTTCTCAGGAGTGTCCGTTAGAATGGTAGATTGAATGGTACATTCAATATGACATTTTTCAGCTTTTACGAACCTTTTACTTTAAAACGGTCTAATCATTTGCGCTGATATAACTGGTTACCTTGATGTGGTCGCTACTGATACTATTAAAATTGACAGTGAAGAAGCACTGGCAAGTGAAAGTCGATGGGGCAGATTCTCATATGTTTCAGTTGCATTGTTATTACCATTTTCCTTATCGGAATACATTTCAGCAGATGGATCAGACTAATCAGTCACAAATGAAGATAGAAACTCTTCTTCTACAAATATGTTCGAATTTAAGCGATAAATACCCGTTTTTCAGCATACGGCTGAAATTGTCACTTTTTACCAGGGTTTGACAACATCCATTCATTCATAGCAATCCTATACCTGATTCTGAAGGGATCATACACTGTGAGATTAAGGGGCTGTAGCTTATGGCTGCAGTCTGGTGGAAAAGTGACCATTTCAGGAGTTTTCTCTAGCAAATTGAACCACTCTGAGGTTCACATGTGAGCTATGATTGTCTATATTATGATCAATTTTCGGATTTTCTTTGTAGGGTTTCACATGTAGTACAAAATGTTCCAGAGCTTTAATGAAACATTCTTCATTCATCTATCCCGAAATATTTGCCAATCCAAGAGCTCCTGGTGGACCATAAGGTAACATAATGTCTTTGTAATTTACTCGTGAAAACACAAAAATTGGTGGTAAAAAACCACCAGCTGCATTAATGAAAAACAAAGTTGTCACCAAAGTTCCTCGTTCACCTGATTTCACTTGTCCGATTTGTTTTGATCCTCTTTCAGCAATAACTTTAGGAGGATTGGTTACAGTGCTGCAGCCTGTTTCATTTGCGTTAAATATCATGTGCAGCGGAAAACTATATCTGGTGTAAACATCAGTAAGTTTTTAAAAAAACTTGCTTACGTTCGTTTTATTAAAGCTAGTTGCTCTGGAGAGTGAGGTATTTTCGGGTTTTCTAACGGCTAAATCTTTGTGTCTGCTCATAAAGCCTTTTAACCAATCATCGCTTGCACCTTGAGAGATCTTGCACTTATTTGGATAAACAGAATTAGTTTCTGCATAAGCAAATGCTAGTTTTTTTGGTTTGTTGTCTTGTTAGCCCATGGCACATTTTTGACGCAGCTTTCAAATACTCTGCTAGCAAACGCTCGTGTTTCAAAGTAAAAATTCGCTTATTACCTATATTAGGAGTATGTTTATAAGATTCATCTGAAGATTTTACCTTCTTGACCATTTTAGCTAAGCAAGCTCTTGAAACATTAAGGGAAAGGGTAAGTAATTTTCAATTACTTCACTAATAGGTTCCTTTATTGTAGGTGCTGTGAAGAAATATAACCTCGGAAACTAGCACGAAATTAAAGCTTCGGTTACAAATTATTTATCTTATTGGAAGGCCTAATATATTCATACAATAATAGTATAATCATATCGCTGTTAGTTTTGCACGCGTAGATATCAAAAAGCAAATATAATGAACTCAAAAACTTACTTTTTATGCACGAAATTTTCACAACTTTGCACTGGCGTTATTTATTTTCGATGAACTGTCAATTTTCTGTGGGAAATAGTTGGCCAGTGTTGCTATTTCAAAATCACAATTTTTGCGTGATTCGTTGAAACACTTTGGAGTAAATAGGCGGCTCTTTCAAAACATGGCTCTTTCATGCCACTCTTTCCCTACTCTAATTTGTCTAGATCAAATATTGTTTCGCCTAGGTAGTTTCACTAGAAATTTAACTACGTCTTGTTTGACTAGATGAATTGGTGAGGTTTAGTTTAAATTGTCTAGACCAGCGCTTCTCAAACTTTGAAGCACGCGACCAAAAATTTTTTCTAGAAATGAGAATACGACCTATAGTTTTTGTTAGTTATGTTGTGCTTTTATTTTTCTTTGAACTTTCGAAAACAATTCCGTTTCACAACACAATAATCATTTAACGCTACTCAATTTTGGATCGTGAACCATAGTTTTAAACAATAATTATTACCTAGTTTTGTTATATTTTGTCTAGCTGCAGAGACTGGTTTGCTTTAGTCTACATTGTTTAGTTAAAATATTGTTTTTTAAGAACTATCTTGTTTAGCAAGAAAAATTGGGGAATTTTGCCTTATTATTATTTTTTTTATTTAACAGTACATCAACAGATGTAATAGTTGAATAGGGTAGAAAAGTTGATGAGTGTGAAACGATTGAAAGTGTAGATGATTAATAGTTGTAAGGGTGAAATAATATGTAGAATCTTGAGGATTTTGTAGTTGGACAAAATAAATATTTAAAAATTATCACTACCATAAAAATTCCATTAAAAAAAACGGATATCTACCGTGAAGATACCAAGATATTTAAATCAACGATCCATGCAGAACTGATAAAAATTTTCATATATCTTTTATAATTTGCAAGCAGTAGCTCGAAAATTTGAATTTATTTCCATCAGTTCCGCATGGACTTTGTGGAGCTGCTGCCACACAATTGATAAAATATTTTGCAAAACTGACATAGTGATTTCATCGTCTAATCCTTTCTCTACAAATGTGAAAAATTTGGTTGCTCCACCTGGAGCGGAACCTATTAAGTTGATTTTTTTAGGGAATCCAGATACGTCAATCAGGTATTCTAACCAAAACCGAACACGAAAATTTCAAAATTATCAAAAATTGCAAAAAAATGTATTAACGCTTAAAAAATTTCAATGAAATTTTTACGGAACATGGCTCCACCTTCGCTGGGCGCGTCGTGGGTAATATTTTTTTCCTTTTAAGGTATTCTGCAAACATCTCGTCAATGCTTTAAAATAGAAAATACCTGGACCACCATCTGCAGGATGTATGTACATACAACAAAGTATTCATTGGGAATTTTGCAAAAAATGAGAAACGGCTAGCGGCCGAATCATGCAAATTAAAAATATTATCGATGAACGTCTGATTTATAAATGTCTGATCCCGATCAGAATTGGTAAAAAATACCATTTTCCGCGGTCGTAGTTGGTTTCAACTGACTGAACGAAAATTCGAATTGTCTTGGGACGGAACTTGTCGTGAATATGCGGAAATGTATGGGAAATGAAAATGCGGAAATGTGTTTGCCACCGATTGGTGTTTTTCGTTGCATCGTAAATGGCATGGCAAGAAAATTCCGATTTTGACGAAACCGAAATTTGAGCATTTTTGGAAAATTCGCCCACACCGAATCGAAGCCGGCGAGTAAGCGAAATTTACAACCCTTGCAGAAAAGAGTTGGAATTTGCAAATTGCGGCGGTAAAAGTTGCTAAAGTTGAAAAACGGGTGAATTAGGACGCGCGATAACTGGTCGGCCATTAACAGGGTTCCAGGGGTAGCACCACATAAGCATAACATGTATACTTGATTTCAGAATGTAGGCAATTGCTGATGGAAGGACATCGTGCAAAATTTTCTGTAAAATTCTCAAAATGCGAATTTCGTTTTTTTTTTTAACTTTGCCAGTTGCGAGCTTTTTAATACCCTAAGACACGGTCTGGTCTGTTCTTGATCTGCCCTTGTAGGAGAGGAAGTAGTATCATTTGTAATTTAGTTGATCTTGAATGCGAATTGGCATCCTACCGGTTTCCTTTTATCGTCCGTGGAGACCTCGTGGTTTCTGCGAATCGGCAAATCGACATACCGCACGAAGAAAGAAAATGTTAAATTTCGGTAATGCTTTCGGTTCGGCAGCTGCAAGCGTCAGGTTTTCAAAAACATCTACCGCACTATATTTCCAAATTCGCGCGCCCGAAGACCCAGAGAAGAATAACCTACGAAACCGGATCCGCAAACCGGAAACCGTCGAGTTGGCAGTTTTGTGCGCAAAAAATCGGCGCTCTTGATCGGTCCAAATACAGCCCGCCTGGGCCCAAAAACTGTAATTTTTGTTTTCCCACCGCACCCCGCCAGCCCGGCGGCATCACTATATATCAAACATTAGTCAATTCTCTGCAGCTTTCTAAACATTTTATTACTTTTCACTCAAAACGTCCGTTTCAAACATTCTCCAAACCCAATATGACGTATTTTTCCCGCCCCCTCCTAAAAAGGCGTACACTATTCTTTTAGTATATGTAATTATTAATGTTATAACTCAATTTTGGATCGCGAACTATAGTTTTAGATAATATATTGCTTAGTCTTGTTATATTTTATCTAACTAGAGAAAGTGGTACATCATATTTAGGATTAAATACAATAGAAGTGAAGTTTTTTACATATTAAGTTACGTCACATTTCGCTCTAACTAATGGTGTTGCGTTTTACAAATTTGAATTCCCTTGCTTAATTTGCACTTATGTTTATTAATTTTAAGTAATTAAAAAGATATTAATTAATAAAATAACGGTTTAGTTCAAATGTCCGGCCAATAAAGATTCGGTATAAAAATATTTGAATCAAATTTAAATTACATGCATATTCCCTATTGATAAATATTGTCTTGTCTTCCATATTGATAAATATTGGCCAAATCTTGATTACCTCAAGAAATTAATCTAGTTTATTCTAAATCATAGGTTCCCAACCTGGGGTACATGTACCCCTGGGAGTACACTACGTTGTTGCAGGGGGTACTATAGAAATTTAAAGAAATTGCTTATGTAAAGCGTAGTTTTTCAAAATGTAAATTAAAACTAAATCACGGCGATGCATCGCCAAGGTTTCGTCTCCTGTCCCCACAATGATAACATTCAACGCGTCGCCACCCAATTCTTTTCTATGCGGCGCGATGCACCTACTGTTTTGATTGTGGTTATGAAAATGTGTATATGGATTTGTATTACGTATTTCACTGTCAATAACTTTTAAATCACATACTTAAAATTTATAAACATATAAATTATAAATGTGCATTTTCTTCCAGCATTGTGGTGATATAATGACTGAAATATAAGAATTTTTGTTTGGAAAAACACTTGAAATTATCTAACATGCAAATAACAGAAAATTACATAAAATTTTACATAAAATAAATAGATTCGCCTATAATTTTATCCAACAAACGTAAAATTCAACCAAAACAAGCTTTAAATACTTTTTACTTACAATATTTTTTAAGAAAGTGCATGTCTAATGTCAAAAATCACACTTCGCCACAGATAAATAACTATTATAATGCCTTTTATAACGTCATATTCATTTTTAGTCCGTCCTAATCTATAATAATAAACATAAGAATAATTCTAAGAAAAAACTCTGACAGATAACTCTGACACTTCTAGTAGCAGCAGTACCAAGACGCACCCACAAGAAGATTCTGAAAAATTTAAACGGAAAAATTGGAAATACAACGACGGGTTTTTGGCATGTGGATTTACTTGGTGTGGAGAGGAAAATGAGCCCAAACCACACTGTGTTGTGTGTTATGAAACATTTTCGAATAACTGTATGAAACTATCCCTTCTAAAACGCCATTTATACAACAAACACAAGCATTTAATAGACAAGCCTATTGATTTTTTTAAAAGACAGCGAAGTGAGTTAAAAAATATCAAAACGTCAATTCAATCATTTACTACTACTGCTAACAAACAAGCTCTTGAAGCATCTTATTTAGTTAGTCTGAGAATTGCCCAAACTGGCAAACCTCACATTATTGGTGAAACCTTAATACTACCTACCGCAAAAGATTCGGTAACATCAATTCTTGGCCAAGCAGCAACAAAACTGGATGTCGTTTCTCTATCAAGCAACACTGTTTCTCGAAGAATTGATGAAATGGCAGCTCAGGTAAAAGAAAAACTAATTGAGAATATAAAACAAAGCCGATTTTTTGCAATTCAAATAGATTTAACCGGACTTTAACCAATTTTGTGCAGTTGATGGCTTATATAAAATTTGAAAAAGAACAAGATATACATGAAGAATTTTTATTTTGCGAACCGCTTCCAAATAATACAACTGCAAATGAAATTTTCAAGAAACTTAATGAATTTGCAACCCAACATGATATCAATTGGAAAAACTGCGTGGGTGTATGTCCTGATGGAGCACGTGCAATGGTAGGTTGTTATGGAGGCGTTCGCGCTAAAATTAAAGAAGTTGATCCAGGCGTAAAGTTTACGCATTGTAGTATACAGGGTATCCCAACAAAAATTGATTGACCCCCCCTATAATTGGAAAACCGAATAATATTTCAAAATTCGCCGAGACCCGTCGATTTTTGTTCTTGGGGGGAGCTTTTTTGACAGTCAAGCCAACCCGATATGTTCATCCCCCTAATGCCCAGCAACCCCAACTTAAAAATTTCAAATGCAACTACCCCAGTTGTGGCACATCATTTTAAAGCCCTTTTCATTGCGAATACAGTGATGTACCGTTTTTAGAAATCGGTTGAGATTTGACAGAATTATTGCTTACAAACGAAAAGATGACAAACCAACTTACGCGTAGTAATTTCTACACAAATGCCCACCACTAATAATTTTTTCATCTACTACACATAACCGCATTACCTAATTGTTATTGATGTGTCTATCAGTTTACAAAAAAGTCAGAAATGAAATAAAAAAGCTGAAGCAAATAATAAATCAGATTTATTTGATGAATTGGTCAAAATGACACCCGTTAACTTCCAAACAATAATACAGTCTATTTTCAAATTCTGTTCGAACATTATTAAAGACATCCGCAATTATTAATCGGCATTCTTCTACAATTCTCTGACGTAGCACTTGCAATGTTTCCGGCTGAGTGGCGTACACTCGTGATTTTAATCGTGGAACAGATCCGGCGATATTGGTGGACATTCGACGGGACCTCTTCTGCCAATCCAATGCCCCGGGAAATGGTCATTCAAAAATTGTCGCACAGCAGCAGCATAGTGCGGGGGCGCACCATCTTGTTGGAAGGTTATTTCATTTTCTAGTAAATTGTCATCACTTTCTAAAATCTCTGTTTTCCTAGGATCAATTGTACTTTCCAATAATTCTAGATAGGTGTTTCCATCGAGATTACCTTGGATGAAAAAGATGGTCGCCCAAAATGCCTGCCCAAACATTCAATTTTTGAGGTGTCTGAGTTTGAAATTCCCTGATTAAATGCGGATGAGTATCACTCCAATAACGACAATTGTGTCTATTCACTTCGCCATTCAACATAATTCGTCGGAGAAACATGTATTGTAGAGAAGATATGGATTCAGTAGAAGTTGTTCACTAAAGTATTCGCAAAATTGGTTACGGCGATCAAAGTCATCTTCATGTAACTCTTGAACCAGCGTCATCTTAAATGAATGAAACTTGTGTTTTTTCAAAATTCGATGAACACTGGAACGGGATACGCCAGAAGCTAGAGACACAGTTGTAATCGATTGCTTATTATCCATCTGTACATGACCCAAAACTGCCACTTCAACTGCTTCATTTCGAACTGGCCCAATTACTTCACGTTTCTTGTTTAAAAGCGAACCTGTTGCAACAAATTTGTCAATCAGGTGTCAATCTGGTGGTTTACATTTTTTTCAGGATGATTGGCATTAAAAATTCGTGCTGTAGCTTTAGCGCAATCGTGATTTCGATAATAAATTGCAACAATTTCTACTCTTTCCGCGATTGAATAAACCATTTCGAACACACGTTAATACTTTCAATAACGGCTGAAACTAACGATTTCTTGGTCACAAGCAAAAAACACCGACTTTTTTTGTAGTACTGATTTTTTGCTATTTTGAAAAGGTCTGAATTCCTATAAAGTTAAGTATCTTCTACTAATAACTATTTTGGTATCTAGTTTTATTTGCTTCAGCTTTTTTATTTCATTTCTGACTTTTTTGTAAACTGATAGACACATCAATAACAATTAGGTAATGCGGTCATGTGTAGTAGATGAAAAACTTATTAGTGGTGGGCATTTGTGTAGAAATTACTACGCGCAAGTTGGTTTGTCATCTTCTCGTTTGTAACCAATAATTCTGTCAAATCTCAACCGATTTCTAAAAACGGTACATCACTGTATTCGCAATGAAAAGGGCTTTAAAATGATGTGCCACAAGTGGGGTAGTTGCATTTGAAATTTGTAAGTTGGGGTTGCTAGGCATTAGGGGGATGAACATATCGAGTTGGCTTGACTGTCAAAAAAGCTCCCCCCAAGAACAAAAATCGACTGGTCTCGGCGAATTTTGAAATATTATTCGGTTTTCCAATTATAGGGGGGTCAAATTTTCGTTGGGATACCCTGTATATCGTGAATCTTATAATAAAACTATGTTTCATCATAAGATTTTTTTTTTGTCTAAACATACTAAAACTTTTTTGTCCCTTACCTCTTAAAAAAAGGGGAGGGGTACAGAATTTTTAGCAGTTTAATTTAGGGGTACAATTTTTCAAAAGGTTGGGGACCACTGGTCTAAATTATCGTGTTCAAATATTGCTTTCTTACCTAGGGTTGTCAACAGGTCTCTTTTAAAGAGAACATTCTTACAATTATTTCTTGTTCTCTATCTTTTTTACATATACTCGAATTGTTCTCGAATTGTGGAAGACAATTAGCAAAAGTTATATCAGGTAAAAACCCGACAAAGCTAAAATTTGAGAATGGCCGTATTCTGCAATTAGTTCAATAATTGCCGAAACAAATTAGAATTGATATCTCTATTTACTTCAAATTTAGCCTAGGTTGATCTAAAATTTTAATTAAATTTACTTTGTCGATAAGAAAATATTTCGGGGGGATTTTGCAGAAATGCACCAATTTATTTGATACAGAAATTTGGAAAAAATATAATATTTATGAAGCTGGAAAAAATATAAGTTGTAGCTGGTCTGAAGTTAAGACTTCAAACATGAAAGGTGTATGATAATTATCATACACCTTTCATGTTAATTATGGATTATAGTTATGTAGAACATTACTCTCATAAATGCATATGCACCAACAGAAGACAGCGGTGAAGAATCAAAAGACCGATTCTATGATGCTCTGGAGAATGTATGTGCAAGAACAAGCACCTATGATACCTTAATAATAATGGGAGACTTCAATGCTAAAATAGGGAAAGAACATTTCGCAGTCTAAGTAGCTGGGCAATATTCACTGCACAATGAGACAAGCCCAAACGGCATTCGTCTATGCCAATTAGCCAACGCATTGTCGCTGCGAATAAAAAGTACAGCCTTTGAGAGAAAAACTATATACAAAGGCACATGGAAAATGCCGGAAAGCCAACTGGTGAACCAAATCGACCACGTACTTATAAGGAGAAGATACGGCTCATCAATAACAAATCTGAGGACCCACAGAGGGCCAAACTGAGATAGTGACCATTTCCTGGTAGTGGGAAAATTACGGCAGAGAATATCAAATGTCGCCAAAACTAAAGGTACAAAAAGGGAACAGTGGGATACAGACCAGTTGAGCAAAAATGAAGCCCTAAACAAATATCAAAACGCCATCAGCATGGAGTTAGATAGACTCCCAGACCATAGCAATATTGACGATGGCCTTCCACCATGGAGAGGGCAATAATAAAAGTAACCAAAGACGTAGTAGGGACAAAAAGAAAATCAAGAAACATAGATTGGTTCGATATGGAATGTAAAAGGGTTATAACAGAAAAGAATAATGCGCGACAAAAGATGCTGCAAAGAAACACTAGAACTAATAATGCAGTATACCAAGAGAAGCGGAGAGAAGCTAACAGGTGCCTAAGGGGGAAAAAAAGAGATATGATGCGTAAGAAAATAGAAAGCATAGAAGAGAACTATAATCAACGCAAAGTGAAGGATTTCTATAGAACAATCAGAAATGAAGCGAAATAGTACCAGCCAAAATTAAACGTATGCAAGGATAAGAACGGAAAAATCCTAACGGAAGAGAAAGATGTCATGGATAGATGGCGCCAGTACTTCGCCGAGATACTAAATGTTGATCATATGGAAGACCTAGAAGAGCCAGAAACAGTAATATACACAGTCCTCCGGCGAAGACGGCATCACTGCCGAAATTTTAAAACTGGCCGGAATAGATGCACATAAAAGACTGCACCAACTAATATGCAAAATATGGAAAGAAGAACAGATGCCTGAAAGGTGGAAAACTGGGTTAATCTGCCCTATCCACAAAAAAGGCGACAAAACAAACTGCGACAATTACAGGGGAATAACACTACTCAACACTGCATATAAGGTACTCTCCAATGTGATATTCGACAGGATAAGACCGTATGCAGAAGAAATATTAGGAGAATATCAATGTGGCTTCCGAGAAAGTAGATCAACTCTGGATCAGGTATTTGTGCTAAGTCAAGCAATGTAAAAATGTTATGAATACAACATCGACCTGCACTGTCTGTTAATCGATTTTAAAAAAGCATTCGACAGTATTAAAAGAGCAAAACTAGGAAGTGCACTTGCTCTAATGGGTATCCCACATAAAGTTGCCAAACTAGCCATGATGACAATGGATGGATCCAAGGCCAGAGTAACAGTTCAAAACAAAACATCAAAGGAATTTGAAAGAAGAACCGGTGTTAGGCAGGGAGATGCCTTGTCAGCTGTTCTTTTTAACCTTGCGCTACAAAATGCAATTGGAAACCTCGAAAATAAGGGAAATATCATAACAAAATCATACCAAATATGTGCGTACGCGGACGACATACTGATCATGGCTAGGGACAACAGAACTCTAGAAGAATTGTTTTAAAAAATAGAAGAGGAAGCGAGCAAAGTCGGCCTGAAAATACATGCAGATAAAACAAAATACCTAAAACTGTCACGTGATAACCCAAGAAGGACCCCTCAGAACTTCATTATAAATGATCATCGGTTTGAAGAAGTTCAAAATGTCAAATATCTTGGATCGATGCTATTATTCACATCTGAAGCTCTTCAAATCAAAAATCATCTCACGTAAAGCAAAACTGCGAATATATAAAACCCTGATCAGACCCGTGCTAACTTATGGAGCTGAATCCTGGAGTATGTCGGAAGCAGACAAAAACTCTCTTCGTATTTTTGAAAGACGGATTTTACGGAAGATCTTTGGACCAGTGAGAGAGGAAGAAGGATACAGAATTCGCATGAACTACGAACTTCAAGAACTAATAGAAGGTGAAGACATAGTAAGATGCATTAAGGCACAGAGACTTCGATGAGCGGGCCACATGACCGAGAAGAATGCCGAGTGCGAGAGCACCCAGATCCATCCATAAAGCGCAACCTAACACATCAAGAAGCAGAGGTAGACCCAGAACCAGGTGGAAAGATAAGGTAGAGGAAGATGTAGAAACTCTACAAGTAGGAGACTGGACACGTGTCGCTGAAGACCGTCAAAGGTGGAAGGGGATTGTTAAGGAGGCCAAAGCTCACCCTGGGCTGTAGAGTCAGAAGAAGAAGAAGAAGTTATGTAGAAGAAAATGAAAAAGAGGTCATCAATAATATTTTAGATCTAGGTAACCAGTTGAATTAGAAAGTAGAAACAGAAGACATTCATCACCTACTTGAGTTGTCAGGAGTTGACAAATGAAGACAAATAACAGACCATACATAAAGACCGATTGATAATGGAACTGAGAATCCTTAGAAATTTCCTGCCAAACAACTGACAGAAATTTTTAGTTGAATAGAAAAGACGCTCGCGTGTTTCCGAAAGCGAAGCCCAAACGAAAACAGATTTTCTAAAGTTAGAACGACTGCACATGATGCCTCTACGTGCTATGAAGTAATACTGGTTGAAAAGAAAAGAGCTACTACAAAACTTCTATTACACAGTTTTTTATAAGAACATTTCTTCTTATGGTGCTACAGTCCTAGTGGACTTGGACCTCCTCCCCAAACACTAATGCTTGGTATCTAGATCTTAGACACCAGTGGAGGAAAACATTACAGTTTTTAACGTAGGTGGCAAACACAGTAGTGAGACTTAAATATAATGTTGTAATAATACACATACATAAGTATACAATGAAGTTTACTTTTAAATATATGTTGTCTTAAATTGAAAGTTGTTTAGTTTAAAAAAATAGTGAGAAATTTGAGGGTGTCAGTTTTCACTCATTTAACTAATGCATTAATATTAACTTTAATATTTCTTGTTGATAAACGAAGCAACCGAGTAAGTGACTTATCAGAGAGGGAGCATCTATATTTTGACTTTATAAATTTCATGTTGGAAATGCTGTTTTCGCAAGATACGTGCTTCGCAGCACTGAGCCCAGTGCTAGCCCTAAGTTTCGCAAGTTTGGATATCGTTCTTCTGGCAGTAGCTTGAAAAAGTCCAATCCAGTTACACTTCTTGCTTGGACAAAAGGATCTGAATGCAAATCACACAATTCCAGTTGAAGGTCTGCTCTGCTTACTTTCTCAACTGAAATTGTTTGTTTGTTGTTGAAGGGCTCAGCAAAAACTAAAATTTCTCTTTCGTTTTTTTTTAAGTAGCTAAATCGCTTTTCGAATTCTCCTGCAATTATGTCAATGTATTTTCTGTGAGATAAATTTGAATCAACTTCCAAAAAACTTTCTCACTTCCCCAAAATTCATCATTTCTTCAAAATGCTCTTTACAACTTTTTTTTTTTTTCTAGTGAAGACTTTTATACTAGACTTTTATACTTTTATACTAATTTTATCTTAAATGCATTTATTGTTTGATCTTAAATCCATATATGTGTACAAATAAGTTGGTAATATTTTGGTGTTTTCCATTTAGCTTAAAATCCAATTCGTTAAGGTGAATGTGCGGTCTGTTAAAAAAGCAAGGTCTGCTAAAAATTGTACATATACTATTGAATTTTCCAGTTCATTAGTGTTGGACTTGACTTCATCTTTAAGGAAAATAGAAATCTCCTTGCGTAGAGCGAGAACTCGTTGCAAACAGGTTCCAGAGCTTAACCAACGAATGTCGGTTTGAAGTAACATGTCCCTATATATAGCATCTATTTCCGCTAAAAAAGTCACGAAACTTTCTGTGAGTCAAGCACGATTGCCCTCTGTCCCCTGTAATAATGTAATAATGTAAATGTAAATATTTTTCACTATGCCTGGATGAAAGCACTGATCTGTCCGAAATTAGCCAGCTTGTAATTTTTATCCGAACTTTTCAAAACGACTTCAGTGTAGCAGAGGAGATGCTTGATCACATTCCTTTCAATGGTACAACCATGGGTGCGGATATTTTTGAAGCTGTTAAAAAGGTGGTGTCAGACTGAGGGGGATTCGATAAATGTTCCTGTATTGTCACCCATGGAGCCAGAGCTATGCTAGGAACTGAAATTAGATTTGCAGGACTCTTGAAACAAAACAAAATCAGGATATTTTGTCAGGCCGCAGGGAACTCCCTTCAGTACGACCTTCAGGTTCCTTGCCGTGCTCAGTTGGTGCGTGTGAAATTCGTAATTGTCCTCTTTCATTAATTTGTACATGTTTCGGTAGTCCGTGATTGTTTGGGGCTGGATTCTTATCCCGTCCCTGGTCGATGTTGCCCTGGTGTAGTTTATATTGTTCCTGTTGAGCTTCTTCGAAAGCCCTGCCCATTTGTCCTTGTTTCGTAGAACTATTGGTGTTTTGTTGTTGGTGTTTTCAGTGGAGGTTTCGGTCTCAGTGACTTCGTCTTCGTCGTCGTCGTCGTCACTGTCCCTTGTGTTTAAGCATGCGTAACTGTTCATACTCACCTGCGGTCCTCGCAGGCTTGACGTGGTTGGGCTCGTCAGCTTTGCGGTTTTCTTTGGAAACCGGAAGGTTTCCTCGTCCTCCGGGTCGGTTTTGCGCTAGGGGGCGGCCTCGGTGGTGCTGTCCGTGTCCATCGGTTGGGTTTTCCTCCTCGGGGCGGCTTCGGTGGCTCTTCTCGGGGCGGCTTCAGTTGATCTCTTCGGTCCGGCATCATTGCTCCTCTCGGCGGCGGTCGTTCTGGTCGCGGCGATGTCCTGGGGTTGTTCGGTGGCGGTGGTCTTCATCCTTTTCGCTATTTGGTTGAATAGCTTCTTCAGGCCGTCCTCGCTGATGGAGTCCAGGAAGTCGTAGTCCTTGATTTCCATGGAGGCGGCGGTTCCGTTGGCGCTGGTTTGCATGATTGGGTTCTTGTTTTCTCGGTTGTTTTTTTTTTTAATTATTTTGTGAAATAATTGCTAAGTTTAACGTCTGCTTCGTTCGAAGTTCGGTTAAGCTGTGGCGCGCATCTGATTGTGAAACTCGGCTTTAAGTACGAGATGCCGGCGCCGAGTGGTCATTTCATGAAGTACCTAGGCGGGAAATGCAATTTTAATATCTTTCACTAAACGTCGACGTTTCTGATAGTGCCTAGGTATTTCATGAAATGACGGATTTTGCGAAAAGACTACGACATTAATAAAGAGAGACGACGCAACACTCGCTAAGGAATTTCTGTGACAGAAGTTTGCGCTAATATTTTGCGGGCCGCAAAAAGTAAGTTCATGCGGCCCGCGGGCCTCGTGTTGGACAGCTTTGATCTAAACTATATTAACCATAGAAGGTAATATTAGATGACATATTTCAAGTATACACTAATCTGGATTGAACTAGAACTAAACTAAAAGAATTTGTCAAAACCAACTAGATTCTACTAATCTAGACAGAATTAGTCAGAATCAAGTTAAAATTTATAAACTAAATTGTGGCGATTATATTTATCAAATTAGTGTTACGTTAGTAATGGGTTAGTTGGCAGTGTGTGTTAGTCGTTTATGCAACCAAAGTAACCTTTGGGTGAAGACTAAATATAAATGCACATCCTAAACTAATTATAAGTCGCCGTGGAACTAAAGTTGCCAATGTTATTTCTACGTTTCAATTTTTAATTCCACAGAGATAAATAACTCCATAAATAGATTACAATTTTTATTTCATGAATAAATTAGAACTTAGTTTTAGATAAATTTGATACAATTTTTAATGGAAACTTAAGAATCAATTTCTGGAGCGTCAATTTCTATAAGAGAAAGAAGTGAAATCAGTAAACATAAATTAGTAATTTAGCTATACTTTAAGGGTTGGTCAAGTTTAATTCTAGATATCTTGTAAGATATTGGGAATAACTAAGTGGAATTTGCAATTATTTGAAGAGAACATTTATAAATTAAGTAATCTTGCAAAACCCAACAACTTGTGCAAATTTTGTAAATATCTCAAACTTAAATCAACAAATAAAAAGGCAATTAATGGCATTTTATCTATATGTAGTATCAAGTTTAATTCATTATATTAAGCAAAATATTATTCTAGATGAATCTTCTATAGATAATGTAAGGAACTGTGAAGTATTTATTTATTTGTACACAAAATTAACAATTTTAAGAATATAACTAGTTTAAAGACTGAATGAGGTAAATACAACTATACAATTTATAAAGAAATACAAGATGTAGAATGTGTACGGAATTAGCACCTGATTTAACACTTGTGTTGTGCAGCAAAGCAAAATGAAATTACTCTAATTTTATATTTCTGTACATCTAGAATTAGTTATAATCTAGACGTAATAAAAGTAGATATTTCTCTAAGTAAATTAAATACGACAGCGCTGAACTGATTGAACTAGACTAGTCCAGGGAGGGAGAAACAAATTCAGAATACTAAAAAGTAAAACTTTCTCCGCCGAGTTCAACAAGCAAACAAAGCAAAAAAAAAAAACACATGAAGAATATATATTTCTTCTTCTTTCTGAGCATAAAACCGTCCATTATTTTTCGCCCTCGGTTTCCACACGTGCGCCCCTCGCCTAATGTAAGCAGACAGCCATCCGTTTAGGGAATCCTGGGGCTGCGTTTCGGGAGGCCCCAAACATCCGTTCTATAACGGGACTACTTCATGACCCATCCTCCCCAAACGCCCACAGCACAGAGATTTGACACACAGAATTCCACAAATAAAAGAAAAATAAAGGAGAAATATTTTAATGAGGGAGGGTTTTTTGAAATTGTTGCTGATTTTCTTTCGTATGCTGAAATTTTCTTTTATATTTTCTAAATATGCAAAAATTTAATCAAACTTAAGTGAAGTCTAATTTTCTGGCTTGTGTGGTCGTAATATTGTTCAGACTTGTTCAAAACATAAAATTCAAAATGTAATTTGAATATATCTATTATCGTAGTTTATACATAATTTAAATATTGTGGTTGTTTATTAAAAATGTGGCTATTTTTTTTTTTGTTAAAAACTAAACACAATTAAACCAATATTAATTACAATAATCGGACGGGTATGATAAATTATCCCGGCCCCATATACAAATTTTCGCAAACAGAATAAACACAACTGGGAGAGTGATGGAGCGATACAGAAATTATAAATAACGAAAATAATGATGATAATAAATAAATGAGTAGAAAAATATACCCAGACACACACTGAGTGTATATTTCGCGAATGGAATTTATTGCCGCTGTTTCGGAATTATTAATATCAATTAGTTTATAAATGAATATGTAACAGGG
Source organism: Phosphuga atrata (assembly GCA_944588485.1). NCBI lineage: Eukaryota > Metazoa > Arthropoda > Insecta > Coleoptera > Silphidae > Phosphuga > Phosphuga atrata. The sequence continues at coordinate 12,784,962 of OX155902.1, forward strand.
GGCGGCGGCAACAAAAAAAATATTTATCTGTTTTTACGCCGGGAAAATTTGTTTATTTCGGCATTACGTAATTTCCATATAATATTTGCACCGCGAAGAAATTTCGTTACGTAATTAATGTTTTTGTTTGTATTCATATAAAATATTATGTTGAGGTTTTGCAGATATTTCTAATCAATTTCAACAAAGAGAAACTTAACAAACTAGAGATGGACAAGACAAGAAAACATTGATTAAAGTCATGTTTCAGTAGACAAGACTAGACAGACGATACTAGACAGGTAAGACAAAACGGGCAAGACTAGACAGATACGACTAGACAGACAATACTAGATAGAAAGACTAGACCGAAAAGACAAGACTAGACTTATAATACTAATACTAGACTTATAAGACTAGAGAGATAAAGGAAGAGAGACTTGACATAAATGAGTAGGCAGACAAGACTAGGAGGACAAGACTAGACCAGGGGTCGGCAAACTCTACAAACTTAAGAGCCAAATTTCTATAAAAAATCATTTCAAACTGGATCAAGAGCCACGGATGATTTTTTTCAGAAAAGTCATTTCAGAAAGTCATATTTTCTTATTTTCTTCACAATTGGCGACTATTTAGCGCCTTTGCAATAGTATTGGTGACCTTAACTACCAAATCCATAACTTTACCAATAACTTGTGGAAATGTTTGAGTGCTTTCTGATGAATTATGCAATGGAAAGATAACACGTCGTGATCAATTTTTCATCAATTTTTCTCCATCTGTTGCAATTGAAACAATTTTAATAAGTGGGATGTGATTTTTCTTCAGATATTCGGTCACTGCATTTTCAACATCTTTTCCTCATGTTTGACGAACTCACAGAAATTCTTCTTTGGGGCCATCTGAAGAAACATAGTAAGCAAAGAGGACACCTTGCGCAGTATTATCTATGTCACAAGACTCATCGACCGCTATTGATATGGCTGATGCTAATTTTATGTCCTCAACTTGTTGTTGGCATACATTGAACGACATTTTTGCCCTGTCTGTTACAGTTTGGGCAAACAAAGATAAGCTTTTGATTTTATTCATTATATCTGCTTTATTGGTAAAATTGTGATAAAGTGTGTCAGCCACTTTTATTCTTCTTAATTTATTGAATAATTGTTAATGTTTTGTTTATTGCTGCTTGGAACATGTTACCAAACTCTCTGATTCCGATCCAGTTCCTGATGTTTCTCAGCCATGTTAGCTGTTCACGTACGATGCCCCTTCTGCCTTGTATCTTTCTTTCCCCGAGTATAAACTGGGGAATTCAATATTTTGACCCCCTTAGTATGAGATACAGATAAGCGATCTTGCACTGTTTTATGGTATTGAATAGTAATCTGTCCACTCCTGCCCTTCTCAGCACCTCCTCGTTGGTAATGTGGTCCGCCCATGGGATACGGAGCATTCTTCTGAGTGTACACATCTCGAACGCCTCGATCTTGTTAATGGATGCTACTTTTATAGTCCAGGTTTCTGTACAGTAGGACTGGCCAAACGTAGCATTCGACCATTCTGTGGCTGAATTTCTAAATTTAGATTTTTATCGCAAAGCAAGGGACGTAGTTTGTTGAATGCCTGTCTGGCTTTTTCTACCCTACTCTTGATCTCTTGTAGTGGGTCCCATCTGTCGTTTGCTAGTGTACCTAGGTATTTCGTACTCGTAGTTCTTTCGATTGTTTCCCGCTCTACCGTGATGGACGCTCCTGCCTGATTATTATGGCTTATAAAGATAAATTTTGTTTTGGATCTGTTCATTCTTAGTCCGGCCCCTTAGACTACTAGTCTTAGTCTTGTTAGTCTGACCCTTTTCTGTTTATGTTGTTCATTAGTAGCTGTAGATCTTGCTGATTGCTTGTCGATAGTCGATGAAGCACAGGAAGATGGTCTTTATTTGGTCATAGCAGTTTTGGACCTGGTGTTTTGTTGTTCGTTGCAATCTTATAAGCGTGTACTACTCTTTATGCAACTTTTTATTTACTCACCATCAGTGAATAATTTTCCGTTTTTGACGATTACGTGACTCAAGACAAAGCTTGCCATGTTAGTATCATTTGCAGACTGCATCCAACAGTTGAAAGCGGAACTAGTCTTTTTAACATTTTCCGAAGTCTTTGCAAATGCGGCATGTTTATATTTGAAATGTCTCTCGACATTAGACGTTTTGTTGTTTGCTGGTTTTTCATGCCAAATAAGACAAGTTGGAAGACCAGCTGCATTAGGTACAAACGCAAACGATTCAGTCCATTCAATTTAAAAGAAACAACCGAGATCCGCGCTGTGACTGTGAATTATGAACTTGGCGGCGGCGGTCGTAAGACTTCCGAGAAGGGACATTTCTGTTTCTTTTTTGGAACGAAGTTCCTTTAAGGAGGTCTCGGTATCAGCGATTCGGCAGAAAACGTATACGCCGTGTAAGTTTCCTTCTCTTTCTCTCAGGCTATATTTCTATACCACGCGCTCTCTCTTTTGTTATACACCGCGTTCCTTTCTTTCGTTATACGACGCGATGGTTTCTTTCTATTTCTCTCAGTGTATATTTCTATACCGCGCGCTCTCTCTTTCTTTCTCTTCCTCTCAGTGTATATTACTATAATGTGTGCTCTCTCTTTATTTCGCAGAATGACGGACGAGCATGGTTTATAACGTTAAAACTAACAAGAAAATACACAAGAAAAAAATTGTTCAAACGTATTTGTTTTTTGCTGTTTTAAATCATACGAGAGTTATATTGTTAGTGTATATTATACTCATTATTTGAATTAGGTTTCGAGAAATGGAAACTGAAGAAAATATACAAAATTCTGAAAAAAAAGTTAATTAAAAAATATGTATAATTTGAAGCAATTGATAACTGTTTACACATGTTTATCGTACATGTAATTCGAGTGATTGATATTTACAATATTCATACAGAACATTCAATCAAAATATTTGCGTACACTTTCATTATTTTAATAATAATTCAAAAAAGATGTTGTTTGATTCTGTTAAATGTGCGAGGGACTTCGTTCCTGACGGGGGTCCCCTGACCGCATGCGTTTTTTTGTGATTTTTTATGTTTCAATTTGTTTCTGAAGAGCCTTAAGCTCATACCATAACAGCCACATGTGGCTCGCGAGCCACACTTTACCGACCCCTGGACTAGACGAATAAGGCTAGAGGGACAAAAGAAGAGAGACTAGAAACAAATGACGGCAGATAAGACTAGACAGACAAGACTAGGAAGACAAGACTAGACAGACCAGACTAGACAGCCAAGACTCAACGGATAAGTCTATACAGAGAAGACCAGACAGATAAGACTAGATAAACGAGACTGGAGAAAAAAAAATTAGACAGACCAAACTAATCATAATAGACTAGAAGGACAAAACTAGATAGATAAGACTAAATAAAGAAGACTAGAGGGACTAGACTAGAGAAACAAGACTAGACAGACAAAACTAGATAAACGACACCGGAAAGACAAAATTAGAGAGGCAAAACTAGATAGGCAAAACTAGACAGAATAAAGTAGTCAGACTAGTCTATAGAGACAAGATACACTGAACAAATGACTAGACCGACAAGGCCAGACAGGCAATAATAGAAAGACACGAGTAAGCAGAGATAATTAGACAAACACGATTAGATATATAAGGCAATATATATATATATATATATATATATATATATATATATATATATATATTTATATATATATATATATATATATATATATATATATAAGGCTAGATATAGAGGATTAGACCATCTATCTTCATCTATTTTGATTATATTTTGTTTGACGGAGAACAGAATGTCATTGTGGCCCACAATGTAGTGGTCTTGTTGACGTTGGATATGAATACATATCAAGTGTTTGGGGTAGTTTCTATAAGGGGTTGAGGCGAGACTTGGTCAGGTTATGCATTTATTTACATTTCTGGGACGAAATCCTAGTGCATTGACATCACAAGCTGCTCCAGATTGATTTACATATCAGAAAAATCACTGAAAAACCGAATGCTCTAGTCTAGTATATCAAGTTTTGTTAGCTGAATACAGTCGGTGTTGGTGTATTTATCTAATCTGGTTTAAGTAGCAATGTTTGTTTACTTTTGTCCAACTAATTTAGCTTGTCTAGTATTGTTTGTCCAATCTATTTTATCTATCTAGTCTTGTTCGACTCATCTGTCTAATCCTGCCTTTGTAGTTTTGTCTGTCTAGTTTTATCTGTCTAGTCTTGTTTGTCTAGTTTTGTCTGCCTAGTCGTGCTTGTCTAGTCTTGTCTTGTCTGTCTAGTCTTATCTCTCTACACTTGTTTTTCTAGTCTTGTCTGCATAGACTTGTCTGTCTAGTCTTGCCTGTCTAGTCTTGTCTGTTTAGTTTTGTCTGTCTAATCTCCTCTGTCTAGAATTGTCTGTGTAATCTTGGCTGTCTAATCTTGTCTGTCTAGTCTTCTCTATCTAGTTTTGTCTGTCTAGTATTATCTGTCAGACTGTCTAAACCGTCTAGTTCGTCTAGACCAGGCCTGGGCCCAATGGCGGCACAGGCCTACAAGCGGCCCTCGTCGACTTTTTATGCGGCCCGCGTAGCGTTATATAAACTAAATGAACAATAAATACAAAAAAGTTGGTTTTGTGATTGTGGCCCGATTGTGATTGTGGCCCGATTGTGATTGTGACCAAAATATTATTTCACTGGAAAGGCAATTACAAATTTATCTGTACATATCACCTACAATAAATGATCTTAATTGGTATTCCAATATAAACAAAACCACAAAAATCCTGAAAGCAATCGTATGACATGCTTATTATATTTACCAGGCTTTAGCTTTACCCGGTTTTCTTTATATTCTACCTGCTACTATTACATAGACACCGCCCGTAAATGTGGGTTTTCTCTGAAAATATTTCCTTTTACAAGCAATATACTATACAGTCAGTCCACTATGAGAAAACCTAACAATATTGATATATCGCACAATTTGTCCTACGGACGCGGCAGGCCGATGCACAACAGACCTTCTGGGTACTTCGCGAACCTACCAATTGGCGTACCAGTCTCCATTAGCTTTAAAAAGTATAACCTGGAGTAACGAGTTGAGGGACACAGACATAGCGACGTACGTGGAGGCGAAGCACCTCTGCACGAACTTTCGGAAGTTCATCTGAGTGCTGCTTCTCCCTTTCTTCCACGCCTTCCGGCCACTGGTGACCAACCCCAAGCTCCCCGAGACACTGGAGTACGTCAACGCGGCCATCCAGTTCACATTCGGCGACCTAGTCTGGTGGCAGGGTGCTTTGATACCTGTGTTTCGGGTCGATGGTGATGAAGGGCCATCACCCGGTCGCCGACCACTTCATGTCGCAGCACTACATGTTCAAGACGGGGCCACGAGATCTACTATTTTCCCCCTGAACTGGATCACCTTCAACGTGGGCTACCACAACGAGCACCACGACTTCCACGCCGATCCCGGTTCAAGATTACCAGAAGTGTAGAGGATTGCTAGTGAATTTCATAACAATCTACCTCATCATGATTCTTGGCCGGCGGTGTTGTACGTTTTCATAATGGATCCGGACGTGAGTCTTTACGCGAGGATCATGAGAAACGCCAAAAGTTTCAGGAGTTAGTGGACATGTGGTGTCCAAACGCTGTTACAGATAAACCAAAAGAAGAACCAGAAGTAATTATATATATATATATATATATATATATATATATATATATATATATATATATATATATATATATATATATATATATATATATATATGCATCGGTCGTGGTATAGAATTAACTATTAAATAGAAAAAAATGTTATTGCGACCCACGGTCAAATTTTCATGCTTAATATGGCCCGACAGTCTAAATATTTGTCCACCCCTGGTCCAGATCGTCTAGTCCGTCCAGTCCGTCTAGTCCTTCTAGTCTACTCTTGTCTGTCTAGTCCGTCCAGTCCGTCTAGTTCTTCTAGTCTAGTCTTGTCTGTCGATTCCGTCTAGTCCGTCCAGTCCGTCTTGTCCTTCTAGTCTAGTCTTGCCTGTCTAGTTCGTCTAGACCGTCAAGTCCGTCTAGTCCGCCTAGTCCGTCAAGTTCGTCTAGTCCGTCTAGTCCTTCTAGTATAGTCTTGTCTGTCTAGTCCGTATAGTCCGTCCAGTCTGTCTAGTTCAACTAGTCCGCCTAGTCATTATAGTCTAGTCTTGTCTGGCTAGTCCGTCCAGCCCGTATAGTCCTTCTAGTCTAGTCTTGTCTGTCTAGTCTGCCTAGTCCGTCTAGATTGTCTAGTCAGTCTAGTCCTTCTAGTCTAGTCTTGTCTGTCTAGTCCGTCTAGTCCGTTAATTCGTTTAGTCCGCCTAGTCCGTCTAGTTCATCTAGTCCGTCTAGTCCTTCTAGTCTAGTCTTGTCTGTCTAATCCGTCCAGTCCGTCTAGTCCTAGTCTAGTCTTGTCTGTCCAGTCCGCCTAGTCCGTCTACTTCGTCTAGTCTTGTCTGTCTAGTCCGTATAGTCTGTGTAGTCCGCCTACTGGGGACTAGTTCGTCTAGTCCTTACAGTCTAGTCTTGTCTGTCTAGTCCGTCTAGTCCTTGTAGTCTAGTCTTGTCTGTCTAGTCCGCCTAGTCCGTCTACTTCGTCTACTTCGTCTAGTCCGTCCAGTCCGTCCAGTCCGTCTAGTCCTTCTAGTCTAGTCTTGGCTGTCTAGTCCGCCTAGTCCGTCTAGTTCGTCTAGTCCGTCTAGTCCTTCTAGTCTAGTCTTGTCTGTCTAGTCCGCCTAGTCCATCTAGTTCGTCTAGTCAGTCTAGTCCTTCTAGTCTAGTCTTGTCTGTCCAGTCCGTCTAGTCCTTCTAGTCTAGTCTTGTCTGTCTAGTCCGCCTAGTCCGTCTAGTTCGTCTAGTCCGTCTAGTCCTTCTAGTCTAGTCTTGTCTGTTTATTCCGTCTAGTCCGTCTAGTCCTTCTAGTCTAGTCTTGTCCGTCTAGTCCGGCTAGACCGTCAAGTCCGTCTAGTCCGTTTAGTCCGCCTAGTCCGTCAAGTCCGTCTAGTTCGTCTAGTCCTTCTAGTCTAGTCTTGTCTGTCTAGTCCGTATAGTCCGTCCAGTCTCTCTAGTCCGCCTAGTGGGGACTAGTTCGTCTAGTCCTTATAGTCTAGTCTTGTCTGTCTAGTCCGCCCAGTCTGTCTAATCCGCCTAGTGGGGACTAGTTCGTCTAGTCCTTATGGTCTAGTCTGTCTAGTCCGCCCAGTCCGTCTAGTACTTCTAGTCTAGTCTTGGCTGTCTAGTCCGTCTAGTTCGTCTAGTCCTTCTAGTCTAGTCTTGTCTGTCTAGTCCGCCTAGTTCGTCTAGTCCTTCTGGTCTAGTCTTGTCTGTCTAGTCCGTCCAGTCCGTCTAGTGCTTCTAGTCTAGTCTTGTCTCTCTAGTCCGCCTAGTCCGTCTAGTCCTTCTAGTCTAGTATTGTCTGTCTAGTCTGTATAGTCCGTCCAGTCTGTCTAGTCCGCCTAGTGGGGACTAGTTCGTCTAGTCTTGTCTGTCTAGTCCGTATAGTTCGTCTAGTCCGTCTAGTCCTTCTAGTCTACTCTTGTCTGTCTAGTCCGTATAGTCCGTCCAGTCTGTCTAGTCCGCCTAGAGGGGACTAGTTCGTCTAGTCCTTATAGTCTAGTCTGTCTAGTCCGCCCACTCCCTCTAGTAGTTCTAGTCTAGTCTTGGCTGTCTAGTCCATCTAGTTCGTCTAGTCCTTCTAGTCTAGTCTTGTCTGTCTAGTCCGCCTAGTTCGTCTAGTCCTTCTGGTCTAGTCTTGTCTGTCTAGTCCGTCTAGTGCTTCTAGTCTAGTCTTGTCTCTATAGTCCGCCTAGTCCGTCTAATCCTTCTAGTCTATCTTGTCTGTCTAGTTTGTATAGTCCGTCCAGTCCATCTAGTCCGCCTAGTGGGGACTAGTTCGTCTAGTCTTGTCTGTCTAGTCCGTATAGTTCGTCTAGTCCGTCTAGTCCTTCTAGTCTACTCTTGTCTGTCTAGTCCTTCTAGTCTGTCTAGTCCGCCTAGTGGGGACTAGTTCGTCTAATCCTTATAGTCTAGTCTTGTCTGTCTAGTCCGTATAGTCCGTCCAGTTTGTCTAGTCCGCCTAGTGGGTACTAGTTCGTCTAGTCCTTATAGTCTAGTCTTGTCTGTCTAGTCCGTCCAGTCCGTCTAGTCCTTCTAGTCTAGTCTTGTCTGTCTAGTCCGCCTAGTCCGTCTAGTTCGACTAGTCCGTCTAGTCCTTCTAGTCTTGTCTTGTCTGTCTAGTCCGTCTAGTCCTTCCAGTCTAGTCTTGTTTGTCTAGTCCATCTAGTCCTTCTAGTCTAGCCTTGTCTGTCTAGTCCACCTAGTCCGTCTAGTTCGTCTAGTCCGTCTAGTCCTTCTAGTCTAGTCGTCTGTCTAGTCTGTATAGTCCGTCCAGTCTGTCTAGTCCGCCTAGTGGGGACTAGTTCGTCTAGTACTTATAGTCTAGTCTTGTCTGCCTAGTCCGTCCAGTCCGTGCAGTCCTTCTAGTCTAGTCTTGTCTGTCTAGTCCGCCTATTCCGTCAAGTCCTTCTAGTCCGTCTACTCCGTCTAGTCCATCTAGTCTAGTCTTGTCTGTCCAGTCTTGTTGGTCTAGTCTTGTCTGTATAGTTTTGTCTTGTCTTTTATTATATTATAAGTTTCATCGATTCTTTATAGTCTACTTATTATCTTTTCCAAATTATCTATGTGTAATATTATCCATGTTTGTTATCCATAATTAATTAAAATCGTCAATTTAAATATTGACTGCAATTCCTTGAGGAATATGTCGATAAATCATGATAAATCATCGTGAATTTTCGAGGTAGAAATCCCAGTTTTTGTGTCTTTCGCGATTTGTTTTTTATTTGTCGTGCGGCCGATTCCGCTATCAAAGGTCTTCAGCTGTTTGTGCCGTCAGTCAGCGCTGTTCTCGTGTTTTGTGTGTCCCACACGCCGCCGGAAATCCGTCCGTCCGTACTAACAAAAATAACGAACAAATTTCACAATTTGGATTTTGACAATAAAATATGAACGGCAGCCGATATTACAGCATCATGGATCCACGTCCAGACTATTTCGATAAGTAAGTGCCAGTCGAAATTCGATATAAAATTATTTTTCAAGGCTCACGTGGGCAACATGTGCTCGAGATTCCAACATGTGTTTGTACGATTTTTACAAATGTTTATTTCACTTACAAATGTTTATTTGCTTTTCATTTTGTTCTCAATTAATTTTCATTTCAAATATAAATAGATTTTACTACAAATTGTTTTATAAGAATTTACATTTCATATTTTTTTATCTAGATTTTATTAATAAACTCGACAAGATTAATTTTAAAATATATCTAATGCAGTCTATTAATGTAACCATAGATTATCTACATGAAATAGATTAAACATACGATTAGAAATAATTCTATTGGAAGATAAGTCAGACTAGATAGGCAGGATTAGACATGGAATACTACAAATCTTGACGGAAAAGTGCAGTCAAGCAAGGCTACATAGATAAGATTAGACAGTCAAGACTTTACAGATGTAAGTCTATCAAGGTAACCATAGATTCTATACATGAAATAGATTAAACATTCGATTAGAAATAATTCTATTGGAAGGAAAGTAAGACTAGATAGGCGGGATTAGACACACAATACTACAAATCTTGACGGAAAATCCCAGACAGCAAGGCTACACAGATAAGATTAGACAGTCAAGACTTTACAGATCTAACTAGACATACAAGTCTAGACTGACAAGGCTATAGATAATAAACTAGACAGATTATACTAGACAGATAATACTAGACACACATGAGACCAGACTAGACAGATAACGGACCAGACTATAGGGACAAAACTAGACAGTTATGACTAGACAAGATCAGACCGAAAATAGTATATCGACTAAATTTGACAAAGACTAGACAGGTAACACTAAACAAGCAAAACTACATAGACAAGACTACACAGATGAGACTAGACAAACAAACCAAAACAGGTAAGACTAGTCAGGTAAGACGAGAGATAAAATACGACAGATACGACTTGACAGATGTGTCTAGGCAGACAAAACTTGATAGGCAAGAGTCCAGGCAGATAAGACTAGATAAACGAAACGAGAGTGGTAAGACTAGACAGGCAAGAGTAGACAGATACGATAAGACAAACAATAGCAGACCAAGAAGACTAGAGAGACAACACTAAATAGACAAAACTTGACAGGCAGACTAGACTAGATTAGACAGACTTGACCAGACAGACAATAGATTAGTTTGTATGACCAAGGCAAGAAAAATGACACTACTATTTCTATAGAGTTTGTTACTCTTCTATATATAGTCTAGACCAGTGTTTCCCAAACTTTCGAATCATGTGTACCCCTTTCAAATATTTTTAACACGTTGTACCCCTTAGTAGGGGTAAGAGTAGAAAATTTCTGGGATATTCTATTGAAAACAAAAACTGTACTCATATTTTTAAATAATATCTTTAGATTGGGACTTATTTTTATAAGTTTGAAGAAAATGTTCTTTATAAGAGTTCTTTTTAAAAGAGTTTCTGCTTGTCTTTAAATGCATAAAAACAATCTTTAAAGCATTTTATCGTCAACAGTTTAAAAATTATAAAAAAAATTGTAAGAAAATCGTTTAAAATCGTAATTTCTCAGAATTTAATTTTGCTTTGTATCGTATTGAGTAGCTATCAAAGATGATTGACAAATGATGATAGACAAAGATGAAATGTAGCAGTTTCACAGTTAATCCATAGGAATTAACAAATCGCTTGCAATATATACGTGTATTGATTTAAACATTTTATAAAAAGTTCTTTTTATTTCTGCTTTGGCACACACAAAAAAGGAAAATTTTCAAGAATCTTTTCGTACCTCTTGCAAACACCTCGAGTACCCCTTGGGGTACGCTTACCACACTTTGGGAAACACTGATCTAGACTGCTAGAATTATCTATTCTTCGCTCTCTTCATATCTTAGCTCCTCATGATCTTTAATAATCCTCATGGATTGATTTATAATGATCTAGTGGTTCATCAAATCAAGATTGATCTAGTCAGTTGTCAGGTGTCGGGTTGGTTCATCAAGGAATTAAGTAGACATATGGAGACTTTATTAAGGGTCTACTTATTCTATTAGTCCTCAATTAAGAACTTGTTGTTTTTTGGTCAAAGTACAAAAAATAATAAGTCTTCAATTATTGCAAATTGATAATTTTTTTTTAATGAACGAAAAATTTACCAATTATTAAGAAAATGCAATTAATCCATTCGACAGACCTATTTCTACTTTTTTTATAGAATTTTATTTTTATTTTTAATTTACCCATTTTTTGTAAGTTGATACAATAATAATTATAAAACATCTTTATTGTTATAAATAAATGCAAATATAACAATTGGCCATCAACCCCGCGGTCTTTCAGCCGGTAAATTGATACATATTTCAGAGAGATAACTTTAAAAGTTTTATAATTAAAAAATATATAGGCAGTCAGGCACTGCCGACTGAAGTGAAAACTTTTGAAAAAAAAACACCTTTAAAACTGTTTTTGAGGATTTATCAGTATGTTAATTAATCAAATATATATACATAGTACATACATGGTACATAGTTTGTTAGTATTGTTTTATGTAATTCTAGAACATAACTCACTTCTGAAGGAGAATGACTGTTAATGTCATCATCATAATATGAATTTGAATCCAAAATGTTTCGTTGATTCTGTGTTGATAGGTCAGCAAAATGGATTTGTAGGATATATGGCACATTCCTTCTTGATGGGTGTGCAAATTGTGAGTTATGGAAATTTTGACTTTTCGAAACATTATAACTGCATGAATAGGATGGTTGCGACAGTTACTACGTGGTAATCCATACTTACTTTTTCACTTGAAAATGACCGTCAAACGTCGAAACTCGAGTCGTGATATGTGTAGAAATTTATATAACTGTGAATAATAAGTTATATAACATTTTTACATAATATAAGTGTGGTAAAAAACAAAGTGAGTCATTATAACTGCTTTTGAACATTTATCTCTATGTAAATTAATTTTTGTTTGAAATATCCTTTACAACGTTTAATTTTTTCCTCCTTGGCTATGTTTGTTCGATGTTTAGAAATTTCTGGATCAACTATTGCAAGAGTTTTTGTCTTATTCTTATCTCTGTGTCGCTGACTATTAATTTTATTTTGGAGTTTCCTACCTTTGGAGAGCACACGAGTACATTAGGTAGCCTAAAACTTTGATGGGTCTGATTCGTGATTTACCATGAATTCTTCGCTACAATCCAGTAATATGAACATTCCAATAGTCCGGCACTAGTATATCTACTAGTACATCCGTTAAAAGTACTTACTCTTGTACTGCACACTGATTTTTGGGGTGGATATTTCCTTAGAAGCGCTACGTTTTGTCAACACTGCCAAAAACTCCAATAATCCGGCACTAGTACATCTACTATTACATGCGGTAAAAGTACTTAACACCTAACCACCTGACATACGTCTCTCAGACCCAAAGTAGCAGTAATTTCCTCACTTGAGACGCATTACAGGTGGTTAAGGTTACTCTTGTACTGCACACTAATTCTACGGGTTGATATTTCCTTAGAAACGCTACATTCTGTCAACACTGCCAAAAACGTTAACTATTAAGTTTGACGTTCAGAGCCAACTTTAAACATATGCATATAGATGTGTTCTTTGAACATATCCTTGAGTAATAGAATTTTTTTCTATAGAACGCAGCTATTGATGACGATGCCGCAAATCTATGAGTTTACCCTCTACCCAAATGTCAATCAGCGCGGCTATAGAAGTTTTCACTTCAAAAATATGAAAATTTTTATTTTTAAATGTTTATTTTAGGAACAAATTTAGCTTTCCCTAATATTCTTACATTAAGTAATGTTAAATATATAAAAAAACCAAATGTTTGATTTTAATTTCTTATACAAGGTTCATGAGGTGTGGGGAATAAGTTATTCCCCACACCTCATGAACCTTGTATAAGTAATTATAATATTGTGAAATAAATAAGATGATTAGTTTTAGTTTAATTTGAAAAATTAGTCCAAAATTGACCCAAAAATTTAATTTTTTAATGACTTTTTTGCAATATTTTTTTGAATATTTTTTGTAAAGTAACAAATTTATAAACATTTGACAAGAAGTTAAAACAAGTTGGTGGATATATGTTGTGGATGTGGACAATCATTTATTTATAAACATAAAGAAGATTATTTTGAAAATCTTCTTTATGTTTATAAATAAATTATTGCTATTATTAAATTTATGAAATTCTTACGAAAACAAAACAAAACTCTCGAAGATAAACGGATTTTTGCAAATATATTTGTTGAAATGTACAAAAAAAGTCTGCTGTCTTATCAAGTTGTTTAAATTTGAATCAACTCAATGTAAAATTCATTTATAAAAATTTCAAACAAAAACGTAATTTTCAGAAATATTATTTCATTAATTCGCAAAATAAATTTTTCAATATAAATTTTACTTTTTTTACTACATTTGTTCCATAATATTTCCATAAAATAAATTTTAGAAAACTTGTAAAAAGCATTTACAAAAAGAAAATGATAGTATTGCAACGAAGCGACGACAAAAGTATTAGTCGTGTAAAGTTGGCCCCCGTATTTTTGAAAAATTGATTTCTTTTAGAGTTCTGGCAAGATTTTGAATACTTCTTGCTTGAAAATTGCAAGAGTTCCGGGGAATTTCGGCCAGAAATCGAGAAAAACATTTTGGGGGCCAACTTCACGCAGCCCCCTCTTTTCCAGGACAAAGAGTTCTGATGTAATATTTCAGTTCTTTATATAGAGTTTTCAATTGATAATGCATATAGTTCTACTTTTTTTGTTACAAAATTTTTTAATTTTTGAAAAATTAAAAAAGAATCTGATAACAGTTTACTTTTGTACTAAGGCAGATTAACAAAATATACTTATTAGACATTTTTGTAAAATCAATATTTATAAATTTATTTATAAAAAACTTTCGACGAAGATAACAAAAATAAAAATACAAGAGTTCTGAGTAGCCCCCGGAGAGTTCTAAACAAATAACCAATACAATTTCTTTGTCAAAAAAATATTAAAGAAGTTATAAGCAAAAACGAGGCGCAAAATTTTTGAAGATTACAGAATTCTAAAAACTTTTTTTTACAAGAATTCTGTTAAGAGTTCAGGGTAGCCCCTCGAGAGTTCTAAACAAATCTCTTTTATAATTTCCATGTCCGACCAATATTAAAGAAATTATAAGCAAAAACGGGGCGCAAAATATTTGCAAATTACAGAATTCCAAAAAACATTTTTTTCATGAGTTTTGAAATTCTTGAATTCTCGAGTTCTGAGTAGCCCCCGGAGAGTTATGAATAAATAACCTTTACAATTTCTTTGTCAAACCAATATTAACCGCGCCTCGTTTTTGCTTATAACTTCTTTAATATTGGTCGGACATGGAAATTATAAAAGAGATTTGTTTAGATCTCTCGTGAGGCTACACAGAACTCTTAACAGAACTCATGTAAACAATTTTTTTTTTGGAATTCTTTAATTTTCAAAAAAATAGCGCCTCGTTTTTGCTTATAACTTCTTGAATATTGGTTTGACAAAGAAATTGTATAGGTTATTTGTTCAGAACTCTCCGGGGGCTACTTAGAATTCATATCAAAACTCATGAAAAAACAATATTTTTTTTGGAATTCTGTAATTTTCAAAAATTTTGCGCCTCGTTTTTGCTTATAACTTCGTTAAAATTGGTTTGACAAAGAAATTGTATTTGTCAGAACGCTCGAGGGGCTACCCAAAACTCGTAAGACAGACTCGTTAAGACTCGTTAAACAGAACTCACGGAAAAATATTTTTTTTTGGAATTTTGTGTTTAAAAAAAATTTATCTCCTCGTTTTTGCTTATAAAATCTTTAATATTGGTTTGACAAAGAAATTGTATTGGTTGTTTAGAACTCTCCGGGGGCTACTCAGAACTCATATCAGAACTCTTGTATTTATTTATTTTTTTATCTTCGTCAAGTTTTTTATAAATAAATTTATAGATGATTTTACAAAAATGTCTAATAAGCATTTTTTGTAAATCTGCCTTGTTACAATCAGAAACTGTTATCAGATATTTTTTTTAATTTTTCAAAAATTACAAAATTTTGCAAAAAAAAATGGTACTATATGCATTATCGATTGAGAACTCTATATAATGAACTGACATATTACAGCAGAACTCTTTTTCCTGAAAAAGAGGGGACTGCGTGAAGTTGACCCCCAAATTAGTTTTCTCGTTTTCTGCCCGAAATTCCCCGGAACAATTGCAATTTTCAATCAGGAACTCTAGAACTATTCCGAATCTTGCATCTCTTCAATTTTTCAAAAAATCGGGGGCCAACTTCACACGACTAAAAGTATTGCACCAAGCGACGTAGAATTAATACACTTGCGATTTTAAATTTACCAATGCATATTTTGACGATATTTTCAAATTGTTAGCGACAATTGTCTCCAACTTATTGGGATATTTTATTATCATTATTCGTTGAGGCCATCTAGGACCGCGTTAAGTCTTGTTACACTTGGCAGTTTGTGTCGCTTTCTTCTGAGACCAGAATTCCCTCATTATCTGTGAATGGGACAGTTTGCGCTCTGCTGTCCAGGTGGTACCTTGTCTTCCTTTTGGTTCATCTCGGTTTATCCCCTTCGTCAATATCTTTTTGCCGAAGAGTTTTCTATTGAAGGCGTCGTCTGGTTTTAGGTGCAGTATTGTGAGGTTTTCTTTCTTATTTATAAACCATTGGGCATTGTGGTTTTGTGTTTGGAGTCAAAAAAGTGAAAAATCTGTTTTGTCAGCCTGTTTCCGTCCATTCGTTTGAGATGACCATAATACACGCCCGTCTCGTATGGATCGTTTCTGTAATTTTCTCTATTTCACTGTAGACTTCTCTGTTGGGTATTTTTATGATGGATTCCATTCTTGTAATTCGATCACATTAAAGCTCTTGCGATCTCCACTTTCTTCTCTAGTTCTTCGAGCAGTTGTTAGCATTTATGGATAGGATTTCGGCTGCATACATAACTACTAGCTTCAAAACAGTTTCATATAAAAACAAAGTTTGGTATTTTTGGACAGGCATTTTTTGTTGTAGATTGAGCGGGAGGATTGATATTTTTATAGGTTATTTCGTGTTTGCGTACTCGTTCCTTAAGTACTTCTTTGTCCAGTCCACTTTTCATGATGATCTCTCCCAGGTACTTGAGTAAATGTTTCCACTCGGTTGATCCTCCCGTATTTTATCTAGAGTTTTGCTGGGGCACCTTTGATGTTGGTCATTACTTCTGTTTTTTTTTAATGTTAGCTGCAAGCCAGTTTGTTTCAGTGATTTCTTCGATCAAGTTCGACTTGCATTTTAGCTATTTCTATGTCGTTTGACAGAATGGCGATGTCATCAGCGAATGCTACACAGTCAACCACAATCCCCTTGGATTTTGTTCCCATTTTCATAGATGTTCCCATTCTATTCTCAGCTTCTAATAATTCTGTTCGCCAGGTCCTAATAATCTTTTCGAGAACGTAGTTGAAAAGCATTGGAGAGAGCCCGTCACCTTGTCTGACTCCCGTTTTGACTTCAAGAGTCCGATAAATATCCTGCGGACTTTCCTTTGGATTTTGTTTGAGATAGGGTGACTCTAATTAGTGCCAGCAGTTTCAGGTCAACCCCAAATTCGTTGAGGATGTTCACCAAAACGCCGCGCTATATTAGGCCTTTTTAAAGTCCACAAAGACCGACACGGTTTGGACCTGAGATTTCAATATCTGATGATCGTTTTGAGGCTGTCGATCTGCAGTTGAACGACGGTTTCTGAATCCCACTTGGTATTCGCCTATTTGATGCTCTACTTCAGCTTCCAATCTCTGCAAGATAGCAAGTGAGAGAATTTTGTATGTTACCTTTAAGAGGAATATTCCTCTATAGTTGTTGACGTTTTTCATGCTGCCTTTCTTGTGTAATGGTTGGATCAAGGCTGTTTCCAATCTACTGGTAGGATTTCTTCTGTCCAAATTTGTTTTATTTGCTTCGGCAACTACTTCTTCAGGGGCATATTTCAACTGCTTGTTCAGGGGCATATTTCCAAAGTTCTGCAACAACAGAGTTTATTGTTTACCTTGTCTAACTTATTGTTTTTGAGTCGAGCAATCTGACTTTTGATTTCACGTTTGTTGGGTGGTCTCGATTCTGGTTATATGTGAATGGTTTCATCGGTCTTGATGGGATTTTTAGGTTAGTCGAGCAATCTGACTTTTGATTTCAACTTTGTTGGGTGGTCTCGATTCTGCTTATATGTGAATGGTTTCCTCGGTCTTGATGGGATTTTTGGGTTGATCGCAATTTACTAGGTTCTTAAAGTAGGCAGCCAGGGTGTTACAGTTGTCTTCATTTGAGGTCGTCAGTGTACCGTTCTTTCGCTGAAAGCATAACGACGGAGGTTTATAGCCCGTAAGTTTCCTTTTGAACGTTCTGTAATACTCTCTGGTGTAATTTCTGTTAAAGGTTTGGTTGATATTCTCAATAAGTGACTTTTCATATTTACGCTTCTCAGCTCGGATCACTTTAACTGTCTGGGCTCGTTGGGCTTTTTAGGATTCCCAGTCAGATTGCGATTTTCTTGCATAATATTGTTTCCATGCATCGAGCCTTTTTTGAGAATTGTAACATAGGTATCATTCCACCAGGCATGTTATTTGTTTCTTTTAATTGGAGCAATTTCTTTGGCGGCCTCGATTTCTTTTGTTGTTAAAGTCAGAGTCGATCGGTCGAACCTTTTCCTGGAACTCTGTTACTTTCTGTTGGAGTTTATCATTGTCAAGGCGAATAATATGTTTGGGTGTTTTGTTTGTGTTTTTGCAGGGACCGGTTTGAACTTAATTATGGAATTGTCTGGGGCCACGTTTAATCTTTTTTTAGTGTTCCGTTGTTTGCAACAAGGAATCCTTATAGTTTAGATATGTCTGTCCATCCGTCCGTCTGTCCGCAGTTTAGCTCAGAGACTATTAGAAATATAAATCTGTAATTTGTTATGGATATACAGATTAGTCACTCCGACAAAGTGGTAAAATCAAATCTTGAAAATTTTTGTTTAGGGTACCTCCTACCCTAAAGAAGTGGGGACGTTTTTTTTTCTCGTCTACCTCATGGTGTAGGCTGTCGTTGGATAGGTCTTTCAAAAATATTACAGATTTGTGAAAACAATATTTCGATTAAGAGATCCTTGACCCTCTAATTTTGGTTAGAATCAATTGTGCCAGACCCCTACTCGCCCCCCCCCCCTTATTAGTTTACGAGTAAAGGCCGATTCTCATATACACGACACTCAGCTACGTGTCGCCACGCGACATCGACTGTCAAATAATGATTACATTGTTTTAAATGGGCACGTTCTCACTATGGCTACGCGATGTGCCCATTTAAAACAATGTAATCATTATTTGACAGGCGATGTCACACGACGTTGCGTAGCTGGGTGTGGCGCATATGGCAATCGACCTTAATAGTCGACCAACTTATAAAATGTTGCAAATCGAGCGGCAGCCGCATCATTTGAACAATATATTATTGGTTATGTTGAACGTCAAACTCATCAATGTCAATCAACATCAATGTCAGCTGATTAAGTTATTGGTTATGACATTTTTTAGACATTTGAGTCTTATGTCATAAGAGTAAGAATGGCAACTACGGAACCCTACAATTTGCGTGGACCGACACTCATTTAGCCGTTTTTTAACCTTTACGTTCATAATCTTAGGGCTGTTTTTCCTGGAAATCGCGACGTGATCTATTTTGAACTTTTGGGATATTTATAATACAACATTTATTTTGTATTTTATTTCCTTTATTTGATTTAATTCTAGAAAATTGTGTGATGTGATCCCTCGTTTTTTATACACTCTCGTATTCACAAAAAATGTCTATCCAATGGTACCAAAAACGAACCATGTTATCATTTTAAAAATGTGAGTGATCCACCACTCCGAAACAATTGTTACCAATAAATCCAAAATATCGTTAAAATTTGGACTGGTATATAGTATATGGAATCTTTAAATATCATTTCTTACATCGTACCCGTACTAAGTAATTCTATATCGCTTGGTACAGTATTTTTGGCGGACTCGGTATATATATATTCTTTCAAAATAATGTTTCGAGAGAAAAACAATTAAAAAACTATTTCCTTAAAAAACCTTTATTACCTTCCTTTAAATTTTTTTCTAATAATTTACACAAAATTGTAACATTGTTTACCATAAAAATTCAAGTATCAAGCATCAATCATTATAAATAAGTGTATGAATGTAGAGAGGACAATTAGCAATTTTTTTTAACTGGAAATGTTAATAATAATAGAAGTCAACATGAATTTTCTGCCTGTGTTATGCAATTATGATAACTTCATCGACATTCATAGGAAAAAAATATATACAGGGTTACTACAAAAGAAATACACTTTCAATGTTTTATTAATCCAAAACTAATAACGTTATTATGAATTCGTTTAATAGTATATTACGTAACGACAGTTGTAGGAAGCATATTACGTGAGAGCGGAACAGTTACGCACGACCCGCGTAGTGGGGAGTGCGTAATTTCGCGAATACGTAATTGCCTTACAACTCGAGTTATGTACTATGCTTTATCTACGACCACACTAATTTATTTCTGTTTAATAAGAAAAATATGTTTGAAGTAACAAATTTATTTTTTATTAGGTACATTATTTAACATTATAATAAATAAACAGTTGTATTTTCGTATATAACTGTTACTCGATAGCTTGATAGAAATGAAAACAAATACATTCATAATGGTTACATACCTTATTATTTATTACTTATTTGTAGTTTTCGTTTGATTTAAACGTGAAAAAAACGAAATGAGTGGCAGCTTCTATGTGAATACGTTCAGCGCCCCCCGTGCCACTATTCAAACTAACGGAAATTTACATAAAAAATCCAGTTGCGAATAAAAAACGCCATCATAACTACAGATTTGAACAAAATGGATGGTTAGATTAAGTTATATTAGGAGCAGATAAATCAAGACCACATATCGCGCGGTAGCGCGACACGAAATAAGAAAAAAATTCAATAGTTTAAACAATTTTTATATACCCCCTTCAAATCTATTTTCCCTACACCCATGTATCTTGTATTCGCAAAATGCGTACATTTGGTTGCCTATATCTATGAGCAGTCTAGTTTAACCCTATATTTAACAATACTAGCAGCTCTCAACAGCTCTCAACCAATCAACGAATCGTAAACCAAACGCACGTGTGTGTTATCAATCATAACTTATCATTAATCGCGGACTGTTACATACGTGTGTGTTATGATGTATTTACATAGTCCACGAACTGTGCAATAATGGGCATTTATAATAGTGGTCGTAGATAAACTATTTTCTACAGTGATTTTTTAAAATTACTGTGGGAACTCATAGGTGCTTAATATGGGCTCCTCCTGTCACACGGTACACATCAAGGCGATAGTCTACTTCATTCCAAACCCGGTGTAACATATCTGCATTGACACATTCCACAGCTCTCGTGATGCGTTGTTTTTACTCATCTAAATCATTAGGAAGCGGAGGGATGTAAACCAGTCGTTTCACAAATCCCATAGGAAAAAATAGCACGGTGTAAGGTCGGGGCTGCTTGGTGGCCACCGTACCAGAACGCGGTTCTCGGCTGTTGCACGGCCTATCCAGCGCTGTGGAAGTGTTCCGTCCAGATAATTTATAACGACACGGTGCCAGTGAGGAGGCGCTCCATCTTGTTCGAAGATAAAATTCTCCCCGTCCTCATGCAGTTGAGGCTTCAACTAATTGATCAACATTTGATGATACGTGGTCTGTTTGAAAAGTGTCAGAAAAGTATCCGACCTTTAGCCGGTAAAAAAAACTGGCATACCTGGAGCGTTAGAAACCTAATCACCCTCAAAGTAGTCTCCTTGGGACTCCACACAATTCTCCCAGCGGTGCCGCCATTGTTGGAAGCATTCCGAAAAAGGCTCTTTCGGAATCGACTTTAGCTCGGCTGTCGTTGCAGCCATAAAGTCCTCTCTTGTCTGAAATCGCGTTCCTTTCAATGACCTCTTGATTTTGGGCAATAACCAGAAGTCGCCGGGGGGCCATAGCAGGAGAGTAAGGAGCCTGTCGAACCAGAGGAGTCTGGTTTTTGTTAGTGACCACAACTCCAGTTGCAATTTCTCGGATAGTCTCACGACGGTCCCGTATCACCACAGCGTTCACTTTGGCAATGACATGGTCATTTCGGCATGTTGATGACCGACCAGAGCGTGGCACGCTTTCCTCCGGACGTGCGACCCTCTTTAAACCGGTTGTACCACTCCTTAATCTGTGTGATGCCCAGTTTATGGAAAAATTTGATGCAGTAGCGCTGTTCCAGTCGTTCCGTCATTTCACTTGCATTGAAAAACCGACTAGAGCACTATACACCACGTCACTCAATTACTGCTCGAGAGCAACTGACGCTATCTACAGGCGGGAAAAAATTCACGCATGCGCATGAAGGTTCAAGGTCGGCTCATGCAAGCGCGCTTGATTCAAATCCCTCAGGTTTTCAAAATTATAAAATAAGGTCGGATACTTTTCTAACAGACCACGTATGTATAAAAAAAGAAAGGACTTTGTGCGAAATACAACACAGAACACATTCACTTTTGGAGAATCACGTAAATGCTCCACCAACACTGTCGGAGGTTCAGTCCCCCATATTCAGACGTTACGTTTATTCACCTTGCCACTTATGTGGAACGTTGACTTGTATCCGAAAATTGTTCGAAATTATCGCAAAACTCATCTTCTTCATTACGTTGCAGCATTTCATTGCAGAAATCTTTACGTTTAAGCTTGTCATCTTCACGTAGATGCTGTGCCAACTGCAATTTGTAGGGCGTCAGTGTTAGTCGTTTACGTCCAAATTTTTTTTTGGTTGCGGAATTTGTAGTTCCAAACTTGCACGTGTTGTTGACTTTTGTGGACTTCCTTGGTAAACATCATGAACACGTTCTACTGTTTCTTCTGACACACGAGGTCTTCACGGGCTTTTGTCTTTACATAAACACCCTGTCGTTTCAAATTTATTGTACCAATCGTAGATCGACTGTCTATTAGGTGGTGATTTTCCAAAACGTGTTCGAAAATGTCGTTAGAACAGTTACGGACTTCATTTTTGGAAATTCAAGCACGCAATATGCTTTCTCAGTAGAGTTTGCATCGTAGCTATTATGCTTGCTTAGTACTACCAACTATACTATCAAAACTTCTACAGTTCCTCAATCTGACGGAGCAAGATGCATGTCAATATCATTTCTTTTATAGTAACCATGTATTTCAGAAATTTGATTAAATTAAACAAGAAACATATAATAAGGAACTTTTTTTAACCCTAGAAAAAGGCCAAACCAGGTTTTTTTCTAACAATCACAAACGCATTGGGCTTTATAGCCAGTAAAATATGATTGGACTTCTAGGGTTAAAGGTTACTTACTTAAGGGGTTAAAGAAAATCGCCAGATAAGAATAGGTCAAATAGGAAATTTAATTCTATCGACGCATTTTACAAAATTTCGCTCAGGTTTTGAATTATTGGCGAATTTTTGGTACAAAAAAATGTGAAACCAAAATAAAGTTGATTATTACGAATTTGCAATGGCTCCAACCCATCACACTCAATTCCCCAATCCGGCAACCGTGGGGTCTCAACACCTTCTCTGGAAATTTTTCGTTCGGGTTCGACGTGCTAAAATTCCCCTATATGCCCTAACCTAACCTAACCTAAACTAGCCTAACCTAAATGCTAAAATGCCCCTATATTCAAATCTTAGTGCTGAGGTTGGATATGTGGCAGAGAGAGGCCGGTGCCCCAGCAGTAGGGACATAAAGGCTAAGGCTGATGATTACGACGATTACGAACTTGACAGATAAAAGATCACTAAATATTAAGCTTTCTTATAAAAACAAACTGCTCCCTCACTGTTTGTTATTATGTACAAGGACATTATATTTGTTCTTATAAGGATGTTTTCTTATAAGGATGTTTAATCATTTTGGTGTATAATGAATAACAAAATCACAAAAGATACCCAGGCACAAGGAAAATTTGTTTTGTTTTTGTAGCGTTGTGTAATAAATTAGGTTCCTGGAAAACCTCAGTATTTAAAGATAAAGAGCTTCGTAATCCCCGAAAATTTAGTGCATTAATTTACCGAATTTCTAGTCAGAGAAAATTTGAACCCCTGCAAATTCCACGTGCAAAATCCAAATTGCCAACGCAAATCACGTACGATGAAATAATTATCTTTCCGTGGTCCCTCCGCCCTGTCGACTTTTCCCTATTTTTCGCTATTTACTGCCATTACGCACTAAGGGTTGCACTGGAAAAAAAATACGTAAACATTAAATCCGCATGATTTAAAACCGAATGTATTTATTAAAGCTCCGTTTTTAGGGAGCTACACAATTGAAAATCGTCGGCTGAATACTAACAACCCCGAAACGACCATTACGAATGTTTATGAATTAACCAACGACTCACACCCCAAATTCCCAAACAGAAATACGTTTAATAAATACATTGCCAAGAAAAATAGGTGTTTACTATTAAAATAACATATTTTTTAAATAATCCACAACTTTTATTTAAAATATATTTAATTTTTCTGGTTTTTAATTAAAAATTTTATGAGGAAAACGTACGATAACCTGGAAATGGTAAACAAACGTTTTTGTTCTGCTATTTTGAGCTGCGGTTTTTTGCGCTGTTTTGAGGGTATTTCGGGGGAAGAGATTTTAATTAATTTCCGATGGAATGCGTGGAAATATATTGGAATTATGAATTCGTACGTGTGCGCCAGCAGGGCAGTAATTAAAAGCTTGTATTAATTAAAAACAAAAAACTATGGAGAAAAACGATTTTTGCTTTTCTATTTAAATGTTGCTGTCGGTTTATATAGTTTTGGCATTTTGTTTAATTTGTTTTTTTTTTATGGATGGGGGGAAAACTGGAATGCGCAAATTTCCCGATGAAAAAGTTAATAACTAAAAAAATATCAGGAGCGGAATCCTGATATTTCTGAGCGGTATAGAGAGTTTTTTTTGTCGACGATATAATTTTATTAATTTTACAAAATATTTCATGAATGTCTGATACATGAACAGCACAAATTTTATTCAGAATTCCTTCTTTTCAGTAAATACTATCTCCAGGGAAACGCAGTGTATTGCAATCGGCTCATACATTCTCAAGGAATTAACTAAACCCCTTGAAATAAAAAAAAAATTTATAAGCCTCAAGTAATAAGCCTAAAATAATATAAGTCTAAGTAATTAACTCTTAATTGAAAAATTAATTAAGATTTTACCACTATTTTTGTGAAAATATTATATATCTTGTGAAGTTAAATAAATCTACACATTTACATGACTCTACACGACTCGAGGTTGGACTGGTGAAAGTCATTTTCTAGTGGATTACAAATTCATGGGATTGCATTTATTTATACTAAGAGTTTTGGTGGGAAGAGGAGGTGTCTGTTTGTAGTTGGGGACTTATCTTGAGACGATTGTGGTAGATTAAAGAGTTGTGAAGTAAATTCACTCTTCAAGTAGAAAACAATAACAAAATAAACTTATTGGAACTTCATAAAAACAACATAATATCAACCATTGAAGACCTTGAGGACGCATAAACTATGACCTTGACAAAAGGGTCTTGCAAACGTAGGTCTTCCTACGCTTCTTCTGTTGTTCATTGTCTCCATCTTATGATTTTTCCGCTCTATTTGTCTTTATTTCGTGCGACATGGCCGGCCCAACTCCATTTCTGCGGTCGTATTTCATTTGTAACGTCCTTTACTTTTGTCTTCTCTCTGATCCAATAGTTTATTTTCTTGTCTCTCAATGATATTCCTAGTATGTGTCTTTCGATTGCTCTTTGAAGCGTTTGATATGTGGATATTTTGAAGAATACAGAGAATATCCTGGGCGGAATATATCACGAATAATGAGGTTCTTAGACGCATGGACAGAGACCGAGAGCTATTGGTTATTGTGAAGAAACGTAAGACAGGGTACCTAGGACATATCCTCGGAAATACAAAATATAGCCTTCTAAAATTAATAACGGAGGGCGAGATAGAGGGGCGCCGCGGAGGTGCTGCGGAGGAAGGAAGTGCTCCTTGTTAAAGAACATAAGAGACTGGACTGGTCTGGACTCCCACTCATTGTTCAGAGCGCCACAAGACCGTGCGGAATTAGCCATGATTGTTGCCAACTTTTAGTAATGGAGAAGGCACCTAAAGAAGAAGAAAAATGAGTACGCAATGACCTGAAGGTTTATAGCGTCCAAAATGATGCAACCAATCGACAAAGAATTTCGATGTCATAGAATTTGTCATAGAAACATTACAATGTCATTTAGATGTCTTTCTCAGTCATACGACAAACTGAGCCAGGTGGTAAATCAACAGCATATGCTTTCATTCTTTTATCCTTGAACAGTATCATGGGAGGAATTGCTGTACCTATTGCGTTTGAGCAGGAGACGACCGTCACGTTTTCCCCATGTTCATTTCTGATGATTCTAATGTACAAGAATCTGTATTTCTCATAGTTGTTAATAAATCTCGCAACTCGATTATGTTTTCGCGTCTTAATCCAGTAAATATGTAAAGTTTTTTATCAGGTATACGAAAATCATCCATTTTATCAATCAGTGTAGAGTGACATTCAACAGGCAAGCTTTTCATCATTTTAGTTAACTCTGATGATTTTAAAAAACTCCAATTAGAATAAACTTTCAATAAATTCAAATCTTCAAGTATAAAATCGTTTTTTTATGAGATGATCGCTGCGACATTGATTTCCATCCGGAATGAAAATTCTTTTCTTAATAAAGCATTGCATAAGATCATCTTGAGGAACAACTACCAGATTTCGATTTGAAACAGAACATACACAACAATATCTGTGAGTTGCAACAGTTCTTTTAATTTGAACTTCAATACATTTTTCTGTATCATCATCACATACAACCTCTAAATTAAATGATGGATCATAAGTACTTGAGTGATACAAAGTCATCGATGATAAGTTCGAATCAGTTCTTTCCAACAATTCACTTGTATCTGAAGGTAATTCATCCTCCAACGATGTATCCTGATTCTCGTAGTCAAGTTTCGTTTTCTTATATTTTTTTGAACGACAATTATAACACAAAACATCACCAACTACAATTGGATGATCAAAGATCGTTGAAAAATCTTCAGCATCTTCATCAGATTGTATATATTTTGGAATATCTCGCGTTTTTTAATGAATTTTGAACAAATGCAACACTTTGGATTATATGTTTTAGATGTCGACATATTTTCACTTCTATAATAATATGGTTAGATAAAATTAATTATGAAATACAGAAAAAAGTACCACCAATACTTGTTTGGAATGTCAACAAATAATTTTAAGGTTATCTACAGATCTGGTGGGTTTTCATGAAAATAGAAAACAGTGTTACCAGTTTTGAATTACAGCGCCACTTATGGTTGCTGTATTAACTAAAAATTGAGCGGGAAAGTTTAAATTCCCTAAAACGTAGTTAAATTATATAAACAATAGTATTTTATACTGATTTAATCATTATAGTTATAAATAAATTTTATAATAATGATTAAAGTTCTTTATATGAAGAACAATTATTTTTATATGAGAGTTTCTGTTTGATTGAGAGTTTTGATTCATTCTGTTGCTTCACAGTAGTTGCAAAAGTTCTGTATTTTATCATTTCAAGAGTTAAATCATAAAAAGAAATCGATTTTTGAGCAAACAATCGGTTTTTATTTTTTTTCAATATGGCGTACCGTTTAAAAAAAAAATCCCCAAGCTCATAATCTCATCGAAAATTGAATGAGGAATTCCAAAAAAATAGTTTCATATTTTTAGCGTTATCGTAATATGGTTAAAAATTAAGAAAATAACCTCGTTTTTTTAAGGTTCTTATGAACAGATATTGCTTATATATTTTTTCTTAGAAGCTACCACCATGCCCCAAAACATATCCGGTATATAGATTAATCGATTCACAAGGTGCTGAGAATAACAATTTTTACTGATTTTCAGTATTTTTCGATTTATTCAGAAACGGTAATAGATAAAAATCTGAAACTTGCAGCATCTAAGTATCTCATGAGTACCAACATTTCCTAAAATTATGAGCCCGATACCTTTCTGGAGCTGATTCGCTATTCTTATCGTCCTATGGCTTTTGTTTAATTTCTGTGCTCTAGCGGGATTCATGTTTTGAGATTTTCTGATAGAAATATTAGGGTTTACATTAAAAAATTGCTTTGTCCATTTATGGCTTGCAATTTGCTTTATTTCCGAAAACTGATGTTTTATTTTATTTTGTTTGCAGTATTTGTATAGACATAACCTCAATATTTTGGTTGTTATTGGGTAGCCCTCTTCTGCAATTAAAATATCTTTTTGTACAAACTTTGCCTTGACATTGAAAGCTGATATGATCACAAAGAAAATAAAGCAGCACATTTTTTCGAAAAGAAATCTCCTTTAAATGGAATCAAGTAATTCTGATAACAAATAACAAATAATAAATTGAGAAATTAAAAAAAATATTTATCAAGTTTAGCGTTTAAATTGAAATAATAAATTCAAGTTTTCGCTTTTGCGAATTTGCAAACCTATCAATAACGTTTTCAATGTCTATAGAAATATCTTGATGAACGTGTAATAACGCCAATCCCGTCACTCTATCCTCAGCAATCCTATTTAGAATCCAGGTTTTTAACCCACGAAGGGCTGAAAACTTCGTTCTGCAGTGGCTACACTTACTGGCAACGTAAGTAAATTTTTTAATAGAATGCTACAATTCGGATAACATTCGCGATTGCAATGTTCAGAACAGGTTGTAGAAAATTATTTCCTCCGAGTTCTAGTAAACGAAAACATTAAGCGTGCCATAAGTTTAACTCGGCTCCAAATATTGATTTCGAATGTAAATTTAGAACTTTCTGAAATATAGTCTCATATTTCTTCAATAAAACATTCAGTTGAAGTTTTCATTGTCCAATTTGATTAAGTTTTGAGGTAGTAATTTAAACAAATAAAAAGCATCAATAGTATCTGAAGCAAACCTAGTACTCACATCATTTAAAATGAAAAAACAAGGGAATAAAATCTTCTGAAATATTCTTCGGCGCTACTTGCTGGTTGATTGTTCCTATTTGTTTGTTTTCGTGCAATTCTGGGCAGACTAATGATTATATTTTGTTCATGCTGAATTTTGTAGATGCTTTTGTAGATTGCTAACAATTTCAAAATTGCTCTAAAATTGCCCTCGTTCGAAATACATCCAGAAGGGTTATTAGGAAAGTCATCTAACGAGCCGTCATCTCGATCTAAATGCAATCACCTCTAAATGCAATGTTTTGTTGGCCGATTGTTATGATTGCGTCTAAGATATGAGCTAGTCTATTCCGGTTATCCTGAATTTGAATCAAACGTTGAGATGATAACATATTTTCAATTTGATTTTCCGGCTTATCATAATTCTGCAAAAACATATTGCAAATTTCAATGGCGTTTTTATGATAGCTTGCACGTTGATGTTTCTCCAAATATCCTTCTGCTCCCAGCAGTTTAGAAAATTTTGTCACAGGTTTAGTTATTAAAGCACCCGCTTCTACATTGCATTTTTCACTGCCTACAGATGTTGGACGTTGCATGAAGCAATATTTGCAGAATATTCCTTGCAGTTTTGGTGAATACACTAACCAAGGATATTTTGTTAAATGGCTTTGTTTCAAATAGCGTTTTTAAATTTTTCCCTTTTTGGTATGTTCTGAGTATGGGAACACATAATTATTTGGAGGCGTAAAAGAATTTTGTAGCAGTTCCTTTTTCAAATATTTACTTATGGGTTGATTGATAAAATTTCCAATATCTTTGGAAGAATATACCCACTTCTTCAATCTCCCTATTTTGTTGAAGTTGTTGGTGAGTCAATTGTTTCTAAAATTGTGTTTGTTTTGTTTAGAATTTGTCCATCATCTTTCTTATCAACTGTCAAAGTTTTTAGTTTTTTTATGAAAAAAATTTCAATAGTATAGTTTGGACGTTTTTTAGACATTTTACACCTGCACAAATTAAAATATCAATTAATAATATTCCTGATACTTATAATAATGAAATTACATGTATCAAGTATAGTAAAGTATAGTTTCAAAGACGGCAATATTCATTACTTTTGTTGTTGTGGAAGATTCACCACGTTCGCTTCCTACCTACTCTACTCGTTCATACGGTTCAATATCCCATAACACACATATATTGCCGCCTTTGATGTCATGCGACTCGAATTCAAAATAATTTATTGTTGCATTAATACTGCAGCAGAAAATTGTTTGTATTTAACAATTTATGACAATTTTAAGTGAAACATGCTGATACTCACTTTAATAATTTGTAGATGAATTTATTAATTTTTGGATTATAATGATTGTTCACTTTAATAACCTCAGATGTTCACCACAAATACGAAAAGCTTTAGAAAAAGACCGAATTTTTTAACAAATTTCAGTTGCACATGAGCGTAGCTAGGCGGTGCGTAGCCACCTATGGCAATATTAGTAAAACTGCAATGCGCGCTGCATGAATCTAATTTTCAAACCCCAGACTCAGACGGATTTTTTAAATTTTCGGGAAAATTATGCTTGCTGTAATTTTGTTTTTTTTCGGTACAGCCAATACTGAAGGAGTTCGAATTGAGTTTTATGGATTTTCATAATAATGAGTATTATTTTTACAATTAGGCAGTCCAAGGGGGGTGGGGCAATCGCCCCCATCGCCCCCCCCCCACCCTGGATCCGCCAGTGATTAACACCATCTTGCTATCCATTATGTACTAACCGAGCTCTGGTGATTAGGCCATATTGAGTTGTAGACCATATGGGGTCTACCTTATTACTACATATTTACGCTTCATCAAGAATTTTAAAATTTTCAAAATCTAATTTGAAATAATTCAAAAACATAAATTTGGATTTAAAATATCTTTTTGTACAAACTTTTTTTATTTATAAAAATAATTATACAGTTTTTAATTTAATAGTTTTTAATAACAAGTTATTAATAACTTAATTAAGTGTGGTTAAAACATAGTGAATTTTAAAATTCATTGCAAGCTATCCATGAATTTAAATAAATTATTTAAAATAATTTGACTAAATTTGCACAATATATTAACCCGTAGTAATACATCCGCCTAGACTTTTATCCTCGCACTACCCTCCCCATTTTAATTATCCGAAATAAATTTATCGACTCGAATAATTAAAAACTTTCGCGGCGTCCCCGTCCGGCCTTTATACATTTTACGTACAAATTTTTCCATCCGCTGCCGAGGTGGCGATTTTTCGAGCGAAAAACTTTCTATTTAATTGGAAACCGAGCTTCTCCGTATATATTTTTTATACCTCGCGTACATACAGAATTTCTTTGGGGAAATCTCCCCTCCCTCGCCCAAGAAGGGGATGAAAAAACTTCCTTGCGTCCAGAAAATTTTTATTACGTCTTAAAATATTCTTAATGTTAATTAAAATTCACATAAAAAATCAAGAGAGTGGTTTTTTACATTTAATTTTAAATTTTCAACATTTCTTGCGATGTTTGTTATGTTTGTAGATGCCTATGAATTTTTATTCAGATGGGAATCAATAGTAGCGCATTAATAGTATATAATGAAACGAGATTTGTAAGAAGCATATTACGTACGAGCGAAACAGTTATCGGAATTCCGCGAGTATGTAATTGCCTTACAACTCTAGTTATGTACTATACTTTATCTACGACCAAACTAATTTGTTTCTGTTTAATAAGAGAAATATGGTTGATGTAAGAAATTTATTTCTTATTAGGTTATATATATATATATATATATATATATATATATATATATATATATATATATATATATATATATATATTAATTATCATTATTTAACATTATAATAAACAAACAGTTGTATTTTCATATATAACTGTTACTTACTTACTTACTTACTCCTCGGCGCTACAGCCCATGAAGGGCCTTGGCCTCTCTGACGATCGTAGCCCAATCCTGGCGATCTTCAGCTCGTTTCCTCCATCTTCTGACTCCCATCTTTCGTAAGTCATCCTCTACATCATCCAGCCATCGTTTCCGTGGTCTCCCTTTGCACCTTCTGCCACCTGGGTTTCTTCTGTGTACCTTCTTGACACACCTGTCATCTGGCATTCGCTCTACATGGCCCAACCATCTTAGTGTATTACTCTTTATTTCCAAAACTATGTCAGCATGACCGTATAGTTCCTCCAATTCCCTATTTTTCCATATTCTCCATTGCCCTGCTTCATTTACTGCCCCAAAAATCTTTCTTAATATTTTCCTTTCCCACCTTCTCAGACATTCCTCTTCTGCCACCCTCATTGTCCATGTTTCTGAGCCATACATTACCACCGGCCTTATAACCGTTCGATAGACAGTTATCTTCGATTTTCTGCTTAAGAGAGAGAATCTTAATCAGGGCCCAGTATGCTCTGTTTCCCGCTGCAATCCTTGCTTTTATTTCTTCACTTATGCTGTTATCACTAGTTACCAACACTCCCAAGTACTTAAACTTCTCACAACTGTCATAGTTGACTCCATTCAACTTATATGCCTATATATCCATCAGAGTCTGATACAGCTGTTTTCTTTTCACGCTATCATAAGCCTGTCTGAAGTCCACAAAAAGCTGATGTATATCCACATTATACTCGTAGCATTTGTCCATTATTTGCCTTATCGTGAAGATATGGTCAGTCGTTGATCTACCCTGCCGAAAACCACACTGATAATCACCTAGAATCTCTTCTGCAAAAGGAGTGAGTCTCATAGCAATGACTTTGGTTAAGACTTTGTACACAATACTGAGTATAGCTATGCCACGGTAGTTTTCACATATTGCTTTGTCCTTCTTATGAATCGGGCAAATAATGGCCCACTAAAGTTCCACTCCTCCGGCATCACTTCTTTTTCCCATACTTCGACGATTAGCTGATGGACAAGACGTGTCCAAAGTTCACCCCCACCCTTAATCATCTCTGCTGAAATGTTATCGCTTCCTGGGGCCTTATTATTTTTCAAGATTTTGATTGCCAATCTGACTTCCTCTATTGTAGGTGTGGGTACAGGCATTTCGTCCTGGCTAACACTGTGCCACGGCTGGCCATTGTCGGTTTCCGTTTGTTCCGATGCTACAATCTCTATTGTTGCATTCAGTAGTTCGCTGAAATACTCAGCCCACCGGTCTAGAATCTGTTCTTCTCCTCCTATCAAATTTCCTTCTTTATCTCTGCAGAACACAGCACGTGGTTGGAAACCTTTCTTCAGCTCCTGAGTTCTTTTATAGAATTTCCTTACCTCCTGGGTGTTATATTCTTCCTCTAGTTCAGTAATCCATTTCTTCTCTGATTCTCGTTTCTTTCTTCTACAGATTTTGTCTGCCTCCTTTCTTTTGTTCTTGAATTCTTCTGTATTATACCTAATAGACCTGCTTAGCATTTTCTTCCTTGCCTCATTTCTCTCCGTCATTGCCTTTTTACAATCTTCATCAAACCATCCTGACCTTTTAACCCTTTCTTCCATCCCCAACACTTCTTCTGCGGTTTCTTATAGGACATCCCTCATCGTACTCCATTTCCCTTCTATACTTTCCGCTGCCCAGTTTTGTTTAGACTCAAACTTCTTCTGTAGTTCTGCTTCATACTGTTGGGATATTTCCTTCTCCTTTAGTTTTGCAACGTCGTATCTTCTTGGAGCTCTCCTATTTTCTCCAGATCTATAAACCGCAATACGTTGTCTATATTTCACTCTAACCATATAATGATACGAGTCGCAGTTAGCTCCCCTACAACTGTCGACTTCAAGGACATCAGATGCATGTCTCCTGTCAATTACTACATGATCGATTTGATTAAAAGTGGTTCCATCTGGTGAGCGCCATGTGGCTTTCCTAATGCTCTTTCTCTGGAACCATGTACTTTTTACCACCATTGCATTGCCCATCGCAAAGTCAATAAGTCTTTGCCCGTTACTGTTTGACACATCATGCAGACTTTCCTTTCCTACGGTTTCTCTAAAAATTTCTTCTTTTCCCACCTTTGCGTTGAAGTCCCCCAGCACTATCTTCACATCTTGCCGTGGGACGCTTTCTACTTCCTATTCTAGCTGTTCATAAAATGCATCTTTCACTTCATCTTCAGCATCTTCTGTAGGTGCGTAGACACATACACGAGTGATGTTGAAGAAACGAGCCTTCATTCTCAAAGTGCATATCCTTTCATTTACTGGGTTGAAGTTCAGAATTGCTGCTTTATGTTTATTATCTACAAGAAAACCCGTGCCACCTATTGCTCCACTCTCTCCTCCACTATAAAGAATTGTGTAATTATCACTCCTTAAGGTCCCATTTCCTTTCCACCTGACCTCTTGAATTGCTGCTACTCCTATCCTGTATTCCTCCATCTCTTGTTTGAGTCCGTGTAGAGCTCCAGGTTTGTTCAGAGTTCTTACATTCCAGGTTGCAATGTACATATCATTTTCCCATTTGCATTTTCCTTTTCCTCGCGTGGGTCGTTCATCAAAATCATCAGTCCGGCTGCATATATAACTGTTACTCGACATTATTTAACTTGGTAGAAATGAAAAGAAATACATTCTTAATAGTTACATACTTTATTATTTAGTGCTTATCTGGGTTAAACTCGTATAATACTGCTCATAGATATAGGCAACCTAATGTACGCAATGTCAATTTCCGTTAGTTTGAATTGTGGCACGGGGGTGCTGAATGTATGAGAACGTAGTAGCAGGTCTCTACTAATGAATTTTAATAAATTATTTAAATTTTACAATAGCGGTCTTAGATAAAAGATTTTAACGCCGTTCTGTTAAACGGCGTTGAAAAAAGTTGATATTGACGCTGAAGAACGCATTTCTCATTTGATTATGAAATTGATTATTGAATTTTTTGTTTAAATTTGAAATTAATTGTAATTTAATTGTGATTACAATTTTAAAAGATAATTAATATTAAATGGAGGGAAAGCTGTGGTGAAAAGGTTTTTTTCTTTTTAATCATTTACGTTTCATTTACGGTACAAAAAGAGGCAATTTGCGCCAAATAGAAAAAATCAGCTTTGACATTTGAATTAGGAAACCCATAATTCATACATTATGAGTTTTCTTTTTGTGAAAATTTTATTCATGGAAAACGTTGTTTCTTGAAGTATTTTATTTAATTGTATGTTCGAATACAATTTTTCACCCTCAATTTCTAATTAAATTCAACATTTTCTTTCAGGTTATCTCCATTATTTTTAATTTAATAAGCAAGCCATAACAGTACATTATGTGAATAAAAAAGACGTCTCTCGAAATGAGATAATCGCGCGTTCTTTCAGTTCTCACCTCCCATCCATGTCCGCATTAACACACGCGCTCGTTTAAGACTGCCCGTTTCAACAACGGGCAATTAAATATATTTTATAGCCCCTAATAAAAGGGCACGGATGGAAAAAATATTAAGGGAAGAAATACATCCCTTTGGGTCCTCCAAAAAAACACAGAAGGAAAAACATGACATGGAACATTAAATCCGCAATCACACAAAGAAAACTAGACGTACTTGTCCTAAATAGATTTAGAGTTGAAGTGGATTAATTAGCATGTGTAAATGTTTTTAATGTAGATTTGACTTTAGTTAGGCTACAAAATATAATGTTGTCTAAATAACTAGTTATTTAGACAACATTATATTTTGTTTCTTTGTTACATAAGTAGATTAGTTTGCTTTTTAAACAGATTTTTCTGTGTAATTTTCTTGATTTTCTCGGCGATATCCTTTTGAACTGCAGCGTAAAATTTGACCTATATCCCGACACAAAACCCTCTTACAAAGTTTGCAATAAATTTGCAGCCAATTCTCAATAACTCAACAATCCAAACTAATCGTCTCTCATTGTCAGTTATATTAATAAGAAAACTTTTAAATCTTCTACGAGAAACTTTGTTACTTACTCATTTCATGTATAATTCAATTTGTTCTTTTTTAACCCCCGAGACAAGAAAGGGGTGTTATAAGTTTGACGTGTCTGTCTGAGATTTAAAAAAAAATGTAGGCAATTAATTTATATTAGAAAACTTAGTATTTAGTGTTTTTTTGCCTGTCAAATGTAACACTCAACCTTGAACAATGTCAAAACATTATTTTTGTTTCACATTTTTTTGTCTCAAAATTCGCAAGTAACACGGAAACTGAGCGATTTTTTTTTAAAATATATCAAATATAACTTGTAGAGCAGGGGTGGCCAAACCTGCGTCGCGGGCGCAAGTGTCATTGGAAAGCAGAGTAAATATGCGATTATTACATAGATAACATTATTTCTAAAGTAATAAAGACAGACACTTGATTTTTTATATCATTTGAAGCCTCCATTTATCAATTTTGTATATGTTACGGTAAAAGTACAAAATCGGTAAATGTAAACATTTACCGGTATATGTATACAGCTACCAATTTGATAGATAA
This sequence comes from Phosphuga atrata, assembly GCA_944588485.1. Taxonomy (NCBI): domain Eukaryota; kingdom Metazoa; phylum Arthropoda; class Insecta; order Coleoptera; family Silphidae; genus Phosphuga; species Phosphuga atrata. Next base: position 12,820,746 of record OX155902.1, read on the forward strand.
AAGTGAGTTTAAATTTGAGATCAGCTTCATGTATCTACTTTTACCGGTAAAAGTACACATTTTTCAACGTGTATTGGTAAAAGTTAAAATTATTATTATTATTCTTCTTCTTCTTTCGAATAGGCCTACTTTGGACCACGCTTGTTCAACTTTTGGGCTTTGACCTTTGCCCAGTATTGTCGCATCTTCTGCCGGTGTAACTCCTTTCTCTCTTTTGTCCAGGGGGTATCTTTCCTTCGAGGTTTTTCCTGAAATCCACGGACTTCCTTCAGGGTGCGTCTCACAGGCTGTCTGTTTTTGAGATCTGTTATTCCCAGTTCTATAATATGTTTCTCGGTCTCTGTCAACCAAGTGGTACGAAGCTTCTTGTTTTGCCAGAAGGTGAACAGACGGTTGGTTAGTCGGTTTGGAGGCAATCTTGCAACGTGGCCATAGAAAGCTACCCTTCTTTTCCTTGCACAGTCAGAGAGCATCTCAAGATCATCTAAAAATGATTATTATTATTAGCTTATGGCATTACACACAAAAAATGTAACAAGTATAAAAATACACTATGACAATCGACAATATATAGACAAGTGATTTCATAAAGTAATGTCCAGATTGTTTAACCACTGCACAGCGTGAACTGAAGTCTTCATGAACTCATCCATGGATCCGGAGAACGCTCTTCTTTCACACTCCTTAACAGTGTGATGAATTGTCTATTCCACGTCACCATAATCACAACTAGTGGAAGATTTTAAGCCCCATTTATGAAGCAATGCTGCACATCGACCATGGCCAGTTCGAACCCTGTTGATAGCAACCCAAATTTTCCTTGGTAGGTGAAAGCCAGGAGGAGGATTGTTTTGCAATAAATAAGGGCTGCCACTCATGAGGAACTTTGATGCACCATTCACTTTCCCATTCCTTTGTCGCACTGAAGTTACTTACAATGAGCTCTTGAGCTGTATGAATGGGTGGAGACCTGGACTTCAAACGATAAAATCCTCCAATTACATCACCATGAATAGGAAGAGACTGGTTTTCTGTTATTTTGTGGAACTCTCGGATCAAGTTCTCTATTCTTCTAAGTCTTGGAGGTTAGATGTGGCTTAATACAGGCAACCAGAAGACTGGAGTGGATGTAACTGTGCCAGTAATAATTCGCATAGTCTGATTCAGAACAACATCAATCTTCCGAACATGTGAGCTGTTCATCCAGACCGTATAGCTGAAGTGCGCAGCGTGGGAGCAGAAGCTCCCCAGGTAGAACCAGCGAGTTTGTGAAGAATGTTGTTCCTCGTTCTCAGTTTAGCAGCACTGTCAGTTAGATGCCTACGGAAAGACAAAGTTCTATCCAGAGTAGCTCCAAGGTACTTGGGATGAGAGTAGTAAGGTAGAGGAGTCCCATTGAGTGACAAATTTAGTTATTCAAATGAAAGAAACAGGTTTCTGTTTTGCTCGAACTTGGAGTCAAACACCATTTTCTAAAATATGCACTCAAAATGCTCAGATCAGTGTTTATATTTCTCTCTATCTCATCCACAGAGGAATGTTGAAAAGCAAGTGCTAGATCATCGGCATATGCAAACTAGCGGGAGGATGTAGCTGGTATATCCGCGATGTACAAATTAAACAACAATGGTGAAAGCACAGATCCTTGAGGGAGCCCATTATTGAGAACTTTCAGTTTGCTAAACTTATTATTCATTAGCACTTGAAGCTCTCTATTGGATAGCATATTGTTTAACAACTGTATCAGTAACTTGCATCCTGTTAGTTTAAGGAACTTGTATACAACTCCATCTCTCCAAACCGTATCGTATGCAGCTGTGAGGTCTACAAACACAGCTCCACTCTTCAATCGTTTTTCGTTGGCGATGAAGGTTGTTAGAGCCAAAACTTGTTCTTCACTACTTCGATGCGGTCTGACCCGCCTGTTCAACTGGAAGGATGTTGAAAACTTGAGGACTAATCCTATTATAAATGAGTCGTTTAAGTAGCTTATAACAGACACTTAATAAAGCAATTGGCCTGTAACTTTCAGGATGATCAGCAAGCTTTCCTGGTATAAGGAAGGCTATAATCTTAGTACACTCAATTCTGGGGGAAGTTTCCCAGTAAGTACAATGTTAGAAAAGAACTGTGGCATCCACTTCCTTGCATTATTTCCATTATGTGTCTGAAATTCAGGATGTATTTCATCCATACCTGGGGCGGTTCCATTTTTCATCCCCTTTAGGGCAACCAAAAGCTCGTCTTCAGTGAAAGGAGCAAAAGTGCAATTTCTTTTCATAAAGGACAGTTCTTGTCTGATGGTGACCTCTTATAGTGTACATCAGGTTTCACTTTCGACAGGCCAACGATACGACTAGCAACTTGGTTCGGTGTAACTGCTGGTTCGGGCTGAGGATTATGAGGCAGTCTAGCCAGCTTCTTCAATAGGTTCCAAGCTTTTTTACTGGAATGCTTGAAATCTAAGGTCTGCATAGTTTCATTCCATCTACTCCGTCTGGCTTCATCTAAATTATGAAGAAGGTCATCAACAATATCATTTCCTCCATTCTTCTGATATTCAGTGTAGAGCTTTTTACAAGCCTCATTCCAACCTGGAATATATTCATTCCTCATTCCTCTAGAAATGTGCTTCTTGGTTGTTGTAAGTATGGCTTTCATAAACCTACAGTAACAGTAAGTAAGTAGTAAAACTAAGTATATAAAACTAGTACTAAGTAACAGTAAGTAGTAAAACCTACCAGTCAGCTTTATTAAAATTCCAGCGTGGAAGTGCTGAAGATCTAATGGTTGGTATCTGAATACCTATTTCAAGAAGAATAGGTCTATGTTGGCTGTGTGGGAAGTTATGGAGCACTTTATGGAATACTGGCAAACTATGTCCCAGAAGATCATTAGAAACAAAGCACAAATCAGGATTGGTTTCATTGTTCCAACTCTCTGATTTAAAAGTACATTTATCTTTAGGATCATAAATTAGCTGCATGTTGTTTAAATCAGCCCACTCTGTGAGTCGTTCACCACTTTGATCATTATTCCGATATCTCCATATAGTATGATGGCTATTAAAGTCACCCACATATACCACAGGATGAGGATAGTTTGGAAGAACTGAGTCAGGCCACAGGACTCTTGGTGGTTTATAGATGTTCACAATTTTCACATTATTGATCTGTATTATGATGGTCAAAACATCATCATCATCATTTGTTGAGACTAGATGAGCATTGGTAACAGTGTTACGAACATACGTTGCAGTGCCATAAGACTGATGGAAAGTAGCTCCAATTAACCTAAAGCCATTGATGTTGCCCCTTGAGTACAGTTGTGAACCATCAGAAGTGTGAGATCTTGAATACATACTACATCAATTTTGTTCTCTAGTAACAATTTGGAGAGGAAATCACTCTTGGCGTTACTTATCCCCTCAATGTTGATCTGGAGGATTTTTAGAATTGGTTTAGAATTGGTTAAAAATAATAAACATAAATAAAATATACTTGTATATTAAGGTTAATATGTATTTGAAATAATTTATATTATTTTATTATAGATAAAAACAACACATTTTGTAATAGTTAATATAAAAAAATATAAGAATACGTTCGTAATAAAAATAAACTTAAAAATAATTATCAATAAAACTCATTCGTAATACCTACTCGTTATAATTTTATCCGCTTTTATAATAATTCTTTTTTAATGGAATTCGAAATTCATTCTTTATGAGGCCTAAAAAAATAAATATTAGGTGTTTTTAAAAACCTCTATGTATTTGCCAACATCATTAGGTATATGAACACATTTGCCGGATATAGTTGGTAAATGTAAGTTGAACTTACATTTACCAACCAAGAAGGTATATGTGTACGTATGCCAGTAAATGTGTACATTTTACAAACTACGTACTTTTACCGTAACATATACAGTCGAGAAAAAATCATTTTGCCTCAGTTATTAAATAGTTATTAACAATAACGTACAGCGTTGCGCGTGATGCCCCATTAAGCGGTGAACATGATTCCAGTTGATTTCCAGTCCAAGGGTTTTTATAATCTCTAATATATTTATTAAATTGTATTTGGTAGCAGATTTTCATAACATTAAAATTATGATACTTTTGTTTCATGTAGAATTCGATTTGTTCTCTTTTGACCCCCGACACAAACATAGGGGTGTTATAAGTTTGACATGTCTGTCTGTCAGTCTGTCCGTCTGTATGTATATGTGGCTATTTATGAAATCGTAGCTCTTAAACGAATGCACCGATTTTGATGCGGTTTTTTTTAAGCTGACGTGACCGGCAGATCTGTTCATGCGTTTGATGACCATCAGCTCATTTCCTACTTGCCAAATTTAATCTGCAACTAATTCCACGCAAATGTTTGTCTAGTTGCGAATATCGAAACTTTTGTTTGAAAGCTGACTTATTGGAGAAGGTTCTTAGCTATAATTTATGAAGATCTGTTCAAGCGTTTGATGATCATCATCTCCTTTCCTACTTGACAAAGCTTAATCTTTATTTTAAACAATCCCCACTAATCACGTATTTTCGAACGATATTTTAAAGAGGTAACATTAATCACGTATTTACAAACGAATTATTAAAAAAAAAAAGAAAAAATTTCGAATAATATATTAAAATTAAAAATTGCAAGTAACCCCCGACACAAAAAAACTCTAAAAAGTAAACAAAATATTTCTCTCTTGTCTTTATGACTTCATTAAAAGTGCTTATTAATATTTTGATGATGTGCGTCGCCGCGTCGGGGGACCGGTATGTGAAGTATAATTAGTTATACCTACAATATAAAATACCTACTACTTTCAAATTGTACGTATGAACTTAGATGTATCAATCTATCTTACAAGGTATTATTCGTCTGGTTTTATAATGTGCCTCACTGAGCAGTCCCCAGACGCGGCGACGCTCATCATCAAAATATTAATGGGTGCTTTTAATGAAGTTAAAAGAGCAAGAGAGAAATTTTATTAATTTTATTTTTTTGAGTTTTTGGTGTCGGGGGTTGCTTAACATTTTTAATTTTATTTTATCGGCCAAATATATTTTTTATCCTTATTTAAGAACTTTTTTTTAAATCTTGCTGCCAATTAATGGTGCAATTAATTTCTCTAAGTACCTTAGATTAAATCCAAATCCTTGGAGCGGTTATCGAGATATCTGTTTCGAAAATCATTCGTGGGAATTCGCGGTTATGTGTTATTTTTAAATGATTTTGCCGATTAAAAGTGACATTTACGGGGTTTAGTCCATGTTTAGTCCATACAATACACTTTCGTCCGTGCTATTTCGATCCTCAAGATGCGTTTCTTTTTCTTCTCAGCTCAATCCTGCACTCTTTTGTTGCTTGTGACGTCCAGCAGCTGTCGGTTCTCGGACTAATACATCCAAAGCTTTTAAAATGTTTAATATGCCCGATACTCCATCACTGTGGGTATATACAGCAAAATACGTATTTTTTTACTTCTACAACCGCATATTTTCCATATTTTAGAGACCAAACTTTTGTTTTGCTTTTGAGTAAATGCTTTCTAGACAAGGAGAAGAGGTGGATCATGGACCAACGTACTTAGATTGCCCTCCGTTTCAGATTTCGAGGGATAATTTATTATTATTTCTTATTCCATCTTTCTTACTTCGTGACTGTGCGCATATTTTTGTACCTCTACTGACTACTTTATTCAACAAAATTCTCCTTGAAGGCAAGTTTTCAACTTTTTGGATATCCTCAAAGATTTGCCCAATATACAAATGTGGCCCGTTGACCGACATTTCCAATTATCGTCCCATATCCCTACTTTCCAACTTCTCCAAAATATTCGAGTCGATCGTGTTTAATTCCATCTTTCCCCGTATTAAGCATCTTGTTTCCTCAAATCAGCATGGGTTCATGAAGGGTCGTTCCACGGTCACCAATCTTGTAGCCTTCGCTGAGTATGCTACTTCAGTTGTTGCAAGTAGGTGGCAGATGGACTGTATTTATACAGACTTCGCCAAAGCGTTCGATAGCGTCGATCATGCAGTCATTGTAAACAAGCTACATTCCTTTGGCCTTGACGGCAAACTTATAGCTGTATTTTCCTCTTACCTTGAGGATAGGACGCAGTTTGTATCTCATAGCGTTTTTTCATCAACTGAATTTGTAGCCTCTTCCGGTGTTCCTCAGGGATCCATCCTCGGGCCTATGTTATTCAATATGTTCATTAATGACTTGAACGCGTCTTTATCTTCCCCTCATTTACTCTTTGCTGACGACCTTAAAATCTTCTCGGCTGTCGTGAACCCTGATGACTGTCATCTTTTGCAAACTAGTCTAAACACCTTAGGGGAATGGCGCGAAGTTAACAAGTTGGACCTTAATCTTAGCAAGTGTAAAGTTGTTACCTTTTCTAGACTCCAGCAACCGATTGAGTGCAGGTATTCTTTATCTAACGTCAGTCTTGATCGCTGTGAGTCAGTCAAAGACCTCGGGATTATTTTCCATTGTCAGCTTTCGTTTGTCCAACACATACTGTCTTCAGTCAAGAAGGCTGCAAGGGCTCTTGGATTCATTATCCGTAATTCTCGCAATTTTAATAATAACTTGGCTCTGAGGGTGCTTTACTACAGCTTTGTGAGATCCGTTTTGGAGTATGGATCCATCATTTGGGACCCTCACTTTAAAAACCACATTACTGCTCTGGAAGTTATACAGAGGAAATTTCTCAAATTCCTCTGGTTTAAAACGTTCGGCGGTCCTCCGGCGCTTCACGTCGATCACCCTTTGCTGCTGGCTGAGCTTGGGTTTAAATCACTTAAATTTTGTAGAACTCTGGCTGGTCAGGTCTTTCTATTTAAGGCAGTTCACAGTATCCTTGACGCCCCAGAGATTGTCAATCAACTAAACTTTCTAGTGCCAAGAGCTCCTAGTCGTCAGTCTGCTTCTTTCTATATTCATGAATCGGGTGGTCCTATTTCCTTAAACCCACCTCTCAATAGCTTATGCTCCATCCATAACTCGTTGAGCTCTGATTGTGACATTTTTGGCAAGCTAAAAACCTTTAAACCAAGTGTTGTTAATTGCCTGACGAATTGTCCTACTCTTCACGACCATGCCTAAGTGTCGGTTTGATCTTTAAGCATACCTAAGCGCATTGTTTGTGTATTTTATTTTGTTCTTAATTATTTTGTATTATATTTTTGTTTTATTTCTGGCTGATTATGCTGGTTTTTTTTCATGTTATGATAATGTACTGTTATTTTGTAATAATTTAATAATGTAATGTAATCTTGCTCTGTAATTGGTTCACACTGTTGGGCAATGATCGAATAAATAAATAAATAAATAAATAAATAAATAAATAAATAAATAAATAAATAAATAAATAAATAAATAAATAAATAAATAAATAAATAAATAAATAAATAAATAAATAAATAAATAAATAAATAAATAAATAAATAAATAAATAAATAAATAAATAAATAAAATAAATAATCGAGAACCACGGCCAGAGAGCACCAGGCATGAGGCGAACTACCTTCACGGACCTTCACGATTACCTTTTTCATTATTACTTCGGCATTGTTTGTAAATTTTTATTCATATTGGGCTTAAAAGACGCGTAAAGTGTTCATGTATAAAAATATATCGAAAACTCGAATTTCTGAACATGGATTTTCTTATAGTTCAAGAGTAACTCATCCCTCTTGTCTCATTTAAGTATTTGCAAAAATCACAATTGAATATTAGTTTGGAAATTCATTTATTATTACTCGAATTCATCAATTTTATTTTTATTGTGTAATTAAAAATCATATTTCATAGAAACAAGCAACAAATCTTTCTAGTAAATTCCTCTACTTAACCATCTTAAATTATTCTACATGTAATTTAGAATCGGTGAAACCATCCCACGTTATAGATAATCATACGAACTTAAAACAAACGGAACACAGCCTGAATATATAAATATATTCAGCCTTTCCGGAGCTCTATAACAATTACTGAGTCTATTTAGGACTACCAAGATAAATCTCAAGTTAAATTTGTAAGCTATTTTATAGCTTTCAGTCCATATTGAGATTTGTCTTGGTAGTCCTAAAAATACTCAGTAATTGTTATAGAGCTCCGGAAAGGCTGAATATATTTAGGTATATATTCAGGCTGTGTTCCGTTTGTTTTAAATTTGTATGATTATCTATAACGTGTTTTTATGATTATCTATAACGTATCTGTAGCCTGAAAACTAATTTTATCCAAATACAATGTAATAATCTTTATTTCCCCGGCGGTGTTTCTGTATCCTTGTATGTACATTATAACCTATTTAAATAAACATAATGTGATATAAAAAACAAACCTCAAAATATATTCTGCAATATATAATTTCGTAAATTATATATTGCAAAAGTTCGTAAATTTACCCAAAGAAGCTTAACTTGTCCTGCTCCTTCTTTTCCCTATCCAACCCTTAATTTCTCTTCCATACTTCTTTCATCCACTGTATCTCTCTACCATCTTCATTCAGATCTCTTTCTGTCATCGTTCTTCTCATAATCTTCTCTTTCTTTCATCTCTACCAATTCATTCCACTTATGTTACACTGTCTCTCTCTCTCTCCTAGTAGCACATCCTACACATTCTTTTTACTTCTTCCATGCAATATCAATGTTCTCTCTACTCATTTCCACATCTCAACCCCGCCATTATCTTCCTTTCTTTCACACTTTCTCTTCCCAGGTACTTTGGAATCCCTTGTATCATACAGATCTCATACTTCATATTGAATCTGGATTTCCTTATTATTTATATCCTTTCCTGCTTGTCTATGTATTTGTCTCTTTGGTGCATCTCCCCCATGTATCTACTTGCTTTCCGCTCTTAGCCTCTCTATTTCCTTATTCGCGTATTCTTCGGTAATATTCCTCTATTCCATTCATTTTTATATCCTCTTTTCCCTTTCCAGCATTCAGTCAGTAACTTGCAATCTTCCCTTCTGTTCATTCTATCTTCAAATTTAGTTACTGTCTTCCCAGCTTTCATTCTCAATTTTCCCCTCTTACATTGTCACATTATGTATCCCCGAGTTTCTCTCTCTACTCCTAAGACCCATCTACGGTATTTCTCTTGCACTCTCTCAACCTCTTCCTGTTCTTTCCAGCCCCAGATTTCTGTTCTATATTCTCTATCTAATATACTCTCTACATTAATATACTCTCTATATCATACTTTCAACCATCATCCTCCTCCTCCTGAAGTCGCTTCTCCATTTTCTTTCTCCTATTCCCGAAATACACCAAATTACCTACTTTGCTTTACTGGCTTACTCTCTCAAAACGATTTATCCGAGGCCTTCTGGTTCCTTGTGTACCCTAGGTAATTATACTCTTTTACTCACTCAATTGTTCTCCCTTGCCATTTCCATTCCTTCTTCTCGTTCTTCTTCTCTCTTTTAATGAACACCATTCTTTTCGTTTTCTCCACATTCACTTCCATGTTTTTCTTCTTCACTTACCTCCTGAGGCTTTTCGTCATTTCTTTTCATCTCTGCCAGATCATCCGCGAACGCCAGGTTCCGTACTTTATCTCTACCTATCACACACCCTTCCGCTTGCGCCCTTTTAAACGTTCTTTCCTTATTCGTTGCCACATATGTCGGATGCCACATATATCTTAAATAATTTGGGGCTGTGGGGACAACCTTTTATAATTCCTTTTGTCGTCTCCAACCAATTGCTCTATTTCTCTCCCACTTATCCAAATTCTAAACTAAATATTTCCTGCCAAGGAATTCATTCTTAAATATTTAGGAACTCAAAATATCGATTTTAAACTGGCAATAACTTAAGCAATAAAAATAAATAATATAAACTTCGCTAATAATAAAGATTTTTTTAAAATTTGAAAAATTTAAAAATTCGCAAAAAATAATAGACTTTCACACTAACATGCATACGCTGGACGTGTTGGAATTTTATTGCTGGGTCGACAATATGCAGTCAAATTTAAATTTTCTCACTTGACTCAATTTCCTAATAAGGGATTGATCAATAAAACGATAATCAATATCTATAAATAGTTAATTCCACATTTAAATACTATCTGTAGCCATTTAAAAAAATTTGCAAAAATAATTGACTTTCACTCTAATTGTATGCTACAAAGCCCCCGCCCAACATGTTGGTATTTTACTGCTCGGGCGACAAAATGCAGTAAAATGCACAAGCGAGTGCATTTTAATTTAGTGTGAAAGTAAAGTATTTTCGCGATATTTTTTTTTCAAATGTTTTTACAGATAGTCTTCAATCCCCTATTAGGAAATTAAATCAAAATTGAGAAAATCAAAATTGTGTTCCATAGTAAAGATGCATTTTATGTTTCGGTCTGGGTACAGAGTTTTTTTAAATATATGAGAATATTTTTGCTTGTTGAGGGGCGGATTCTTTATCTAGTGATAAGTGAAAGAAAAATTTAGCAACGTTAAGATTTACTACAGAGTAAAATGCTTATTGCCCGGAATGCGCTATTTTAACCCTTTCACTGCCATGTCAATATAAGGAATAACGCAGCGCCAAAATTTATAGAAATGCTGATAGTTATGCAACCCCTTTCACGTAGATAAGTCACCTATTGATCAAAAGTCACTGAACAACTAAAGGTGCAAAAAACTTGATTTTTTGGAATTAAAAAAAATATATTTATAAATAGTTTATATTATAAATAGTAACGACTCAAAATCTAACACAAGTGATTTGCAAAAGATTCAAGTATTTTCTAAAGAAAATTCACCCATCGACCGTCTCTGGGAGCGGCTGGGAAAATTTTTCAAGCTTTTGCACTTTTTCACTCACAACTCGGACAGTTTTCGTCGCACGTACGTGGTTCCGCTGTCGGTGTATGCGGAACGTCGCCACACATCCGACTATCATCTCGCTTTTCGATATTTTTGCTTATTTTTTTTGGCAAGTGCGAAAAACTTACTTTTTCTTGCAAAAAAAATTTGGTCGCCTAAACTACGCGATCCGGAAATCTTATCGAAAATCGCCGTACTAGGGTTCGTTCGTCTATTCTTTGGCTACAAGAATCTGATGCACCGACTTTATCAAATTTCGGGGGCCGCCGGCGGCGGCGTTTTAGTCGGAGGACCCAGTTTCGCAGAAAAATATGAATAAAGTCGCCGACAAAAGTCGCGCAGCGACAGGAGTGATGTCGGAGCACGCGTCTCGAAATTTTTTATCGGTGCCCTTGCGTCAATTTAATTTTTCCTGGCCATCTTCGCCGTGACCTCCGTACAAGTGGTAATTTTTGTAAAGCAAACTTTTGGTGTATACACCAAAAGTAATCTGATACAAAAGTGATAATATACATATAAATCTTCGCGCGTTTTCGATGCTTTAACTGCGAATGTCCGTCCGCACATTGTGCATAGCCAGCGTTGTTCCTTCGTCCTGCCGCGCCCCTCCAGGGAGCCAAAACCTCCCCGAAAATCGAGGGTTTAGCGGAAAGGGCCCGATGGCAGCGGCGCAAATGGGATTGTACATTTTTCTGGTGTACAACCGAGAGCCCCGTTGAACGGTGCCATTTTTGCGACACAACTCCCCAAGATTCGGACGCACCAGGCCGAAACCTGAGATCACGATTTTTTTAACCTTCGAGGCGCATTTTTCGTCGGATCTCAAAAAGCCGGACGCTTTAACTGCCGCCCCGCCGCGTTTTTAGAGACCTTGCTCGCCGTCCCGTGACGTCTCGTCCCGGTGTGAGAGAAAATGCAACATTTTTTGTGACGTCGTACATTTATTTAAAAGGCTCCAGGTAGCCGATTGGATTCTTTCTCATCAGAAAACTTGCCCGCAACTATTCCGGCAAGAATTTTTGAACTGTAACGACTTTTTGCGAATCTGCGACAGTTTACAGACCGGCGCTCTTCGATCGGGCATAGAACATATTGAGAGTTTAATCCCGATTCCGTTGAAGATGGCGTCGCGACGCCATAAAAACGACGCTTTTTGGACGTCCAGGAAAACTCAGACAGAATCACCTACTTAAGTTCTGCGGTAACGGTTCTCGATAGATGCGGGAATCTAAAAATCGGCTCCCAATAGATACGGGAATCTAAAAAAACCGATCCGCACTTGAGTACGGCCCCCCCGATCCGGAGATATCTATAAATGTGCAGGATGCACTGTAAATCTGCACCTTCAGGTTTGCCGCCGTCTGCGTTCAATGTGCTGCGGCGGACTCGCGATTCTTCGGCGCAGTTATTTAGATTGAACCTTTGGGTTTGGGGCAGTGTAACGGGCGCCGCTGTCCGTTACATAGTTATGGACGAACAAAGACGTGGAAATTTCTCGACTTTTTTTTCAACACGCCCGCAAATCACCAAGACGCGGTCTATCCAGAAAACTGACACCTTCACCGTGTAGCCTGGTCTTTTTTCTATCTGGGCTGCGAGTTTAGCCGTTCCGCGGTCTGTAGTCTGCACGGGGCGATTTTTTCAAAAAAACCTCTAAAAAACAAGTCGGGGCACATTTTTTGAACTTTCTTAAACTAAATCATTTCAGAGTTTTATCACTAGATGGCGCTGGTAAAAAAAGAAACCCCGGGCTACTTCGCCCGGGACGGCGCTGTATAAGTTCAGGGCCCCCGGTCACATCTCCCGGAATGGCGGTGAAAGGGTTAAATAATCGCTATGCATTTATTATTTGAAATTTTTGTTTTTTTTTAGAAATGAGGGTAATACCATAGCCTACTAGACCGAGGAAATTATTTCGGAAAATTTTGTGAAACAATCAACTTTGTAGTTTCGCGTTTGGAAACCAAATTGTTTAAAAAATCTTTTTCTATTTTGCGTCTATAATGAAATCATTAAAGCACTCATATGGGTGCGTTAATGGTTCATTGAGTGCGATACAGTTTTCTCAATATGTATCGGCGATTTTTTTATTTAGAAATGGCATGAAAGGGCGCAAAATAGAAAACTTAGTATAAAAAACTCGTTCATAAGGCGTTTTTCGCACTTGATAATTAGAAAACTCCTCGCTATGCTAAACGTCGTTTTCTAAACATGGACGCGTGTTGAAAAGCCGCGCTTATTGAACTCATTCTTTAATATAGTACTAAATTACTAATATGCGTAATTTAAGGAAAATAAATCAAATTTTGTTCACATAGGTTAAGAGGCGGCTTACTATACGACGGTACTGTGAAGAAAATTTTGAAATTTTTCTATTAAAAATTTTACGCAAAATATTTATTGCTGGAAGTTTCGTTTTCGTTATCGTTACCCAAACAAAATAATTTTCAAACTGTGTATTAAAACATGCTTTTCTTTATAAATTTTGATTTCCACCGCAATATCAACAAACGTTTTGAAACTGCAGTTTTAAATTTTACCTAAATCCCATCACAAAATCCTTTCGAAAGGGTCTACTAGATGGGTAAAGGGTAAACTAATTGTCTGTCTGCTATATTGTTAGGTAAAAATTTTCAATAATTATTTCGAATTTCATTCTAATTATTTAAAAAATATTCGAACTGGGATCTTGAAAATACTAAATAATAAACCAAAGTAATTTTTTTTCTTAAAATTAGCAATGTATTTAGAAATATATCTAACTGTATTCTAAACTGGAGTATTCTTAATAATTCATTTGATTTTCATAGAGATCTCCATACAAGTTTTAAAACGAATAGAAAGGTTTGCAATTAATAAATAATAAGATAATTAATCATAGGTAGTCTGGACATAGAATTCAGAACTCTGTTTTCATTTTAGTTGAACGTTTCGTCCTTTTATTTGGACTTCCTCAGCAACTCAATCATACAAGTTCACAGTTAAATATATTCTCGAAACATAAACAGTATAATCTCGATAATCCGACACATATGGGACCAGACAACCACCGGATTATCAGAAAGAGTGTTGGGAGGGAAGCACGCGAGCGGTCTCCAGACGGTCGGATTACTGAACCTGTCGTCCGATTAACCAACGGACGAATTACCGAGATTATATTGTATATTAAACTGTGAACTTGTATGATTGAGTTGCTGAAGTCCTACTAAAAGGACGAAACGTTCAACTAAAATCAAATCAGTTCTGATTTCTGTCCTGACTACTTGTGACTATTTCTCTTATTATTTATTAATTAAAACTCGAATATATATTTGAAATTAATTTGCAACAGTCCAATAACAGGTAATTCTTTTAAGAAAATATTTTAAAGTCGATTTTCTTTATTTAAATAGTTTACGTTCAAAGTCATGCTAGAAAACGAAGTTTAATAATAGAAATCCGAGAGGGTTTTATTATAGTTAATAACGATAATAGTTTTATTAGCGGAAACCGTCGAGGTAGAGAACAGAACAAGAAACACACACACAGAGAAAGAAACGGAAGAAAAAAAAACGAAACTAATTTCCCTGAAATAATGGATTAAGTTACTCTCCTTAATTAACTACAAAACCGTCTATATATCTACTCACACAGACACACATACATACACAGGGGAGGAAATCTCCACACAGGCACCAACTCTAAAACACAATCCGTTTCGGGGGCAAAACGTCGGAAACAAATCTCGTACAACTACAACTAGACTTAAAGTTAAAGTTTTCGATCCGAATTAAAACTTACGTATAAGATTAGATTAGAAAAATCTATTACCTAAATAAACTAAGTTAGTTAAAGATTTGTTATTAAATCTTCAGAATATAGGTGGTTGAGAAAAATGTTGAAACAGCATTTCTTACCCATTTTTTTTATATAAAATGAATGTCGATTTATATAAATAAATAACGAACGACTGAACTGATTTATTTTATTGAAGGATTTATATTTATATAGAGGGACGAATCTCTGTTTTCGTTTCTCGTTTATTCTTATTTTTTCCACATTCGGTTTTTGTCATCGAAGTTTTGTTTCAAAGCGTTTTTGAGGGTTTCTCGTGTGTGTGTGTGTCGCTGCCTTCGACATATTTATTTCTGCGGCTGCAGCTTTAAAGCTCTTTTAACATAATACGAGGAATAATATGAAAATATGTTTTTGATGTGTCGCTTGGAATATATCAGAGTCTCTGGACAAGACAGACATTGCACATAAGTAAGAACTTTATATACGGAAATATTGAGTAAAAAAACGCTGATTTTCACGAGGAAAATATTAGAAAATTGTTCTGAAAATATAATTCATACTAGTGATTTTTACATTATTTTACCACGAAAAAAGTACACTTTAAAAATTACTGTTTAAATAGTAGCAGCGGCCTTACGAATACAAATTTGTAAAGATTGCAGTCGCACACTGTAATATTTAAAACTTATTTACTAATAATATAGAAAACTGTAATTTTAACAAAAGCAATTTGTAGTTTTTACAGTTTCAAATTTGTATGGCCTCTGCTACTGTTTTAAACTGTAATTTTTAAAGTGTACATTTTTCCGTGCAGATGTTCCCGATGAGCTAGAGACCTTAAACTTTAAACGTAGCTCAAAACTGGATGCCTGAATATGTTTTTGTATTTACTCTGGGATTCCGAGTTGAGCTGGTTCTGAAAAGATCCGAATTGTTGACGTATTAGTAAACTAATACTTGCCATTTTCAAGAGATGTAAAGGCCGGTGCAGACGCTACGTTTTGCAGAAACTTCTGTTTGCTCAGTCTTAGGACGTAATGAAAACGTTGCAATTTTTTCACAGTTTTAGTGAAATCGTCATGCAGGAGGTACTAGTCTGGTCATTTTTGAACAAAATGAATCAGAAAACGGAGCTACCGTCTACATGCGCCGACTTGTCTGCACAGTTCATGGATATCTATGCTCTCTAGCTCAGTTTTCGCTACAACTGTATTTGTGTTTTTTTTTTTAGTCGTATGTCCTTCATTTTTTTTTCCTCCTTGGTTTTCTTCGGTTTTCTTTACTTGACTACAGTTGGGTCCTGTTGTCTTGATGGGGTTGTCGGTTTTCTTGGTTGGTTCTTCTGTGTTTAATCTTCTGCGGTTGTTCTCCAGTGGCCTGCGGTCCTGATGTGCTTGGTCTTCTCCAGTTTGGCTTTTTTTTCTTGATTTGATGGTTTTCTCTTCCTCTTGGTCGGGTTTACGCTTGGCGGCGGCTTCGGTGGGGCTGTGTGTGTCCATCGGTGTGACTCTTCTCCATGGGGCCGCTTCAGTTGCTTTTTTGGGGTCTGCTTCATTTATTCTCTCGGGGGCTTCAGTTACTCTCTTGGTGGCGATTTCCGTAGTTCTCTTTTGGGCGGCTTCAGTTGTACTTTTGGGGGCGGCATCGGTAGTTTTCCTTGGGGCGGCTTCGGATGGCTTTTCGGCGGCGGCTTTGTTTGTCTTCTCGGGGGCGGCTTCAGTTGTCTTCTCGGGGACGGCTTCTGTTGTCTTCTCGGGGGACGGCTTCAGTTGTCTTCTCGGGGGCAGCTTCGGTGTTCTTTTTGGCGGCGGCTTCGTTTGTTTTCTCGGGGGCGGCTTCAGTTGTCTTCTTGGGGGCGGCTTCGGTTGTCTTTTCGACGGCGGTTTCCTGGCGGTTGACAATTTGGGTCTTTCTCAATTTCATTATGTAATTCATCATTTGGACGAGGACGCTGTCGTCCAGGGTGTCCAGGTAGTCGGGATCGAGATACTTTGATGCGGCGGCTTCGTTGGGGTTTGTCGGAATAAACGTGTTCATTTTGCGGCTGCGGAGGAACAAGTGTGTGAAAACGCTAGATCCATGTGTCCTTTGCTTTTTGACGGTCGTGAGCTGTTCCGTCGTCTTGTTGTTTGTTTCTGTTTTTTTTTTTTTTTTTTTGAGTCGGTTTGCTTGTTTGTTTGTCGGTTTGTTTGTTCTCCTGTTTCACTCATAAACGGAAAACGCTAGATAGTGTGCAGCGTCTATATATAGCTGTGTCTAATGCGGCTGTCTGACTTCGAGACATGCGCGTTCTGTGACGTACTGCGGTTCGCTTGTTTATTCGTCTTGTTGATCGTGTGTGTGGTTGGGATGTCAGCAGGTGGGTTGGGTTAGGTATATAATTGCACAGGGTATTGGTGTCGATCTTGTGTCTTTTTAGGACTCGATTTTGTCAATTGATCCATGAACATATAGTAAGTATGCTTTGCTGAGACGTTTATGACGTTCAATTGTCGGATTACGGTTCTCTGTTCGACAGAAATGTCTAGTGGTGCGCAAACCATGGGGCGCAACCCCAATAGGGATCGATAGAGAATCTTTTTGGGTCGTGGAATTCAAAAAATATTTGAGGCATTTCGCGTGTAAATATTGGGTAGCAATAAATAGTGAAATATTAATATAAAGTAATTTAAAAAACATTGACATTTTCAAACATAATTTTCAAATAATTTGGGATTTGTTTCAAATTTTTCTAAATATGTTTTTGCAAATTTTTCCATTATTTTAGTACTTATTTCACAAATATTCAATTATCATAAATATTGCAATTTTTTGTAAATTCCACCTTGACTATCAAATTTGTAAACATTGAAATTTTAAAAATTAATTTTCTCAAAAACTAATTTTTGGATTTGTTTCAAATTTTGTGGAGATATTGGTATAGCTATTTCGGAATTTTTAGCAAATTTTCCCAATTTTTTAATATTCGTTTCAGTAAATATTGCAGTTTTTCCTAAATTCCACTTTGAAAATAAAATTGGTAGACATTGAGATTTTTTAACTTCTCAAAAAATAATTAGGGGATTTGTTTCAAATTTTGTGGAGATGTTGATAGATCTGTTACAGAATTTTCAGCAAATTTTCCAAATATTTTAATATTTATTTCAGCAAATATTGCAGTTTTTTTGCAAATTCCGTCTTGAAAATCAAATTTGTAAAAATTGAAATTTTCAAACTTAATTTTCCCAAAAACTAATTTGGGGATTCGTTTCCAAATTTATGGAGATGTTGGTAGAGCTGTTTTAGAATTCGCAGCAAATTTACTCAATATTTTAATATTTATTTCAGCAAATATTGTAGTTTTTTGTAAATTTCACTTCGAAAGTTAAAATTGTAGACATTGAAATTTTCAAACTTAATTTTCCCATAAACTAATTTGGAGATTTGTTTCAAATTTTATGGAGATGTTGGTAGAGCTGTTTCAGAATTTTTGGCAAATTCTCCCAATATATTAATATTTATTTCAGCAAATATTGCTGTTTTTTTTAATTCCACCTTGAGAATCAAATTTGTAAACATTGAAATTTTCAAACTTAATTTTTTCAAAAACTAATTTAGGGATTTGTTTCAAATTTTGTGGAGTTGTTGGTAGAACTGTTCCGAAATATTTAGCATATTTTCCCAATATTTTACTATTTATTTCATCAAATATTGCAGTTTTTTTTTTTGTAAATTCCACCTTGAGAATCAAATTTGCAAACATTGAAATTTTCAAACTTAATTTGCTCAAAAACTAATTAGGAGATGTGTTTCAAATTTTGTGGAGATGTTGGTAGAGCTGTTTCAGAATTTTTAGGAAATTCTCTTAATATTTTAATACTTATTTCAGAAAATATTGCATTTTTGTGTAAATTCCACCTTGAACATCAAATTTGTAGATATTGAAATTTTCAAACTTAGTTTTCTCAAAAACTAATTTGGTGATTTGTTTCAAATTTTGTGGAGATGTTTGATAGAACTGTGCCGGAATATTTAACAATATTTTTCGAATATTTAAATAATTATTTCAGCAAATAATTCAGTTTTTTGTAAATTCCGGCAGGATGATTTAAATTATGGCAGGATCAAATAAACTCTTGTATAATACTTGTCATGGTACAAGCTTTCAAGGTCTGCTGTCTCAGCTGTAAGAAAACGAATCATATCACATGTGTCAACTTAACCAAGGTTGAAGCCAGATTGATGCAGAAAGAAAAGAAATCGTGGTGCTGCAATGGGCGCAGTCCTGCTGATCCTAGCTTACATGATGTTGGCGGCTTCTCCAAACCTCGCACTAGCATCTCACTTAATGCGGAGGACATCGACTTTAAACAAGTAATTCTTGATCTTAAGTCAGACATGAGTGACGTGAAGACCTTCATGGAATTCATTAATGAAAAATTCGAAGAGGGGAGGAAAAAAATGTCGTTCTCACCGAAATGCTCCAAGAAACTAATTAGCATCAAAATTGCATGCAAAAGGAGATTGACAAACTCAAATCGGTATTAATGGAAATTGAGGTTAACAAGCGGAAGAGAAACTTAATTATTAGCGCTGTCCCTATTGATATTCAGAATAAGGATGACAGTGTCAACTTAATAATGAATATCAGCAAATGTAATCATGCTAACATAAACCCCCAGGACATTATAGACGTTAGAAAACTAAATTCCCAAAAAGGACATTTAGCCGTAGTGAGTTTCATAGAAGTTGCTCCTAGGAATGAAATCCTGAAGAAAAAGAAATCTAACATTGACACAATGTGGCATTCCTGGTGCTGACAACAAAATTTATATAAATGAAGACTTGCCACGTGAGACCCATGATCAATTCAGGAAGGCCAGAGCCCTTAGGGACTTCAATTATAAATTTATTTGTCATCGGGGTGGATATATATATGTTCCCAAAGACGAGTCTACAGACCCTATCAGAATAAGAAGCGAGAATGATCTGGATAACCTATCTTATTATTAGGTTCATGATCTCTTTGTTATATTTTTGTAGTGTATTAATATTGTTAAAGTGAAAAGAGCTAAAAATTTGAAACTAATTAATGTTGTACATTTGAACATACGCTCACTCTGTGCGAATTTAAGCAACTTTAAATGCCCAATTAACAGCGAGAGATACGAAATAATATTTCTTACAGAAACCTGGTTATCTCATAGAATACCTGATGTGCTGCAATTTGATGGATATAATAATTTGATGAATTATACTGGCATGACAGACAGGATGGCAGACGAGGTGGTGGAGTTGCAATTCTTGTAGCTGTTACTCTGGGTGCGTACTATTGTTAATATAGGTGGAGAATGTTGTGAATCTTTATGGATAAGGGTTCGAAAGGGTAATAATTCATTTATTGTTGAAGCTGTATACAGACCACCTGGTAGTAGAATTACGGACTCAGGCCGCATCAATGAACTTGAATATTTACTAATAGGGTAGAAGATGAAGATGTATGGGAGATTTTAATATTGACATTTCACGGCTCAGAGATAATAAGGTCATGAAGTTCAATAATATGATTGATGCATGTGGTTTTCACCAAATTATCAGTGATCCGACGAGAATTAGTCTCACAAGCTCATCCCTAATTGACTTTATTTTGGTTAATGATCACAATATTGTGAAAAATGGCTATGTAAAAGATGTAAATATGTCGGATCACTGCAGGGTAGTTTGTGCTGATGTATAGGTATACTATCCAGGCGAAAATAACATATATGAGGTGTATACTCAGCAAAAGTAACATGAAGTTTCTTGAAGTAAATAAAATCTTTCCGTGGACTCAATCCGGTTTTATAAAAGGTCATAGCTCCACTACAGTACTAACGGACGTAGTTGATGAAATAGCAAGGGCGCTTGATAGCCACAATGTAGTTGTACTATTACTATTGGACTTTAGCAAAGCTTTTGATACGGTCACTCATCGTATACTTCTTAGTATTTTACACTACATAGGAATGTCCAAAAACACTATAAAGTTTTTTGCTAGTTTATTGCGGGGCAAAAGTCATAAGGTTACTTTACAAAATGATATCTCGAAAAGTATAGTTGTAAATGGTGGTGTGCCGCAGGGTTCTGTGTGGTGACCATTACTGTTTACTCTATACACTATAAATATTGGAACATCAATAAAGATTGGTCTTCATCATCAGTATGCTGACGACACACAGTTAATATATACTTTCCCTTCTGATAAGCTTGAACTCGCTGAACGATTTATAGATGATGACCTGAGAAGTATAGTTAAATTCACCACTGGACATTCCCTCACGGTCAACCCGAGCAAGACTAAAATCTTGGTATCAGTGGCTATCAGTGGCTATTAAGGAAAAACTGACAATTACCATGCATGATCTGCGCCTGAACATAACAAATAAATCAAAAAATCTCGGACTATTAATTGATGACAGCAAATTTTCATCACATGTATCAACACTTTTAAAGTGTGTTTATTTAAAATTGAAAGTGTTGCAATTCTGTAGCCGTGTCTTATCTTTAAACTTAAAAAGGAAACTTGTGATTGCCTATGTTTTGTCAATGCTTAGTTACCCTGAATCTGTGTATACTAGTTTCATTAATAATGCAGACCGCGCCAGAATACAACGAGCACAAAATAGGTATATCAGATTTGTACATGGCCTAAGAGCTCGCCAAAAAATATCCACGGAAATTCGATGCAAATGGATTAATATGGAAAAACTTTTAAAATATCATCTTGCATGTCTGTTTAAAAATATTCTGTACTGCAAATTGCCCAAGTTTCTGTACAACACAATAACCTTCAGAACGGACGTACATACTATTAATATGCGTAATAAGGGCTTGCTGACTCCACCTATACACCATACCTCAAAGTTTAAATCTTCGTACACTTACCAAATAACCTCTTTCATTAACAATCTACCAATGGAGTTAAGGCTAGCGAGCGTTGAACAGTATAAAAATTATGTTAAAAGGCAAAGAATACAGTGTCCAAAATAGAGTGAGCATTTAGAAAAATGAACGTTAATATTCGTCTACTTATTTTTCCTGTTAGTCGGTGTAAGGTTTACCTAAAAATAACAAAAAGAAGGCTTATAGAAGATTGAGAAATTCTTGTTAATTAAGTCCTTTTGTTCTTCATTCAATTAAATTTCTGTACATTTGTATTTAATGTGTATTTTTTTTGTAATTTAATCAGATTGTATATTTATTTGTGTGGAGGGCAATAATGATTTAATAATAATAATAAATTCCACTTTGAAAATAAAAAACATTGAAATTTTCTCTAACTTAATTTTCTCAAAAACTAATTTGGAGATTTGTTTCAAATTTTGTGATGTTTGGTAGAACTGTTTGGGAATTACCATGTTCACGTTACTTCTATCCAGGGGTCGCGATAAAATTTTACCGAAAATATTGGGTCGCAAATGAAAATAGTTTGCGCAGCACTGCTCTAGATACTAGGCTACTTGAATATCCAATTGCAAAAAGAACTTCCTGTAGGTTATTCAGTTCTCTTGATAAGTTTGTCAGCTAGTCCTTTGGATCGGAAGGCGAGTTTGTTGACTACTGATGCTAGTAGTTTGGGGTGATGGTGTAAAGGTGATGGAGTATATTCATTTATTTATCTGTGTGAGATGGTTTCCGCTATACTATGTGACTCAAAGTTTCGTCTAGTTTCTTCTGTAACAAAACATCCATGAGAAGGGGTCGTTGAAATGGTTCTACCTCCATTGTACATTTGATATGTTTGTGTGGGAAGTTTGGATAGATACGAAATGTGTTCGGTTCTAGTCTACTTTTTTAGGATTCCGTTGATATCAACAACGAACCGTCAACAATGTCCGTCCGTCTGTCTGTCCGCAGTTTAGCTCAGAGACTATTAGAAATATAAAGCTGTAATTTGGCATGGATATACAGATTAGTCAGGCCGGCAAAGTGGTAAAATAAAATCTTGAAAAAAGTTTTGATTAGGGTACCTCCTCTAGACTTAAAGTGAGGACGTTTTTTTTTCTCGACTACCCCATCATGTGAGGTGTCGTTGGATAGGTCTTTCAAAAATATTACAGGTTTGTGAAAACAAATATTACGATTAAGAGAATTTTTGTTAGAGTAAAGTGTGTCAATGTCAAACTCGACAATATCAATGTCAGCAGATAAAGTTATTGCTTATGGAATTTTTTAGACATTTGATTCTTGAGTCATAAGAGTAAGAATGGCAACTACGGAACCCTACATTGCGCGTGGCCCGACACGCACTAGGCCGTTTTTTTAAGTAATCATAATAAAATTTTAATTTAGAAAATTTTGGAACCCACGACAAATTTCACTCCATAGTGCATCATGGAGTTTGGGAATGAATTTATGTCTAACTACTTTAATTACTTATGTTGTTAATACTTAGTAAACTTAAACACTATACTATACTAAAAGAAAACACATGTCCAATTTTCCCACAAATTTTTCTGATGATTTTACAAATTTTACTGATGAAATTTTACTGATTTATTGTGATTTTTCAAGAAGTCCAATTTTCCCACATATTTTACAAGTCCGCGAAATTTAATGTGTGTGTTAAAACATAATTTTCTCTCTTGTTGTGTTTAACTTATTGATCTCATTTCAAAATTTCGCTAAAATTCTGGAATATTTAGAAAGATAAACTAAATAATTTTTCAAATTATGTTTTAAAACAGCAATTTCTTTATAATTCATTTGTTTTCTGCAGCTATATCCGGATAAGCTTTGAAACTGCAGCTTGAAATGTGACCTAAATCTCAACACAAAACCATCTACAAAGCTTGAAATAAGTTTTCAACAATTCTCAACTATCTAAATTAATTGTCTCTCAGTTATGTATTAAATAAACCTTCATAAACAATTATCTCAATTTTCTTAATAATATCTTGAAAACTTTTCGAACTGGAGCTTTAAAACTAAAGTAAATGTTTCATATCAAAACTTCTTTTAAAATTAGAAATAAATTCTGCAATATATAGAATTGTTAACTAAGTTTCAAACTGTGCTTTGAAACAGACTTTTCTTTATTATTTTCTTGATCTTTAAAGCGTTATCTATAACAAGGAAGTATTACTTCTTTAATACCTTGTAAACTTTATCAGCAAGGAAGGAATAGGCAGAGGTAAAATAATCGGTAGCAAAAACCGAAACAGCCTCGCTGCCAAGATCCCCCGGCTGGAAGCACCTAGACGAAATGGTATGCAAATACCATTAATGGTAGACTTCCGGGCAAAGCGCCTCTGGCGTTACTAACGCAGCTATGCTGACGCGGCGACAGCGATAGTATTATGCACTATGAAAATATATGAGGCGCCATTCTGATCTTTATAGCGTTATCCATCTTCTGATCTTTATAGCGCAGCGACACTGACGCACTGACGCTGAGCGCGTCAATGTCGCTGCCCTCAAATGACGCCTCATACATTTCCATAGTGCATAATACTATTGCCATGTCGCTTTGACGCTGCGTTAGTGACGCAAGAGCCGATTTGCTCGGAAGTCTACCTTTAGGGAAAAACTAAACTACACAGCAATGTGTAGAAGTAAAGCCGACTGGAGCGACTAATCCTCAACATACCGCAAAGAGAAAAATGCCATCAAGTGGTATACAGATGGTTCGAAGACAAAAAGGTACTGGTGCAGGAGTGTTTGGACCTCGTACCAAATACTTCTAAACCATGAGAATATTCCCAAGTATCTTACAAGCAGAGGTACATACAATAGAAATATGTGCACAATTCAACCTCGACAGGAATTATCGCAAAAAACGATTTCTATCCTGTCAGACAGCCAAGCAGCCAGAAAAGCCATTAGCTAATATATCATCAGATCCAAAGTGGTACGGGACTGTGTGGGAAAGGTAAACAAGCTCGACAGAGAAAATAAAGTAACGCTATACTAGGTACCAGGACAGACTGGTATTGACAGAAACGAAGAAGTCGATCACCTAGTAGACAAGGGATCCAGCAATCCCTTTATAAGTCCGGAACCCTTTTGCAGTATGAGTATGAACACCATCCACAAAAGTTTAGATGAAGATGAAGAAAGTTTTTCTCCAAAGATGAAGAAAGTTTAGATGAAGAACTTCCAGGGATAAGACAATCCAAACTAATGCTTGGATCTTTTAACCAGAAAACAACAAAAGCTTGCCTGAAACTAAACAGGAACAAGCTTAGAATTCTGACAGGAGTCCTGAGGGGACACTGCATACTTAGAAAACATCTCAACACCCTAAGCTTAGAGGAAGGTGACAGATGCAGATTCTGTGGCTCAGCAGAGGAAACCCGCATAGATCTGCTCAAAGACTGCGGAGCACTGCACCTTGGGGTCCACTGCTTGAACGCAGAGGAGTTGCAGTCCTTGAATCCCAACCAGATTCTGAAATTCCTGAAGGAATCACGACTAGAGGAGGCTCTCTAAAAGAATAAGTATACCAACTTTTAGAGGAAGAAGGAGTGGTACAATAGATCTATGAAGGTCGCAGTATAAGTCACCCCCAAATCTACAATCTAGTAAACTTAAACAGCCACCTGTCCACGATTTTTTTCTTAATATTACCGGTCCGCAGGTCAGAAAAGGTTGAGAAACGCCGGACTACGTATATCTGCCAGAGTGTGCGTTTAAGGACAGCTGATAAAATTGCTTTTTCCTTAAAATTTGTAGGAATATTTTGGCTATTACAGGCCTTCGAAAAAGCCTTCGGGGCACATACGGCCCTACTTCTTAGACCTGTTTTTATATATGACCATCGTATCTGAAGTGTGTATTCTTTAAAGAATGTTCAGCAAGATCTGATACATACTTCTCTGATTTTAATTTTGAACCTTCTAATGTTTAATGCATCAGTATGTTATATGCCAAAGTACCGGGCAACTTTTGTGAATAAAGGTACGATGTCAAAGTTGACCAAGATATGGTCGGGCTGAATTGGTGATTTTTCAAGCTGTCTAGAAGGTGTTGAGCATATTTTGTTAAATCCTTCCCCAGAATTTGGACGAAAGAAATAACAGAACTTACTGTTGGCCGAAGTGGAGTTTGGTTTTTGGATTTTTGCTAAACCATATATATTTTGGGGCATCGTGATTATTTCTCCATTTGTATCTAATATTTTATTGTTTAATTGCTCAGCATTGACATTGTCATTGCCAATGGTATATACCAGCATCTTTTCTCTGGTTGTTTTTTCGAGATAAGTTCGAGGTTCAGATTTCTGAGTAGATAAGCTGGATCATCTAAATAATCGGTTTATAGTCAATACGGGTGATTTTTTTGCTATTTGGTTTTTCGGTGTAAATTTTTTCAGTGTCAAAAAATATTCGTGACATGTGGCAATGTAAAAATGCTCAGTAAAGTTTGCCATTTTACCATGAATAGACTAACAAACGAACAACGCTTGCAAATCATTGAATTTTATTTCAAAACTCGTGCTGTGTGAGAAATGTGTTTCGTAAATTACATCCATTTTATGGTCGTCATAATCGACCCACCGAACAGGCTATTCAGGCTGTTGTGTCCAAATTTCGCACCAGTTTCATATTATTGGATTTTAATCCACCAACCCATTTGCGAAGAGTGCGAACGAGTCAGTATCAATGAAGATCGCAATATATCAATTCGTCGCCGTTGTCAAAAATTAGCCTTGTATTATTCGACCACCTGGAAGATTTTACGTAAGAACCTCGGTATGAAATCATACAAAGTTCAGCTGCTGCAATAATTAAAGTCAGGTGACGCACCACAACGTCGTTTGCTTGGTGAATGGGCTCTAGGAAAGATCCATTTTTCTATCGAAAATTTGTCTTCATCAACGAAGTTCATTTTTGGCTCCATGGGTACGTCAACAAACAGAATTACCGAATTTTGTGCAAAAATCAGCCAGAGGGAGTTCAATAGCTGCTAATCCATAATTGCACCGTACTTCTTCAAGAACGATGAAAATGTGAAGAATGTTGACATGTCGTTTCAGACGGTGCCCATGCCACACGACATGCGATACCATGAACCTATTGAGAGACGAGTTGGGTGAGCAATTAATTTCACGTTTTGGAGCAGTCCATTGGCTGCCAAGATCATGCAATTTGACCCCGCTAGACTATTTTTATATAGACTATTATTATACAGAGACAAGCCAGCCACAATTCCGGCCCTGGAAGACAACAGCTGCCATTGATGAGATACCGGCCGAAATGCTGGAAAAAGTATGCCAAAATTGGAGCTCACGGATGAACCACCTAGGGTAGGGGTGGCGAACCTTTCTATGACCGCGTGCCATTTTTCTTAGGTTTCTGCATTATGAAATGCTGACGTGCCTGATAATTTTGCCTGAATATCAGTTGCCTATTAGCTTGAATATAATATAATACCGTATTAGCCTGAATATGATGTTTGAAAGTATAAGTCTATCCCGATTTACAAAAATAAAGGATCACAGTGGGATCCCTTTATCTACAGACCAATCTGTATTCAAAGTCAATTTTCAAAAAAATTTAAGGCAGCATTTCTGACTCGATTATCAAGGTCAGTCAACACGGGTTCTGTAAAAGTAGTTTAACTGATACTGCTCTGTTGGATAGTGTTAATTTTATAATTACTTCTATAAATTGTAATCAGGAGGTTTTTGCTTTATTTTACGACCTAAGTAAAGCATTTGACTCTTTTGAGTACAAGCTCCTTCCACAAGAAAATGAAGATATGGGAGTTAGAGGCGCCGCCAAGAACTGGGTAAAATCTACCTTACATCAAAAAGTGATCGCAAACGGTTCAAAATCGGAAAGTAAATTAAAGAAGTGTGTAGTATCCCCATGGTTCTCTAATGGGACCAACTTTATTCTTGATATTTGTTATCGATCTGGCGTAAACAAATAATGTTGCAATTATATTATGTACGTTGACGATACCAACATTTTAATATCTGACCAGCACATACATGATTTAATTAAAAGTAGCAATTTAAAATCAGAAACGTTAGAAAGATGATCCATACATCTTTAATGGACTTTAAATATACGCAAAACATACTTCATGATTATAGTTTCTGCAAATATTTTACCACGCCATCGTTGAGTCTAGCTTGCCACATGGTATGATATTTTGGGGTTAACAGCTAATATTGATGCGGTATTTAAAATGCACAAAAATATATTACGAGCTATGTTCAATATACACCCTTCAATCCTGACGGTCTTTGTTCATCAAGCACAACATTTTAAGGGTAGCGTCAAAATGTTGTGCTTGATGAACTCAAAGTGAACATCAAAGACGCTCCTCTCCATTTAGAGTTGAGAGAAGCCAAGATAAAACGAGTTAAGTGTTTTAAGT
This sequence comes from Phosphuga atrata, assembly GCA_944588485.1. Taxonomy (NCBI): domain Eukaryota; kingdom Metazoa; phylum Arthropoda; class Insecta; order Coleoptera; family Silphidae; genus Phosphuga; species Phosphuga atrata. The sequence goes on from OX155902.1 coordinate 12,848,727, forward strand.
ACTTAAGAGGAAAAATTCAAGACAATAGGTCGATAAGGATGCCATCAAAGAGCGGGCGAGATGATGGAAAATGGCTTATCAACTTACGAAGAATACATACAACAAAAAGGGTCAATCCTTTGGGGCTAAATTCCGACACCTAGATACTGTTGTCAGACCTGAATGTTTGTATGCAGCAGAAACACTACACATGTGGGAAGGGTGGCCTCGAAGAAATCCGGAAGAGAGAAAGGAAAATGCTCCGAAAAATACTAGGCCTAAATATCAAAGATGGAGAGAGGAAACTAAAACCTAGCAAAGAACTATACCTGAAGACAGAACGAATTGTAGCCCTAATGAGAAAAAGGAGAAAACAGTTTTATGGGCAGGATGGTGAGGATGAACAGTGCCAGACTGTTCAAGTCAGGATTGAAGAGGGTATATATTCTTTCTTCTCCCGCGTGCCAATAAAAATTTTCAACGTGTCAGCTGTGACACGTGTGCCTTAGGTTCGCCACCGCTGTTCTAGGGCATAGCCGTGGGCAACATTTACGAAAAATAATCTTTAAAAAGTAAATGGCAGGCATTCATTTATCGTCCCATATAATTATTTCATTCACTTTTGCAAATTTTCTATGTTTTTTTCAATGTTCAAAACCCAAACCCAAACAACCTGAGAACCGAGTGACAAATGAGGAAGTGTTAAGGAGAGCCGAGGAAAACAGATGTTGATGTTGCAGAACTTATTGGCCATACAATGCGATATGATTGCTTGCTGATCACAATTATCGAAGGACACCTTGATGGCAAGAACTGCATAGGGAGACCGTGGCAGCAATACATTGACCAACTAATTCAAGATGCTAGATGCACAACATATCAAAAAATGAAGTGGAAGGCTGAAGACAGAGCAGAGTGGAGAATTGCTGCAAACCAATCTTCGGATTGATGACCATTGATGATGAATCAATACTATCCATGACTACACTGCAATTTCCTTTATCACCTGGCGCAACCAAAACGTTGTTGATTTTTCTTATGGCTTTGAATTCTTGTTGAAGACATTTTTTTGTGTTTTGACAAATCTTAAAGGTCGACTCCCATATGCGCGACACTCAGTTACACGACGCCGTGCGTCATCGCCTATCAAATAATGATAATATTGCTTTAAATAATTCTATAATATTATAAAAATAATTTATAATACGTGTTTTTTTTAATTGTTTTTTATAATACGTTCATTATACGGTATATATATTATAATAATTAAAAAAAAAATCAAAAATATCCCAGAAAGTAAACGAATTTTTGAAAAATGTTTCAAATAAAATGTATAGACAATTAAATTTAATCTAAGAAACTTATTGTCCTGTCATTTTTTATAAACTGATTAAGAGCGAAATGTACCCTGTACCCTATAATATTAAGTCTTATTAAGACTACAAAATAAATCCTATGTTGAAACAACTACTTCCCTGGTAAAAAACCTAACCTAACCTAATGCCACGCTGGGTATTGAATTATAAAACAGGTATTTGCATGTTATTATCAGCCCCCCCCTACAGTTTCCATGTCACTTTCATATTAAATAGAAAGAAATGATCTAAACACAATGTTATTTATGTACTTTCCAAATTCTGCGATTAAGATTATCCCATAAATGTGCTATTGGATTTAGGTCGGGATTGTATGCTGGCCACTCCATAACCCGAGATGGCCAATCCATAATATTGCAGTTAAGAGATTTTTGTGTTGAGATTTAAGTAAAATTTGAAGCTGTACTTACGTTATCGCTGTGAAAATGAAGACAACGCTATTTCGAAACATAGAAAATGATTTCAAATTTGCAAATAAAACAATTTGTTATTCAAGAAGATTTGAATATTCTACGAATTTGGTAGTTAACATCAAAGGAAAATATTTAAATTAGATGGGGGAGGGAAACAATATTACTTTGACTGTACGGTAACAATTGGAGCTGAAAGTTATTACCCGGGAAATTCGCGGAAAATTAAGAAAGTTCGCGAAAAGGAACCCGTGATTTACAAGGTAGCATAAACACAAATAGTTGAAACTTTTACCGAAGTTTCCGAGAGATTTCCCAATCTAATTCATACACGCCGTTCTCGAACGCGGAATAAAAACCCTTTCAGTAGAATTGATCAAAAATGTATGAGAGATAATTTTCATGAAACTTTTTCGGAATGATGGGAGAAATGGGAGAATTATGTTTTAAAAATTGTTGAATTTTTTACCTGCAAAAACTAATCTTACATTTATGAACGAAATATAAACATAATGTTGAAGAAAAACCCGAATGTATTTTTATCGTTTACGTTTCGCCTGTAATATTTACTCCCCGAGTAACTACAAAGGAAGAGCGATAATAAAAACCGAAAGAGTAAAGTTACACTTCCCACCCCACACACACACACACACATACACACCGCTGACCCATTTTACACTGCCACCTATTTATATCTTTTATTCAGTTTATTTTCCGGCGCTGCATAGGATTTGACGTCGGGGATGATTATACGGACAGACGGAACGGCGAATTGCTGGCCGTAGTTAATCTAAATGGACTATAAAATTTAATTTATAACAAGAATTTGGATTCGCTGAGATAAATCTAGAAACACTCTCAATGGGGAAAACAACAGCTTAAATTAATTCATTCTTTTTAATATCTGCAATAAAATATTATTTCCTCGCTTGTTTGCTACAATTTTCATAATTTAACCTGTAGGATTCGTATAAAAATCTCGATTATATTTATCAAGACATTATGGAATATTTGCAGAACTAAAATAAATAAATTTCAAACTCGATTTTGAAATAGACTTCTTTTATAATTCGCTTGATATCGCAGCTTGATATCAGCTTGATATCCCTTTGAAACTGTATCTTGAAATTTGACCTCACCACCACACAAAACCATTTGCAAAGCTTGTAAAAAATTCTAACCAATTCTCAACAACTGAACACTCTAAAATAATTGTCTCTCATTTCTATTAATACGTGGACTTTCTTGAATAATTTTCTTAATTTTCATGATTATATTTTCAGAATTTTTCAAACCAGAGGTTACTCATAAAATTGGTAACAAGATTTCTCATAAAATTGGTAACAAACTCTTAAAACTCATTTAAACCAAATAATTTTCAAACATATTTTATTTTTCACGTTTCTTTAAAATTGTATAGTTTTTCATATCGTTATCCATAGAAGGGAAGAAGAAGAAATTTTTTTGTTTCAAGAAATGAAACTGCAAATTTACATTTAATGAAAATGTTTGTTTTTTAGCTATACAGTACAATCTTGATAATCCGACACGTATGGGACCAGACAACCGCCGGATTATAAAAAAAAATCCGGATTAACAATTTTTTATGAAAAATTTTTATGAAAAACGAACTCTGGTATCCTTTTCCGCATTAACACAACATCACTTGCGGTGGCGTTTTCTTCTGTCCATTTCGAACAAGCATTGAGTACGTTAAACGCGTCATCGTTTGCTACACTTCGCCTAGTTCAAACATTCAAGTCATCGATGACTTCATCGTCATCTGTGGAACAAATTAGGCTGAGGATTTCTTCGTCAGAAAAGAAATGAAAATTTTCCTCGCTTGTGTGTTAAAGCCAAGCTATGTCATCGTTTTATAGCGTAACGTCCACTTCACATTTGTTGGAAAGCTAAAAATTGAGAATACAATTGTAGAGTAAAGTTAGCTTGCTCAAAATCGTGAATCAAGTTTTCAGAATTTAAGAGTGTGCTGTTTCTAGTTGTTCTGAGAAATCTTCTTTGGTATCTTCATCCTTCTCCTCCGTAGGGGCATGAACTGATATGATAGAATAGTTGTACAATGGACTCTTAAGTCGGATACCGCAAATGCGTTCACTTACTGGGTCTTGTAACCTATTACGCTGTTAAAGATCTTCCCTGAAACTACAAACCCTGTCCCAGATTCATGTTATCCGTTTTGGCTTCCGCTGTAGAAAATGTATGACTTGCTAAGCTGTCGAGACATCTGATTTATTGGACTGCTGTCCAAGAAACAGCAATTATGCAAATACCTTAAAAAAGACATGATACTGCTCTGTGGGGAAATCAATGCAAAGATTGGAAGATGTAACGAATGTATAAACCAACCATAGACATACACAGCCTACACAATACCAGTAATGACAATGAGACGAGCCTCATCCAACTAGCGGCTAGCAATAACTTGCTAGTCAAGTCTACAATGTTTGAATACAAGGAGATCCACAAACAGATTTGGATATCAAATGATGGTATCACAAGGAATCAGATAGACCACATTTTAGTAGACGCGAGACATGCAAGCAACGTCCTTGATGTACGGAGGTTGAGAGGTGCAGATGCGGACTCGGACCATATCCTAGTAAGAGCAAAGGTGAGAATGCGCATCTCTAACCACAGCAATAAAAGAGCGGAAAGATCAAATAGGTGGGAAGTATGTAAACTAAATGACGAAAGAACCAAAAACGAGTTTCAAAAACAAATATTGGAAAACCTTCCAGGAACCTATAAAGATGAGAACGTAAATGAGATCTGGGGTACAATAGAGCGATCAATATCTAATGCTGCCAAGGAAATACTGGCTCCAACACAAAAGAAAAAGCATAAGAACTGGTTCGACGATGACTGTCGGAGGGTATTGGAACAGGGAGAAAAAGCCAGAATGCTAACAATACAAGAGCCCAATGAGACAAACAGAAGATATGTCAGTGAAATAAAAAGGGAAGCCAGAATACTAATATGGACAAAGAAAGGGAAACATGAACAACAAATACTGGAAGAATTGGATACCAATTTCAGAGGCAATCAACTAAAGGAATTCTATAGGAAGGCGGGCGAAGCAAAATCTGGATTCAGACCAAGAACAGGGAACATCCTGAAGAAGGATGATTGGACACTAATTAAAAAGGAGCAAGAAATTATAACGGAATGGCATTACTACTTTAGTGGACTTCTCAATATTCAAGTAGGCGGCAGCCAAAATTCACCTGTTTACCACACGGCCTTTAGAAGACCCCAGCCTGGAGGAGGTCCAAAATCTCATATTGAGGATGAAAAACGACAAAGCGCCGGGGAAAGACAACATACCAACGGAATTCATAAAATATGGGGATGAAGATCTGCATCTGCATATACAACAGCTAAAATTACCACAATCTGGAAAAAGGAAGAAATACCGAACAATTGGAAAGAAAGTATTATAATCCCCATACACAAGAAGGGGGATAAAATGAAGTTCGCCAATTACAGGGGCATCTCATTGATAAATACGGCATAGATGCTATCGATAATTATCCTGCAGCGACTAACACCTATGGTAGAAGGCGTCGTGGGGTACTACCAGTGCGGCTTTAAAAAAAAGAGGTCTACAGTCGACCAAATATTCACTATTCTACAAATTCTGGAAAAGTGCTGGGAGTTTAATTAATGCTTAATGATATGAAAATTCTACTGGGGGCAGGTAATAACATGAAAATACGCGCCATATATTTATCGACTTTAAACAAGCCTACGACAGTGTCTTGCGAGTAGAACTTTGGCAGGCAATGGCAGAACTATCAATCCCGCAAAAGCTAATTAAACTTACCCAAATGTGTGTAAATGGATCCAAAAACAGAGTTAGAATTGGAAGCACTGTCTCAAGTGCATTTGACATAAGCAACGGGCTGAAACAAGGAGACGCACTATTTCACTGCTCTTCAATATAGCGCTGGAGGTCGCCATAAGAGCGGCAAATATTAAAGTGGAGATATATACTAATGATGGACCAAAACTTCCACTTGCCTTTGCGGATGACATAGATGTGATGGACAGGTCAGTTCTTAAAGTCACAGAACAGTTCATCAAGATAAGGAAACACTTAAAATGGGATTACCAATAAACTAAACTAAGGCCAAATATATGTACGTGTCAAGGCAGGCTCAAAGAGATCGTATAGGCCAGAATGTGACGATTGGAGATTTTAATTTCGAGAGGGTGAATAGCTTCAAATATCTAGGAGCGGTAACGGGCGATAATGACATAACAGAAGAGGTCAAAGCCAGAATTCAGAGTGGCAACAGATGTATGTATGCTTTGGACAAAACACTGAGATCCAAACGTATTAGCAGGAGAGCCAAAATACGAATCTACAAATCGATAATAGGACCGGTGGTTATGTATGGGCTGTGAAACGTGGATACTCACAAAAGATAGCCAACGAAAGTTAAGAGTTTTCGAGAGGAAGGTACTCCGGAGAGTTTTTGGGCCGATAATTGACCCAGTCCATCTTGTCCACAGAACTAGAAAAAAATAGGAAACTCACTGAGTTGTACAAGGAACCCGATATTTAAATGTGATCAAAGGGATGAGATTGAGATAGGCGGGACATGTCCAAAGATTGCCGAACGTAGGAACGACAAAATTGGCATGGGAGAACTACCCCGCTGGTAAATGACCGCTGGGTAGGCCGTGAATGAGATGGCGCGATAACGTAATCAGGGACCTACGTACCATGGGATTGGACTACGAACCTCAGATGTTGATGGACCGACAGTCAGCCAGAATCCACATAGGTCTATAGAGCTACGGAAAAAAAGAAGGGTGTGCCTTTTGACTTTATTTCAGATGTGAGCGAGGTTTATATACGGCGCGGGACAGCGAAAAGGAAAGACACTTGTTTCCCCAGAGCGCCGGGTTACTGTATGGATGTAATCGATATTATCGTATCTATGTGTCGGATTATTCAACCGCCGGATTATTAAGATTATACTGTATTTGAAACAGGAAATGTTGATAGATGAAAAATAAGCAGATTTTGACTTTGTTTCAAGTTTAATTCCCACCAACATGACAGACAGAAAAGAAAACAAGATTTCTTATGGTAAATTTTTGAAATTGAGAATTATTTTTGCATTTTCAAGGCAAGCAAAATGGATAAATCAAAAGCAAAGTTTTGTTAAAGGTTGATTCTTAAGAAATTGGTAGATAAAAGACAATAAAGTTTCTTATAGGAAATTTAATACAAATTTTATTTGATACATTTTTCAAAATGTCGTTTAGTTTCTGGATTATTTTCGCATTTTTTGAGACTAGAAACATATAAAACTAAAACAAATGTTGGTGTTGGTGGAGATTGGAATGAATTATAGACACGTGCCGTAACATTAAAACTTTTAATTCATTCACTACTTTAAATACTCTAGAATGGTAAAGTAAACTTAAAACTAAGAACAAATTATTGAATATAGTCAAGAAAAACACTTGAATTACAATCGAGCACTACGCACAAAATTCTATGATAAACTGCATAAAGGAAAAGATGTCTGTCTTCTTTGTTCTCAAACCAATATGCCCTTTTTTGTTGGTAATTGACGCTCGTGATGTTGAAAGAAAGTATCAAAATTAGTTGAAATAAAATACAAAGTAGAGCCACTTCCTAGACAAAAATTTAAGTGTCTTTCGTTTCCTAACATGTTAATCTTTTTCAACAACTTTGTTTAAGGTTGATCATTACCAAATTGACTGACAAAAAATCATAATATTTGTGAAACCAGACTAATTATAGATACAATCATATAAACTTATTAAGTGCGAAATGTAGCCTGAATAAATAAATATATTCAGCCTGTTCGTATCTCTGTAATATTTAGTCTTATTAAGACTAACAAAACAATCCCATGTTGAAAGAACTACTTCCCTAGCTAATACCACGCAGGATATTTTATTACACAACACGTATTTTCATGTTATTACCCGCCCCCAGTAGAATTTTCATGTCATTACACGAGTACTAGATATATAACGTTGTTTTTAAGATCATTTCATTCTATTTAACTTATGTGAATAGCCATCTGCACACGCGTTTCGGCATTTATCCCGCATTAGTGCAGCTTTGCTTTTATTAATAACAATTTGTAAAACACTCACCAAGAGGAAGCGAGCAAAGTCGGCCTGAAAATACATGCAGATAAAACAAAATACCTCAAACTGTCACGTGATAACCCAAGAAGGGCTCCTCAGAACTTTATTAAAATTAAAATTTCTATTTCTAAATGATCATCGGTTTGAAGATGTTCAAAATGTCAAATATCTTGGAGTAACTTTCAATAACACAAATAATCTATCACTGATGGTACAAGATAGAATCCAAGCTGCGAATCGATGCTATTATTCACATCTGAAGATCTTCTAGATCAAAGAATGAAGATCAAAAATCATCTCACGAAAAGCAAAACTGCGAATATATAAAACCCTGATCAGACCCGTGCTAACTTATGGAGCTGAATCCTGGAGTATGTCGGAAGCAGACAAAAACTCTCTTCGTATTTTTGAAAGACGGATTTTACGGAAGATCTTTGGACCAGTGAGAGACGAAGAAGGATGCAGAATTCGCATGAACTACGAACTTCAAGAACTAATAGAAAGTGAAGACATAGTAAGATTCATTAAGGCACAGAGACTTCGATGGGCGGGCCACATGATTAGAATGCCGAGTGCAGGAGCACCCAGATCCATCCATAAAGCGCAACCTAACACCTCAAGAAGCAGAAAAGGCCAAAGCTCAATCTGGGCTGTAGAGTCAGAAGAAGAAGAAAACACTCACCTGAAACCCACATGTTGATTAAGAGTTAGATATTTTGAATTTGACATTTCGCGAGAGACATGAACTTAGCAGGTTATTGATTTAAATGATAACGTAGAATTGGTAAAACCATCCTACGTTATAGATAATCATAAAAACTTAATACAGTCGGAACACAGCCTGAATATATAAATATATTCAACATTTCCGGAGCTCTATAACAATTACTGAGTCTTTTTAGGACTACCAAAACAAATCTCATGTGTAATTTGTCAGTTATTTAATATCTTTCAGTCCAACTTCGTGGCAATCCATAAAAACCATAAATATAACATTGTTTTTAAGATCATGTCTTTCCGATAACTTAAGTAAGTAACCATCTGCAGATGTAACTCACACAAGTGCAGCTTTGCTTTTATTAATAATTTGTAGAAGACTTCAGTAATTGTTATAGAGCTCCGAAAAGGTTTAATATATTTATATATCCAGGCTGTGTTCCGGCTGTATTAAGTTTGTAATTGAAGTATTTTATAAAATTTCGCTTAGTATCCGGATTATTTTTGACTTGGTTCTAAGTTATTTATTACCAAAATTAACTGATACAATATTACGAGTTATTAAGATGTTTTATTGGAAATTAAATTCTCCACAAATTTTATTTGAAACCTTTTTGAAAATTTCGCTTAGTTCACGTGTTATTTGCGATTTTTTGGGACAAGAAAAATATCACCAACGCAACACACACGAATACTAAGTAACAAGTATAAGGTCTAATAGGGAATTTTATTCTCTACAAGTTTTACTTGAAATATTTTTCGAAATTTCGTTTAGTCTCCAGGTTATTTTCCCATTGTTGAGACAAGAAATATATAACTCAAACAACGTTTTGACTTTGTTCCAGGTGGATTATTACTACATTGACAAACTAAAAACACTAGATAATAAGGTTTCTTATAGGAAATTTAATTCTACACAAAATTTTGCTTAGTTTCCGAAATATTCTTACATTTTAAGACAGGGAAATATAAAACAAAAACAAGGTTTTGTTTTTATTACTTTGTTCATTCAAGGTTCATTGTTAACCAATGGCAAAACTGCAAACCACAAGGTAATAAAGCTGCTTATAAAATTGAATTATTAAAAAATTGAATTATCACAAATGTTATTTGATTTTTTTAAACTTACCGTGCTACCTTTGCGAATCCTTAGAACTAGGAAAATGTAAGATATTAACTAAATTTGACTGTTTCAAATCGAATATTAACAACTTGTCAAACAAAATACCTCTAGATAGCAGAGTTTGCAACTGGAAATTTGGTTTTCTACAAGTTATATTTGGAAAAAGTTTCTCTTAGTTTCTGCGTTATTTTCCCAATTTTGTGATAAAAAAAATGTAAAACAAAAACAGTGATTTGGTTTGATTATTCTTCTTAAGGTGCCGTTCTCTCTGAGAGTTTAGGCAACCTCTCGCGCATATTTGTGGAACGAATCATCCTCTAATATACGGGACCTAGCGTTTCACGCCTGTTCCGAACGGCATTAGTTGAGAGGTTTACTAGGCAGTTTGCCCTTGCTTTCTACGAGGTGGCCACAGCATAGTTCCGTGAAAATTTTTCACGGCTTGGCCGGAAATTGAACCCGGGATCTTGTATAGCTAGCGGATGCGTTCACCACTACACCACTGTGACCATTATTACCAACTTAATTATTATTACCAACATGACAGACAAAAAAATCACAAAATAACACGGATTTTAATAGAAAATTTAATTTTCTTCAAGTTTTATTCGAAACATTTTTCAAAATTAGGCCTAGTTTCCGAGTTATTTAGGTATTTTTGTGATAACAATATGTAAAACAAAATCTATATTATTACGTAAAATTTACTGCAAAAGCGAACTTTTAAGAGGGTATGGATATTTTTCATTCAGTTTGGTGCATAGTGAAAAAAAATTTGTGTAAATTTTTGCAATTTACATATTAATATATTGCAAACTTTTGAAACCGGAGCTTGGAAACTGTTCCTATATCCACACACTAATCTAAATGTTTCAAATCAGATAAGTAGCCATCTGCAGATGCGTTTCGAGATGTAACTCTCATCAGTGCAGCTTTGCTTTTATTAATTATTTGTAAAAGACTCAGTAATTGTTATAGAGCTCCGGAAAGGTTTAATATATTTATATATTCAGGCTGTGTTCCGACTGTATTAAGTTTGTAATTGAAGCATTTTTCGAAATTTCGCTTAGTTTCCGGATTATTCTTGACTTCGTTCTAAGTTAATTATTACCCAAATTAACTGACACAATATTACGAGTTATTAAGGTGTTTTTATTGGAAATTAAATTCTCTACAAATTTTATTTTTAACCTTTTTCAAAATTTCCCTTAGTCGCCGTGTTATTTACGATTTTTTGTGACAAGAAAAATATCACCAACTTAACACACAAGAACACTAAGTAACAAGTAAAGGTCCAATAGGGAATTTTTTCTATACAAGTTTTATTTGAAATATTTTTCAAAATTTCATTTAGTCTCCAGGTTATTTCCCCATTTTTGAGGCAAGAAATATATAAACAACGTTTTGACTTTGCTCTAGGTGGATTATTACTAAATTGACAAACTAAAAGCACAAAATAATAAGGTTTCTTATGGGAAATTTATTTCTGCACAAAATTTTGCTTAGTTTCAGAGATATTCTTACATTTTAAGACCGGGAAATATAAAACAAAAACCAGGTTTTGTTTTTACTACTTTGTTCAAGGTTTATGGCCAAACTGCAAGGTATATTCATTAATACCAATTCACAAGGTAATAAAGCCGCTTATAAAATTGAATTACAGTCGAACTTCCATAACTCGAACTTCTGTAACTCCAATTTTTCTATAACTTAAATATTTTTAGAAATTCATACATTTAGATAGCATTTTACATATAAATTAACTTCCATAACTCGAATTTTCCATAACTCATAGTAAAAATTTATACAATGGTAAAATTTTACATACAAAATAATCTATAACTTCAATTTTTTAACCGCCGCGTATTTTCCAAAATTTATGATGCCGGATATTGCCTACCATAAACCGTCGATGGTGTAATCCTCGGGCAGATTACCAAACGTTTTTTTTTTCATATTTTATGATCACCAAAATCTTGAATAAAGAACTACAAAACTAAGAATTTACCAGCGGGTGTGCTTTAGGAAGATTACGACAGGATATTATTCTACCGAGAATCGAAGATCACCCACTAGGTGCTATATATTATGGAAAACAATTAAAAGTTACTGACTTTTTAAAAAAATAATATATTAATTAAAATTATTTTTAATTAATTATAATTATATAACATCATACTAATAATCTATACATAATTCTTTTTTATGTTTATGTTTATTTCTTTTTTTTTATAAATATATACATATGTATTTTTATGTTTATTTCTTTTTTGTTTATTAATATATACATATGTACATATGTAATTACTTTGTATAAATTGTGTATAGTGTATTTTACTAATTTTAAAGTTATGTATTTCTATAACTCCAATTTTCTATATCTCGATTTTTTTTCATTAACTATGACAATTCGACTTAGGGAAGTTCAGCTGTACCTACAAATTTTATTTGATTTTACCGTTTTATTTTAACTTACCGTGCTACTTTTGCAAATCCTTAGGACAAGGGAAATGTAAAATATTAACCAAATTTGACTTGGTTCCAAGTCGAATATTAACAACTTGTCACACAAAATAATTTCTAACGAGAAATTTAGTTTTCTGCAAGTTATATTTGAAAAAAAAGTTTCAAAGTTTCTCTTACAAGGGGACCACCGGACGCGTCATCACCGATTTGGCCCAAATTTACAGTATATGTAGGGCTAGACTATAAATCAAAGTGACGCAAGCGGGAGGGCCAGATGGCCAAGCGTTAAAAAAATAACTCACTTTTTACGCGGACCGATAAGTTACTCACAACTCATAAGACCGCTTGTTAGCTTAAATTTCAATGGCCGGTTAGCGCATTGGTAAGAGCTCGGCTTTATAGTACGAGGATCTCTGGTTCGATTCCCTGTGGGGGGCGCTTTTTTTTTCTTACAATTTTTGAAATGACTTTCCTTAATTAATATTATTATTTATTATTGTTTAACTTTTTAATTGAAATTATTAATTTGTCATTTTAATTATTTTATTAGTATTAATATTTATTATTTGTTTCTTTGTAACTTCAACGGTTAATTCATACAATTGCTTTCTTTTATTATTACTATTATTACTATTATTGTTATTATTCTTTATTTTATTTTGTCGATACTTGCGCCACAAATGAACCGTAGTTACCATTCATAATGTAGTATTCTTACTTATAATTTTACAAAGGTATTTCCAGAGGTATTGTAATTAAAGCGTTCACGAGGAATTGGTATATAAAAATTTATATTTTTATTATTGTACAGGTGAATCGCATGTGCTGGGGTGATAATTATCTTAAAAACAAGGGAAACAGTAATTGTGTCGGCACCTTGCACACGTTACAAAAGCCGCATTTCTTCAGCTACATGGTTTTTTTAAATTATCCCTAGAAAAACAAGCTTGATTTAGGTTAATAAAAGTTTGTCTGTCGTCACAGAGTTTGGCAGCAAACTACGCGTAATGCAACATGTCGCGGAATATTGGCGAGGATAGCTGGTGATGCAGGATGGAATGTATTTTGATGCAGTCTTATCGGGATGTGATTTCTCGTTCTCTCCCGATGAGATAAGAGCAGTTTTGAATCTTCCAGATAAAATTCTTTACCTGACGATAAAAATACACGTCGCAGGGTTGCACTAGAGGAGTGCATTTCGGGGGAATCACTTTAATACTGCACGTTGGCAATCCATTTTCATCTTGGAAAATGTCGTTAAATTAAATTGACAAATTAATAATTACAAATAATTACAAAATAAAGTGAGCTATTTTTTTAACGCTTGGCCATCTGGCCCTCGCGCTTTCCAATTTTAAGATAAAAAAATCTAAAACAAAACAGTGATTTTGTTTGATTATAACCAACTTAATTATTATTACCAATTTGACACAAAAAATCACAAAATAACAAGAATTTTAATAGAAATTTAGTTTTATCCCAAACATTTTCGAGTTATTTAGGTATTTTGTGACAACAAAATGTAAAACAAAATCTATATTTTTTTTCTTGTTTTGAATAGGCCTACTTTGGACCAGGCTTGTTCAACTGTTGGGCTTTGATCTTTGCCCAGTATTGTCGCATCTTCTGCCGGTGTAACTCCTTTCTCTCCTTGTAACGCCTTGGAGAGAATCTTGTATGTTACCGGGACGAGAGAAATTCCACGGTAGTTGTTTCGATCAGACAAATCTCCCTTTTTGTGAAGCGGATGGATCAGCGCAGATTTCCAATCGGTGGTAATTTCTCTGTTTCTCAGATGTCTTGGATGATCTCATCTTTCAGCATCTTTCCACAGTTCAGCAACGATAGAGTCTTCTCCAGCTGCCTTAGCTTTCTTAAAAAGTTGAATGATCTGGCCAACTTCTTCCGATGAAGGGGGCAGCGAGTCCGGGTTTGGTGTAGTTTGTTTATAGTCCAAGTCTTCGCTGGGTGGATCACAGTTGTGTAGATTTTTAAAGTACTGAGCTAAAAGGTGGCAGTTGTCCTTGTCGTTAAAAACCAGTTTACCATGTGAGTCTCTGAAGTGGAGACTTGGTGGAGCGTATTTTCTGTGTGTCTGCTTGAAAAGAGAAATTTAAAAAAAATTCCAAGGAAATCTCTGAAATTATTCGTAGCAAAGATCTCTTCGATTTGGGTTAATTGCTTTTGTGTAAACATCCGTTTGGTTCCTCGAATTATCTTGGATGTAACCTTTCTTAATTCCAAAAATGTATGCCAATTTTTCTTGGTCTTTTTAGAGTTCCAATTCAACCAGGCTGTCTGTCTTTGCGCTATTGCATTGTCATAGTTTTCAATCCAACACGGATGCTTACTTCTTCTAGCGAGAGGGGCGAGGTCATTTACCGCCTTGACAAGAGTCTCCTTCAGTTCGTCCCAGCTGTATAGATTTGTATTGTTCAGTATCTGACTTACTTCTATACTGTTCTTAAGTCGCTCTATGTCAAATCTTATCATGTGTAAATCTTATCATGTGTAATCTAGTGTTTCTAGGCTGGAGACTTATTTTGATCTTTGAGAGGTAGTGGTATGAGTCCAGATTGGCTCTTTTTAGTACTTTCACGTTTTATATTTGCTTTTGAGATTTTCGTGAAATGGCCACATGATCCATCTGGAATTCACTCAGGTTGGTATTAGATGAAATCCAAGTCTTCTGCTTTCTTGGCAAGTGTTTGAAGGCTGTAGACATTATGAGCAACCCAGAAGTCCTAAATTAAATTTTCTAATAAAATCCTTGTTATTTTGTGATTTTCTGTCTGTCAATTTCGTAATAATCAAACAAAATCACTGTTTTTGCTTTACATTTTTTTATCTCAAAATTGGGAAAATAACGCAGAAACTAAGAGAACCTTTGAAACTTTTTTTAAAAAATAACTTGTAGAAAACTAAATTTGCAAAAAGAAACTCTGCTATCTAGAGGTATTTTGGGTGACTTGCTGCTAATATTAAAGAGGGTATGGATGTTTTTCATTCAGTTTGGTGCATGGTGAATAAAAATTTGTGTAATTTTCTCAATATTCATATTAATGTATTTCAAACTTTTCTAACCGGAGCTTGAAAACTGTTTCTATATCCACACACGAATCTAAATATTTCAAATCACAATTTCTCTGAAAATTAGAGATAAATTATGAAACATTTAGGAATCTATACTAAATAACTTTAGAAGTATGTTTTAAAACAGGCTTTTATTTATAATATCTTTGATTCTCAATGAAGTGCCAGTAGCAATAGGGAATATGCAAGTGATTTAAATTTACTTGATTTTTTTACCCCGATACTTTATGATCTTGATATTACAACAATACCATTATTTTATCATTTAGTTTGAATTTATTGCCATAGAACTTGAATCAAAAAGTCCAAAATATGCGAGCAAAATTCAAATTTGCGAAACGCATCACCATTGCTCAATATGGTATGTGACGTGCACATAGACATTTATCGGCGTCGATGTTGGTAGGGTATAATTATCTGGTATACTTATTATAGTGTTTTTGCATTCCGGTATTATACAATATCTATAAAATGGGTTTTTTAGCTTTTTCCTTTATCGATATAGCAAATTCAAACTGAAAATCCTCAACTGTCTATGCAAATAGGCTGATAACACTGAATGTCAAGTGGTATGCGACTTCATCCAAAACGCGCGATAAATGGGACCGTTCAAACAGGTCAAATTTAATCGGTATTTTAAATATTATTTAAAAAATTAATTGAAACACTTTCAACAGCATTTATATTTTTTACTATGTTAAGACGAAGTAATAAGTGAATTAAGCATATAAAAAAATTGATGCATATTCCCTATTTGACCTGAACTCCAATACAAAACCCTTAACAAAGATAGCAAAGAAATTGGAACCAATTCTCAACAATCCCAACTAATTTTCAATCAATTATATTAAATAAACTTTCTGATACAAATGTCTCAATTTTAACCCTAATCTAGATCTTGAACAATCTGAAGATAAGTTACATAAAATCCACAAAATTAACGAAATCAATCAATTTCCTTAATTCAGCGACTTGTCACATTTTTTGGGGTTAACAGTTGATGGAAATCCTTTGACGACGAGGTCGAATTTTCCCCACCGCAAAAAAAGTGAACGGAATAATCCTTCCTTCCATCGTATTTTTTTTCTTAAAGGACTTTTCCGAGGGAATTTCCATCCACACTTTTTGCCCCCGTCGCCGGCAATAAAAAAAAAGCCGCCCGCACTAACTAAAACCGACTCGTAACGATCTCATGCCCGCGAATCCACCACGAATATTAACTCCACATTTTTTAAACAATTTTACCAGAAAAAAATGTAACAATAACGAAACGCTGTGAACGATTTAATTTTAATCTAATATAATTTACAAAACAAATTAAGATACTGTACACGGTTAATAAATTTATTTTTTGTTGTTTTCAGTTTGGCGATGAACAACAATAACACGAACAGCAACAACAACAATAACCTGAACAGCCGGGGCGGGAACGCGCAGGACCAGCAGGAACAGCCGGACCCTGACAACATCAAGATGTTCGTCGGCCAGGTGCCCAGGTCCATGGACGAGAACGACCTCAAGCGAATGTTCGAGGAGTACGGACGGGTTCACTCCATTAACGTCCTGAGGGATAAGGCTACCGGAACCAGCAAAGGTAAATATTTAACCGCTCACCCTCATTTCAAATTTAAACAGGAATAACGAGCGCGCCAGGATTTTCTGGAAAGTGTACGTGCGACATTACTGTATAGATTACGTTGAATTAGATTTTGTTTTGAAACTATATTGACTAGATTGTATTGGTGGTGACGACTTGTACTGCGACCTTCGTAGATCTACTTTTTGATTGACTAGATTAGATACACAAGATTAAAAGGACAAATTGGACAGGTAAGACTAGACAGAGAGAACTAGCACCAATTAGACTAGACAGAACGCTTTAAACAGACAAAACTTTAAAATTTATTTTAGTTGCTCTAGGTGGTAGTTGAATAATTCTTTCATTTCTATCTTATTTTTTTCTTGTAATTTACTTTTCTTTGTTTCCTTTCTATTGAGGGTTGTTTTTTTCTTTTCGTAAAACGATAAAATTCCCCCATAAAACTTTAAAATCGAATAATAAACGTTACGAAACACGTTCTGCACCCCGAATTTGCATCCAGCGCCGATTCACACCTACACAAAACCCCCCGGGTTTCTTTTCTTTCGTCTCTCTGTAACACAATCATCCCTGCACCGCCCCGAACACACAAAAAATTCACGTCCCTTTTTGCCCGCGCGGAAAAAATCTACAACGCGGCTCCGACAATAAAAGATACTTGTAAGAAATTTTGTTAGCGCAAAGTTTTGTCGAACATGTTCACCCTTAACTGTGGCCGTGGAATAAGAAGGAGAAAGTTGGGGAGGAAAGATGAAATAGAGACATTAAGTTTTTGGGGGGGTTGTTTTCGTTCTCCGGGTAGGAGAAGTTTTTATATTAGCTTACATTTCGCATTCTTACATAATTAGTGAAAGTACATATACCTCAAACATAAATATTGATATTACTCCAATTCGAGAACACATTGACAAGGGTTAGACATTGATTGAGGTGTAAGTTGCTAAATATTGAGACTGGAGACGCAGTCTCAATATTTATCAATTTACACATCTGATTACATTATCAATTGATGACAAAACAACGTTGTTACATTCTTCGTCGATAGAACAAAGTTAAGCCGCCCAATTGCCGCTCAATACATCGTCCGAAATGTTCGCGGTTCGCCGGTTGAACGCGTACTAACAAGATCACACCGCGAGCGCAGAGACAATAAATATTGACTAGTATTAATGAATCACAGGAATTACAGACTATGTCAATATCGTTGCTTACGCGTTTACAAATCAATGATTATTGACAGAATCACGAATATCGCGATATTTATGCATCTATTGTAATGGACGACAATACAATGTTGATGCATTCTTCGTCGACAGAACAAAGTGATACAGTCCAATCTTCGATCAATACATCGTCTGACATATTCGCGGTGAGTCGGTCAAGTCTGTACTGACAATATCGCACCGCGAGCGCTCAAACAATAAATATTAACGAGTATTAATGGATAGAACACAGAAAATATAGACTACGTCAATATCGTTGCTGACGCGTGTACAAATCAATAATTATTGACAGGATGATGAATATCGTGATATTTATTGACGAGATCACTAATGTCTTAACCATAGACCTTGTTTATATCTAAACTACATTATAAGGATTTTAAATCTTACCAAAGACATCTTTATACCTCTTCAGCTGGCCACCAGGATATCTCTGACCATGGGATAGGTCACCAAAGAGAATTTGTTTTGGGAGCCGATCATCGAACATCCGGCACACATGCCCTAACCAGTGCAGTTGATTGCGCTCCAAGGTGTTCTCTATAGTGTCGCAGTTGGATCTTTCCCGACTTTCTTTGTTGGAGATGAAATGCCATTTAACTCCCATGATACAGCGCAGCTGTCTTATTTGAAATTTCCCAAGCGCCTTAACGTGCTTTTTGTACACAATCCAGCACGCACTACTGTATAGTAAGATGGATAAGACAACTGCTTTGAAAACTAGGACTTCCGTGTGTATGGTCAGGTCACTACAGCTAAAGACTCTCTCTCGGAGTTTAAAGAAGGCATGCGAGGCACACTGTAGACGGTGGCTAATTTCGTCATCCAGGTCGCAATTCGCTGTGACTAGACTTCCCAGGTAGTTGAATTATTCAACATTCTTGATAGGGATTCCATCTATAGATATATATATATATATATATATATATATATATATATATATATATATATATATATATATATCAACGTGTGGCTGATGCTACTGATGGATGAAATCTCATAATAAGGAGTTTGGTTTTTTTACGTGTTTATCTCCATTCCAAGAGAGCCATATCCACTTGAGAATGTGTCAATCATACGTTGCGCTTCTTCTGCTGTGTTGGTCAAAATAACAAGGTCATCTGCATATTGCAGCTCAGTGAGGGATCTCTTGCGTACATTTTTCTGGAATTTAAGACGTGTTAGGTTATGTAATGTATTGTCAAAGCGATATCGGTTGTGAAGACCACGGTCCTGAAGCACTCGGTCCAAACATAAGATAAACGCATTCATGAAAATATTGAAAAGAAGGGGTGGTAATACGCAGCCTTGCCTCACGACATTAAAAATGTTAATAGAGCCGGTGATATCGCCACCTGCAATCACTTGTGCCTCGTTGTCCATATCAAGATCGGCAATTATATTCACTAGCTTTGCAGGACAGCCAAATCTAAAGAGTATTTGCCACAGGGCTTCCCTGTTCACCATGCCAAATTGCCTTCAGTAGGTCCACAAAAATAGCAAACATAGAAGAGTGCTGCTCCCTCACTTTTTCCTGAAGTTGTCGAAGTATAAAGATCATATCTGTTGTACCTCTGTGCGGTCGGAAACCAGATTGACTCTCTGGTAGGATTGACACTAAAGCAGGCTGTAGTAGGTTATCTTACCAGCTGCACAGAGAAGGGAGATGCCACGGTAATTGGTGCAATCTGACCTGTCCCCATTTGTCTTGCATATATTGACTATTAGAGAGTGCTTGAAGTCAGCCGGAGACTTTTCAGAATCCCAGATTTGTTTAAATAGGGTGAGAGTTTTATTAAGTATGGTAATTGGCAAGCCATTTTGTCCAGGTGCTTTGTTGTTCTTAAGCTGTAGAGTAGCCATGCGAATCTCATCAGATGTTGGGTAGAGAACTAGCTCCTCCCTCATAGGATATTGGTGGAATTGGTTGACAGCTTGTAGATTCACAGTTGATGTAGTGTTCAGAAGCTCTTGGTAGTACTCCAAGGTTCAACGTTCTCTCCAACGTTCTGGTATATTAGAGTCCTGCCTCAATAAAACCCCTTTCTTGTTCTTAATGGGGCAGCTTCGATTCCAATTGGGCACATATACCACATTTATGGCTTTTTAGAATGCACTAGCATCATTCTGATCAGCCAACTCTTGGATTTCTTTGGCTTTTTGCTGGAAGCAATTGTTCTTGAGTTGGCGGGTTAGGCGTTGTACAAGGGCCTTAGCTCTTCGGTACTCGATTCTCAGATTTATATCATTAGGTTTACGCAAAGTACGATTAAAAAGCTCATTTTTGAACTGCTACTTTACACAAGAGCAGTTGATGGTCGGTGTCACATTCAGCTGCCCTATAGACTCTGGCCGAGTGGACAAACTTCCGATCCCGCTGTCTCACAATAATGTGGTAGAGGGTATGCCAATGGGTGGATATTGGGTGTCTCCAGGTGTTTTTGTAGATATCTTTTAGTTGAAATAAAGTATTTGTAATAACTAAGTTGTGCGATGCACAAAATGTTAATAGCATTTCTCCATTTTCGTTCATCTTGCCAATACTGTGCCTTCCAATAACTCCTCTCCATGCCTCGTCCAAGTTCTGGCCAACTCGTGCATTGAAATCATCAAGAAGTACAACACTCACTAGTTGGGATTTTATCCAGCATTGAGCCAAGTAGATTACAGAAGGCTTATTTGACGTTGTCCTCGGCCTGGAGAGTTGGGGCATATATGCTGATAGAATTGATTGGTCTTCCCTTGGTCGTGGCGAGTCTCAGGGTTGCAATACGCTCATTGATTCCAACAGGAAGAGTATTCATGCTAGAAGAGTATTCGTGATGGCAAAGCATACTCCGTATTGTCTGGGCTGATCTTTACTTAGACCTTTCCAGAAATATGTGTAGTTCTTCACAGAGATGGTGCCCTCTTCATGTAAACGAATCTCACTTGGCTGCAATATCTATGTTGTATCCAGGCCCGGACTTAGGGACCCAGGGCCGCTAGGCACTTGACATCTGTCATGTCATTTCAGTGACGTTACCTCCATAACTTCATCATTCGACGACAAATGAGCTTGCAGGTGCCGACACTCGTTTTCCAAAGTCCTATCCAAATCTCTCGGATAATAAGGTTCCTGGCTCCTTGACGGATGTCTTTAGATTCCAAACGATGAAATTTCGTAAGAAAGTCAAACTTTTTACTTAACTCCTCATAAGCAGATCCGCGTCTCCGTAGTTCTGTAGTCTATCTATAAAAACGTTTAAAATGGTAACTCTGAATGTGTCCCTGGCATAGTGTTCGGTCTCGTTTCCATTTATTTCGTACTGGACTTTAGTTTCCTCTGCATGTCATATGCATAGCTATTTTCACCGGATTTTTCAATAACTTTCGACTCTTAATGATCAAAGGGACAGGTACTTATGGTATAGGTCACCTGAATTGTTCTAGGTATGTTACCAAAGACTGATACAGTTCAACGATCGTACCCAGGTGGCCGATTTTAACAGATTTGAGAAATTTGCTTACTTTGTTGAACCTTTCCAAAATGTCATTCCAAGGAAGTGACAAAATTCTTCTTTTTCCCATTCTTCTCTGATCTTTATTTCTAACGAATTCAAAAGACCTTAAGACTCAGAGCGCGTAGATGGTTTTTCATTTGCATCATTGGTAATTATCTGAAGAGCTGCTATGATCTTCTCCCAGGAGCAACATAAACTTCGGCTGACGCCTGTCGAAGTTCGAGCAGACCATTTTGTCTGAGAAAGACTCTTCACGACTGTTGAATGTGACTTCAGTTTTGACAGCAAAATTTCCCATCTGTGTGTCCGATAAACTAATCTTGATATATAATTTTTTTATATATAACGTAATGGATAAACCTTGATTCAAGGAATTTTGTACAATTATATTACTGAATGAGACACTTTTTTTCGATCTTGGCCGTCTAGAGACCGCGTTTTACAATTATTGTTTAATGTACA
This sequence comes from Phosphuga atrata, assembly GCA_944588485.1. NCBI lineage: Eukaryota > Metazoa > Arthropoda > Insecta > Coleoptera > Silphidae > Phosphuga > Phosphuga atrata. Next base: position 12,870,838 of record OX155902.1, read on the forward strand.
TTTCTCCTATTGCGTTCATCGTCTTTTCTCTTTTGCCCATATATCTTCATCCTCTCTCTTTGCTGCTCCCTTCGGTCTTCTGTCCACACTGTTCCTCCAGTTTTTCTCTTCTTCGCCTCAAATCCTTCAAAATGGAAAATTTTATCTCTCATTAACTCTCTGTTTGTTATGTCTTCTTCTCCAATAGCCAACTCCACTAAGTGCTCCAACTCCACTGCTTTCACTTCTTTGAACCATGTGATTTGGGTTCTGGGGTGTTTGTCAAAAAACATGAATATTTGTTCATTATTCAGCCTTTCATTATTCATTCTTTTCAAATGGGCATAGAAGCTTACCCTTCGCTTCCTCATAGTATCTACCACTTTTTCAATTTTATTATACACTTCTCTATTACTTCTAAGCTTCCAAGACCCATTTTCAAATCTCGGTCCAAGCACTCTTCTTATGGTTTTTGCTCCTTCTTTCACGCTCCTTCATCACTAAACATTCAGATGCATATAGACACTGTGGCTTAATCACTGCGTTATAATGTCTGATTTGGGCATTAATGGATACCGAATTCTTGTTGTACACATTTTTTGTTAGCTTGAATGCCATTTAGTTTTTTCTTACTTTTGTTTTATTTCCTTCTTTGTCTAAACAATTGGGCGATTGAAAAAAACTTAGGGGAAATCACCCATTCCCCTAAGTTTTTTTTCTCACTAAGTCGTCCGCAAAAGCGAGGCAATCCACTTCTAATCCATCCTTTATTCTTCCTAATTAAATTTTTTGTATTCCTTCTTCAGTTTTCTCCACTATCTAATCTATCGTGAGCAACTACTATCTAATCGTGTGTTAGAAAATACCTTTTTCTAACACACAGTTGAATAGGAGAGGTGACAACTCCTTGTCTTAATCCTGTTCTGATTTTGAAAGGTCTGGACATTTCGCCACGGAACTTTACTTTTGAGTAGGTACCATGAAGTACTTCTATGACCATTGCGATCGTTTTATTATCTGCTCCGAACTCGCTTAGGATGCAAAATAGTGTTGTTCTGTAAACGGAGTCAGACATAAAATGTCTTTTCATCTTAATCGTCTATATTTTATAATTAACTTTAAGTTAAAGATTTGCTCCACACATGATCTTCCCTTACTAAAGCCCGCTTGGTGTTCACCAATTTCTTTCTCAAATTCTTCTTCCAGTCTGTATTGTACGACCTAGGATAGGATTTTATACGTTACCGCAAGTAAATATATCCATCCCTCTGTAGTTGTTTGCATCGGTTTTGGCCTCATTCTTGAAGATAGATTAGATTAGTGCAGTTTTCCTTTTTTCAAGTATACGTTCCGTTCTCCAAATTTCATTGATTATTATTCCCAGTAGTTTTTCGTTGTTGTATTCGAGTTGTATTATCCACATTTTTCCCAATTTCTGCAATTAGCATGTCTTCCCCCGGTGCTTTATTATTTTTAAAGTTTTTAATTATGTCCTTGATTTCTATGATGGATGGCAGTTCAGAGTTATTGTTTGAAGTATTTCGGGTATAAGCTGGGAGTTTTTTATTGGTTCCTGACAGTTGAGGAGTTGTTTAAACTATATTGTATAGTATTTCACAATTATTTTTCTTCTTCTTCTTGTTTCGAATAGGCCTACTTTAGACCACGCTTCAACTGTTGTGCTTTGATCTTTGCCCAGTATTGTCGCATCTTCTGCCGGTGTTACTCTGTTTCTCTCTTCTGTCCAGGGGGTACCTTTCCTTCGGGGTTTTTCCTGAAATCCACTGACTTCCTTCAGGGTGCGTCTCACAGACTGTCTGTTTTGGAGATCTGTTATTCCCAGTTCTTTAATATCCTTCTCCGTTTCTGTCAACTAAGTGGATCGAACCTTCTTGTTTTGCCAGAAGATGAATAGCTGGTTGGTTAGTCGGTTTGGAGGCAATCTTGGAACGTGTCCATAGAAAGCTGCCCTTCTTTTCCTTGCACAGTCAGAGAGCCTCTAAAAATGTTCGTAGAGCTCAGAGTTATGTCGTCTTCGGAATTCCCCATCTTTCTTTACCGGGCCTAGGATCTTTCTTCTCTCTGATTTCCAATTTCTCCACCAGACCTCTTCAGTTCGAGGAAAGACACTACATTGTATACAGGGCTTCTGGTCGTAAGGCTGATGTGTAGTGCTTAAGTTTCAGGTTGCGTAACAGGCATTTCTTGTTGTAGGTGTTCTTAGTCAGTCGATAGGCTAGTTCTAGCTTGTTGACTCTCATAGTTTATGATGCTCTTTCTGATACGTTGGGTTCAATCCATCGCCGAGATACTAAAATTTCTCAGTCCTCTTGATGCTGCTCCAGTAACATCTCTCTGTTTGCTTCTTTCATGTTGTTGAAAATTTCTGTTTTCTCCAGCGACACTTGAAGACCCACTTTGGTAGCCTGTTTTCTGAGGCAATTTACCTGCATTGTTGATATCTCAAGAGAATCAGCAAATAATGCCATATCATCTGCAAATGCTTGGTCCATCGTTCTTACGTCCCAGGTAGATAGCACTCTGAAGATACATGTTGATCAGTTCCTTGCGCGATTCTCTCATAACCTTTTCAAGGACACAGTTGAAGAGAAGTGGGGAAAGTCCATCTCCTTGTCTCACTCCAGTTTTTATTTCGAAGCTTTCTGAGATTTCGCCTCTAAATTTAACCTTGGAATGAGTGTTGCTCAAGGTTTCAAGGATGAGTCTACCGGTTTTGTTATCTAGCCATAGTTCCTGTAGTACTTTGTTAAACGTTTCTCTATAAATGGAATAGTATGCCTTCCTAATATCTACAAAGGTGACGACCACCTTGCGTTTTCTCATCTTGGAGGACGCAAGTGCAGTTTTAAGGTTGAGTATCTGTTCAACACAGGATCGGGTCTTCCTGAAGCCTCCCTGGAATGCTCCCAGTTGACTATACAGATGATTTTCTACCATTGTTGGTAACGCCTTGGAGAGAATCTTGTATGTTACCGGGGCAAAAGAATTCCACGGTAGTTGTTTAGATCAGTAAAATCTCCCTTGTTGTGAAGCGGATGGATCAGAGCAGATTTCCAATGGGGTGGTAATTTCTCTGTATCCCAGATGTCCTGGATGATCTCGGTTAGCTTGCGTAATCACGGCATTGCTCCCAGCAGTTTTTTTCCACAGTTCAGCAACGATATAGTCCTCTCCAGCTGCCTTATTGTTATTAAGAAGTTGAAGCATCAGGCCAGTTTCTTCCAATTAAGGGGGGAGCGAGTCCGGGTTTGCTGTGTTTTTTTTATGGTTGAAGTCTTCGCTGGGTAGAGCACAGTTGAGTAGATTTTTAAGGTACTGAGCTAAGAGGTGACAGTTGTACTTGTCGCTAAAAGCCAGAATTCACAATTTTCTTCATTATTCGTTATTAATTTACGAGTGGTATCTTTAAAGCATAGATTTAGTGCTACATAATTTTGTAGTTTCTGTTTGAATTTGCTGTAACAGGGTCTAGTATTGTTTTTCTTAAAATCCACTTCCATTTGTGTGAGTTGGTTCTTTTCAAATACTCTTTTTACTGATCTAATGAGTTTTTCAGTAGAAGACCTTTGCTGTTTGAACTACAGGTATTCTTTATCACTTTTGGTAGAGTGCTATTTTTTCCAAACCATCATCCTTTGCACTATAGCTTTTTCACATTTCTTGTCCCACCATTCGTGTTTCTTTGTCTTTCTCATGTTTGTCACATCTCGCGCAGATCTAATTATTCCTTCTTTTTTATCTTCCCATTTATCCGAACTTATGACTATGTTTTCACAAAATTCTTCTCTTTTCTCATTCAAGATGTTTGTGTCTATCCTTTGAGTATTCGTTTTTCGTATTTGTTTCTTTCTTTGTGGTATGAGATTCAATTTGATTGAATTATTTTAATTTGTAGACATTAATTGTTTTTTTTAAGTTGTGGACATTAATTTTAGCTTATGACCTTTGCACAGTTCTATAAAGGCCGATTTTCATATACGCGACGCTCAGCTACGCGACGTCACATCGCCTGTCAAATAATGATTATATTATTTTAAATGGGCACGTTCTCACTATGGCTACACGGCAGCTAGGCGAAGTGCCTATTTTAAACAATGTAATCATTATTTGACAGGCGATGTCGCACGACGTCGCGTAGCTGAGTATCGCGCATGTGGGAATCGACCTTTAATCTTTCTCAATTTTAATTTGTTCTTTTGTGAGCCGGGTTGTATCCTACGTTTTCTTTGTATTCCTTTTATTGGCCTATTTGTGCATTGAAGTACACAAGTAGTATTTTCACATTTGATGTTGAGAGAGTTCATGGTTTAGAGAGTTCATGGTCTAGAGATTCCCAATAGTTTCTGGGGGTTTTCTTATTATCATTGTTGATGGGTGCGTGACAATTGATGCGAGTATGGGTTTTATTAAGACTGCGGAATGTGAGAAAAGATAAGCGTTCATAAGGTGACTGGAAGTCAGTTACTGAGTTTAAGAAGTTACATTTAACAATGAAGCCTACTCCCAGGTGAGGAAGGCTTCTTCCGTATGGGTTACAGTTCTTCCCTTGAAATATCCTGTATCCTTCATAGTCCATTAAATCTTCATCCGTAAATCTAGTTTCCTGCAGCGCACAAATTTGGATTCTATATTTCTTCAAAACTTTGGTGAGCTGCTTCAGTTTGCTGGGCTTCAAGAGCGAGTTAATATTTAAAGTTCCGAAGAAATGTATGTTGTTTTTCTTTGGTTTAAGAACTCCAAAAGTCTCAGATATCACATCAAATCAAGTAAGAATTGAAGAAGGTAATGAACTAAATCAAACTCAACGTTGTGGTCTATCAAGGATGTGAAGTAAATGTGTTTTCTGAATCAAATTTAAGGGAAACAACCTTTATTTGTAATAGATTCATTTGCAGTGATCGCTGTGATCGTGAAATCCAAGTGGATATAACAAACAACAACTTCAAGAATTGATTCAAGATACAAGTTGTTGCACTAACGAAAAATCGTATGAGGATTAATTTACCGAAATAAAAGGACAAGAATTTGTTGGTATTTCATCAATATGATCAAGACTGATCAAGATATCATCAAGAGAAAATGATCAAGAATTGCTAGATCTTGCTGGTTGTGTTATATACAATAGGGACTGCTATTGGCACTTTTGTCTAATCAGACACGAAAATGGCCAGCAATCGAAAAGTTAAAATATAACACAATGGGAAGGAAACTCGTCGTATATCCGTGTCAATGCAGTAATTATTATCTTTAAACATAATTGAAATGGTTCATTTATAACAACATTATATCTATCTAATCGAAACCAACTGAAAATACTATTTTCTCAACTTAATTTAGTCCATCTTTCAACTAATCCAAGTCCTAATTATACCCTATCTTAGCTCTAATACAAATCATCCCCATTTTTTACAATTTTCTTCTTGTCGAGACCGCAAATTAGAACAAAACATATCATTGTTCGTCGGAATCGTTTCCTGTGCCTCGTTTTTTCCCTTTGATCATCACTTCTAGTCCCCCGGCGTTCCTCCCACCCCCGGTTTTTGCTCCCCCGTCGAGCTCTTTTCCTTTCGCTGCTCTCAGATTCAGCCCCGGCGCTTGTTAAAGAAACCCTTCAACTGTTGCTCCACTGATCTGAAGATTACGTCGAATACAAAAGGACTAAACGACAATGATACTTTTGTCGTTTCAGACTAATTACCAATTTGAGCAATAACTTTGTCATGGTTTTCTGTCTCTACTAAATTTTTGCGCCGTGAAGTTGTATCAACATGAAGTCGCAACAAGTAACTTTTTCGTAGTTTGTCTAAACAAAAGGGCATCAAAAGTTTAAGTAAAATAGGTGATCATTTAGTAGGTTGTCGGTTAGTTATAGTAGATAGAGGGCGGTCGTGTATCTAGGCGGCGAAGACAGTACTGGAGCTGGACAAGATAAACATCGGAGAGCCACCCGTTTCGGCCGCGAAAAACAGCCGACCGAGAGTATTTACTCGGCTAAAACAACTTCGTGTCGAGGACGTGTAAATATTTTACTCTCTCGATCGAGTTTAAACTGTTTGGGAACAATTACGTCGCACGCAAACACGAAACGCGCCCAGTGAAATCCCCAAGTGGAAACCCTTTTATTTTAATCAACAATCCCAAATTTGACTATTTTCAATCACAAATTGATTTTTTATATTAAACTGACATCAGATATGCAAAAGAGACAAGCTTCATAATGCAACGGCTTTGTGAAATAATTATATCATATTAAACAACTTGTTCTAAATACGACCGTCCAGAGTCATTTCATTTATGGTGTTCAATTATATGCAATTTGTTTTAAATGGTGTTTTGGGTTGCCTATATTGTTTCGGGAGGTGGATAAAGGTCGGTCGATTGTAAGGGTAGTTTTTGGTAGGAGACAAATCCAATTTCAATTCAACGCGCACCGATAAAACGTTCAATTCCGCACACATTCCGGATGAAACCGGTCGCATTTTTTACCGCCGCCCCCGATTCGCAGACCAGCGGACGCGACCCTAAAAGACACCGGGGTAGAAATTTCATCGATTTTATTTATCAAGAAATATTTTGATAGTTTTTCTCGAGGAAGAAAGGAAGAAATTGTCGATTTTATTTAGGAGAGTTGGGGTGGATATAACAGAGAATAACCAAAATTTAGGGCTTGAATATCAATAATGTTGTTATTGTGCTGAGGGAAAAATATTTCAAGATTAAGTAAGAAATTTTTGTGATTTGTTTGATTTACGACATTTTTTCGGGGTTGAAATTGTTTGTGAAAACTTTAACGTTTTGTATGTTTTTTTTTCTTCCACCCTCTCGTTTCGCTTGCGTAAATCGCGTATAATTTATGATTCTCTTAATTTTTTTCCACACTCCATATACGCACTCCCAAACATACCCACCAAGTTTTTACTTTATTTCACAACCCTTACACACAAAAAATTAACAAAACCACCCAGAAAACAGAGTCAATTTAAAAATAATTCCACTAAATTATTTCCGTTTTTGCGTGCGGCTTTCATTTATAATCAAATTTCTCCTCGCTTTTTTTTACGGCCTGTTTCGTCGGGGAGCGTGAAGAATTCCTAGTTTTTCACGACCCCTAATTCGTTGGAATTCGCGGACAATGGATAATTTGTGTTTCGCAAGGGATAAAAGGCGCGAGAAAATCGCATTCCGCCGGCGGGCGTTTGCTATTTAGGATATTTTCAAACAACAAATTAAATTACGCATTTACACCAGGATATAAACAACCCCCATAAAAATTCCAAAAGAAAAACCGCAACAATCATACATTGTCTTGTCAGCGTTATCTATGTGTTGTCTGTGTAGTCTTGTCTGATGTGTCTAGTGTCTAGGGACAAGACTAGACAGACAAGACTAGACAGACAAGAGTAGACAGACAAGACTAGACAGACAAGACTAGACAGACAAGACTAGACAGACAAGACTAGACATACAAGACTAGACAGACAAGACTAGACAGACAAGACTAGACAGACAAGACTAGACAGACAAGACTAGACAGACAAGACTAGACAGACAAGACTAGACAGACTAGACAGACAAGACTAGACAGACAAGACTAGACAGACAAGACTAGACAGACAAGACTAGACAGACAAGACTAGACAGACAAGACTAGACAGACAAGACTAGACAGACAAGACTAGACAGACAAGACTAGACAGACAAGACTAGACAGACAAGACTAGACAGACAAGACTAGACAGACAAGACTAGACATACAAGACTAGACAGACAAGACTAGACAGACAAGACTAGACAGACAAGACTAGACAGACATGACTAGACAGACAGGACTAGACAGACAAGACTAGACAGACAAGACTAGACAAAAAAGACTAGACAGACAAGACTAGACAGACAAGACTAGACAGACAAGACTAGACAGACAGGACTGGACAGACAAGACTAGACAGACAAGACTAGACAGACAAGACTAGACAGACAAGACTAGACAGACAAGACTAGAAAGACAAGACTAGACAGACAGGACTAGACAGACAAGACTAGAAAGACAAGACTAGACAGACAAGACTAGACAGACAAGATTAGACAGACAAGACTAGACAAAAAAGACTAGACAGACAAGACTAGACAGACTAGACAGTTGTCAGTAACGAACTCCTTTTTATTATTCGCTTTTGATGCCCTTCTTTGAAATCCGCGGTAGTTCTGTCGGGGGATTGGCGAGGGTTCGAGTGGGAACAATGGAGCTTCACTAAGTTTTTAAAACGCGGTGCATGTGCCAAGTTACGAACACGGCGGCAGCAAATAAATTGCACCGTTTCTAAACTGAGCGGAGAGAGTGCGCGCCCTTCGACCGCCCCCGTGATTTCCTTTCACCCCCTTCGGACGAAATAAATAACGGGTGGGAAACGAATTCGTGGATTTGTCAAACGATAAGGAATTGTTTGTAATAAAGGAATTATTTTCATCCCTTTTATTCGTTTTCTTATTAGATTTTTGGAGGATTTAAACTTTTGTTCTTTCTTTTGGACACGTAACAAATGGGGGAAAGTTTCCTTTATTAGGGGTTATTATTTTTACGTCGCTGTATTGTTCTGATTGTCTTTTACTGCGTCTTTTCTAGTCTTAGAAATTCATCCAACCAAGCCCCGCCACTGAATCTACGGAATCTGACAAATGTATCAAACTAAAACTATTTCGTTAATTTCATCCACCTAGTTCGAAAATTTGCTTAATCTACGACCAATATTGTAAATGCCCATTATTGTACAGTTCGTGAACTATCTAAATACGCCATAACACACACGTATGTAACAGTCCGCGATGAATGTTAACTTATGTTTGATAACACACTGCGTTTCATTTACGATTCGCTGATTGTTTGAGAGCTGCTACTACCTGCTCATACGTTCAACGCCCCCGTGCAACAATTGAAACTAACGGAAATTGACATTGAGTGCATTGGGTTGCCTATATCTATGAGCACTCTTATTCCAGTTTAACCCAAATAAGTAATAAATAATAAGGTATGTAACCATTAAGAATGTATTTCTTTTACAGTTATATATGAAAATACAACTGTTTGTTTATTATAATGTTAAATAATGTACCTAATAGGAAGCAAATTTGTTACATCAAACATATTTCTCTTATTAGACGGAAACAATTTAGTGTGGTCGTAGATAAAGTATAGTACATAACTCGAGTTGTAAGGCAATTACGTACTCGCAGAATTACGCACTCCCCGCTCCGCCGGTCATTCGTAGCTGTTCCGCTCGTACGTAATATTCTACTTACAACTCTCGTTACGTAATGTACAATTAAAATTCTCTCATTCTAACTATAATACTGATATTACGATTGAATAAACCAAATTAGTTTACTTCCAGGATTGCATTTTCGCTTAGACTAGACTAAATATATAAGGTTTAGACGAAAGATATAAGATTAACCTATTATAGATTAACCTAGTCTAACAAAACCAAACTAAGCTTTTCGGTTAGTCAACAAGTTTAATAATGCAAAATCTTAAACTTAATTAGAACGTGGTTAGTGAGTTTAAGATTTGAATTTCGCTAACTAAAGCTAAATCTAAATAGTGTTGTCTTTCCACGTATGCTGCATTTGAGTCTGTGTAGTAGTGTGTGGATATTGAAGGCGCTTTCCCCTTGTGATTTCAATATCGAACTTCTGTGTTCGACTCGGAGAAATATAAGCAGGATCGGGATTTCATTGAAGTTTTATGCAAACTGTATCGGGTAGTCTAAACTAAATCGGCTAGATAACACTAAAGCGTTTCAATAAGATTATTGGAATATTGGATTTATATAGAAGTTAGAATTTCATCAAGTGTTTAATTCAACATTTGGGATTTTAAATTAATAAATTTTGTAATATTGAACAAGGCATCTAGGTTTTCATATCATGCAGATAATAGTTAAGGCAAAACTGTTGAAGAATTGCAAAATTTAAATTGCGATTTTCCTTTTTTTGCTAATATTAGAATGTATTCCCGTAGTAGCAAATTCAATTCTAACAATTTTCTATTTCGGTCGGTGGTGTCGGTAGACGAAGATTAATCTGCAATTAGGATCTCGGTTTTGTCTCAAACGGTAAACAGATTCCGATTGTATAAATAGGACAACACATCGAACCGGTGTATAGATAGACTCGGGTTAAGAGGGGACGAAAAAGGACGTCTTGTCGAAAGGACTAAGAATAAATAAATGTGAAAGGAAATCAATAGGTATCCTGATGAAAATATAGATATCTGTTTTTATAGGGTACTTTTATTTTTTTGCAAACGTTTGTGGTTTTCTGTTTCATAAAATACGCGTTTTCAATGGAATGTCGGGATTTTTTGCTGTTGTCAGCGAAATGTCGTTTACGGTTTGGAAACGTTTTGTTTAGGGCATTATGGAAATTAGTTGTGCGTCGACGAAACTACCCTCGTCCCACAGATACAGTTGTCTCTGCGAGACTTGACAATTCCAGTAATTAATTCACGTCTTATTAGCGAGACTCACTTAATCCCAGCAAGAAAATTGTCAGCGAAATACCTTAAAATTAAAACTAAATTTATATACGTGCAAAATAATCAAATCTACTTCCTTTTGTTATATTCACTTTTGGTGCCTTGATTGTATAATAATTGTATAATAATTGGAAATAGCTAGAAACACGTCAACGGTCGTTAAGAGTGGCTTATTTGAAATAACCAGAAGGGGGCAAGAATAAATTAGCAAACATAACCAGTCTTCGTTGTCTTGTCTTCTCTCTCCAGTCTTTTCTGTCTTGTTCTATTTGTCTAATGAGTCTAGTCTTTTCTGCCATGTCTGGCCTCTCGAGTTTTGTCTGTCTAGTTTGCTCTATCTAGTATTGTCTCTCTAGTATTGTATATCTAATCTTGTCTGTATAGTGCATTTCACTAATATTCATCTTTTTCTCTGGCCTTACATCCTCCATCCACAGTAAATGTACTCTGCTTATTCTCGTCTCTTTAGTCTTCTATATCTAGCATTGTCTGTATAGTCATGTCTAGCCCTATATGTCTAATCTTGTCATCAGTCCTGTCTGTTTAGTCTTGTCTCTCTAGTCTCGTTTGTCTAGTTTTGTCTGTCTTGTATCATCTGTCTTGTCTGTCTACTCTTATCTATTTAGTCTTGTCTGCCTAGTCGTGTCTGTTTAGTTTCATCTGTCTAGTCTGTCTACTCCTGTCTGTCTAGTCTGGTCTGCCTAGTCGTGTCTGTCTAGTCTTGTCTGTTTAGTGTTGTCTGTGTAGTCTTGTCTGCCTAGTCATGTCTGTCTAGCCTTGTATGTCTAGTGTTGTCTGTCTAGTCTTGTCTGTCTAGTCTTGTCTGTCTACTCTTGTCTGTCTGCTCTTGTCTGTCTAGTCTTGTCAATCTAGTCTTGTCTGCCAATTCTTGTCTCTCTAGTCTTGTCTGTCTAGTTTTGTCTGTCTAGTCTTGTCTGTCTAGTCTAGTCTGTCTAGCCTTGTCTGTCTAGTCTTGTCTGTCTATTCTGTCTGTTTAGCCTTGTTTATCCATTCTTGTCTGTCTAGTCTTGTCTGTCTAGTTTTGTCTCTCTAGTCTGGTCTGTCTTGTCTGGCTTTTTTTTCCCTGTTGTCTGCCACGTAGACTTGTTCTGGGCCGCTTGGTACCAGTTAATGCCTTAATTAATGCTGTGGTAATTAATGCTCGCATCTGTGGTCTTCCTACGCCATGGTATCCATCTTATGATTTTTACGCTGCATTTATCTTCATTTCTTGCGAGATGGCCGACCCAAACCCATTTCTGCTATAGTATTTCATTTGTTACATCCCTTACCTTTGTCTTCTCCCTGATCCAATCGTTTCTTTTCTTGTCTCTCAGTGATATTCCTAGTATACGTCTTTCGATTGCTTTTTGATTGACCCCTAGCTTTTCCATTATTGTTTTGGTAATTGCCCAGCTTTGATGATTCGATCCATAAGTGGTCACCGATAGTATGCACTGATTGTATAGGGCGCTTTTTAATTCGAGGAGGATGTTCAGCGCTAGTATATCTTTTATCTTACTGTATGCCGCCCAGGTTTGTCTGATCCTCTCGTTTGTCTCTAGTTGAGGTAGTCTGTCAAGATACTTATATGTTTGTACTTTAATAAGTTACGTTTGATGGTAATTTGTTCTTCATCTTCTCTATCTGACGTCATGTAATTGTTTTTTTCCAAAACCAAATACTTGGTACTTGTATACTACCAGTTGGTACAACTTGGTACAAACCAAGTACAATAGTAAAAAGTACTATTTTGCTTGGTTTTGTCTGCCTAGTCAAATCAATTGTATTACATGATAGATGTAAATACATATATTCTTCTTTTTCTCTGCCTTTTCCTATATCACATAGGGTCGGCGTTACTTTGTTGGATTCTTCTCCATAAATGTCTATCCAACGCGTCCTCACTCTTCCAACCTTTTTCTCTCAAATCCCCTGCTACCTTTTCTTTCCATCTCACTTTTGGTCTTCCTCTCTTCCTTGGCCCTCCTATTTCCCTCTTTTCAACTCTTTTTTCCATGTAGTCCTCCTCTCTTCTCTGTACATGTCCAAACCACCTTACTCTGCTTTCTTGAACCCTCTTTCCAATGGGTCCCGTTTTCACTGTTCCTGTGATGTGATCATTCTTTTTTCTATCCTTTCTTGTTACCCGCTCATCCATCTCAACATTCTCATTTCTGTCACTTCCATCTTTCTCTCATGTGCTTTTGTAATCCAAAGTCTCCCCAATATAGAGCATAGCAGGCCTCACCACAGATTTGTAGAGCTTTCCTTTCCTCCTGTTGCTGATCTTCTTGTCACACAGTACTCCACTCAATTTCTTCCAGTTTATCCATCCACTATTTACCCTGTATTGTATTTCAGAGTCCAGCCCTTCATCACTTTGAATATATGACCCCATATATTTAAACTTCTTGGTCGGTGGCAGTTCTTCTTCCTGCAGATTAATACACAGATCTTGATCTTCCTTCATACACATATATTCAGTTTTCACCTTGCTGATCCTCAATCCCCTTTCTTCTAGAGCTTTCCTCCACTCTTCGAGTCTCTCTTGAAGTTTCTCTCGGGTTAGTTTACAGAGTACAATGTCGTCGGCTTTGCTCACATCCTAGACTAGCACATCCATTACAAATGCAAAGAGATATGGGCTGAAAGCAGATCCCTGGTGTAGCCCTACTCTCACTGGGAATTCCGTTGTTGTACCCACACTGCACTTAACTAGTGTCATCACACCTTCGTACATTTCTTTCACCAGTCTCACATACTTTTCTGGTACACCTTTACTTCTCATACATCTCCATATCTCTTGCCTGGGCACTCTGTCATGCGCCTTCTCCAGATCAATGAAGGTCATGTGTAAAGCAACCTGCTCCTCCCTGTGTCTCTCAGTCAGTTGCCTTAGTGCAAATATTGCGTCAGTTGTTTCTCTTCCTGGCATAAATCCAAACTGTTCTTCCGCTACTTCAGTTTCCCGACGCAACCTTGTCCAAATGATCCTTTCCCATGTCTTCATTGTGTGAGAGTTTAGATCAGCTTTATTACCTCTATAATTGCCATAATTTTGGATATTACCTTTCCCTTTGTATATGGTAAATACATATATGTGAACGTCAAAAGGAAATAAGAAATAAAAAATAAGAATAATAATAATAATATAAACAAATAATCAAAAGAGAAGAAATCAAAATAAACGATAATCACTGAAACAAATTAAAATATTCTGGAAATGTTTAAATTTCCTCCTTTAGTAGTAAGGATTTTACTCTTCTCTTGAAGCATTTGTTGGACATTTCTTATGTAATGGTATTTGGCAGCTTGTTGTATGTTGTATGTTGGCACCTTGAGGGGTCATACACTCCTAAAATTTCTGGTGATTTGCTACAGCAATTTAGGTTACATTTTGGAGTGCGCAGCTTGTTCGTCCTGTTGTTTTGTAGTGGTGGATATCCCTATTTCTGTCCAGACTAATTTTCATTTTACGGATGAAGCAAGCAACTTCTAATATATAAAGACTTGTTACTGTTAGTATTTGAAGTCGCTGTAAGTGTGTTCTACATGTGGCTGTTGCAGGAATACCCACTAATGATCGAATGACTTTCTTTTGTGACTTCCGTATAATCTTAAGTTTATTAGAGGATCTCCAAGCTAAAATTCCATATGCTAGAATGGACTGAACTTCTGAATAATAAAAGTTGAGAAGATCAGTTTGGTTTATTGTTTGGCGTAAGGTTCGAATACACCTTTTTTGTGAGGATGCGTCATTTTCCGCAATGTTTTCGGGCACTTTTTTGACGTATAACTTGTGAAAATAAGAAAATGTGTCTGAAACTTTCATATTCCCGCCTTTTAAACATGACGGACGCGCATGCGCTTAACTAACCGTAAAAAGGTCTATTGCAGCGATCCTCACTACGCGTCCCGCGGGCTGCATGCGGCCCTCGACTGTTAGGGAGATAAATAAAAACGTGAATTAGGAATTACAAAAACTGTTAGTATTTTTTAGGAAACAAATGTTACAATTTGAACAGACACTACACTTCAGTTCATTCATAATTTGAAGAAAAATTCCCCATAAAACCTAAGATTAGAGAGGAAAAATTTAAATCTTCGAAAAAGTCTTTTGCTTGTGAACGTAGTACCCTGTTTAATGCAATTAACATGAATGAACTTATAACGAAAGCATCGTACCAAGTAGCGGAAATTTTAGCACAAATGATGAAGCCGTTTTCTGATGCAGAAACTGTAAAAGAGTGTGTTGTCACCGTTTGTAAAACTTTGTTTTCACATTTACCTAATAATAAGCAAATATTGAATGAAGTTTCAAAACTTCAGCTGTCTGACTCAACTTATATGAGACGATCACAAGAGCAAATATTGCACTTAATTTTACCGATGAACTGCAGCAAAGCAAATGTTTTAGTCTTGCGCTCAATTCATCAACAAACGTAACTTCAATTTCTCAATTGCTCTTGTTCGTTAGGTATGTATCCAAAGATTGTGTCAAGGAAGATTTTTTGGGTATGAATCCCATGAGTGGAAGGGTGGTGGGGGCGAGGAGTGAGGAGTGGTCCAGAAGGAAGGATCTTTCCCTACCTACATTTTTTTATTTGCGGCCCTCAGAAAAATCTGATAAAAACAATAAAGCTTTCTAAAAAATCCTATTGAGGACCCCTTGTCTCATCCGAAGCTAGATATTCCTCTCTATAGAGCCCCAGAAATTTTGTTTTCTTCGCCAGATTATTTTGTCGATTTTTAAACTTAAATTATCGGCGTATTGTGTTTGAAAAATTACATATTGCGTCTTTTCCTTGTTTAGGAACAGGTTCTTTGACGAGCACCACTCCATCATTTTATGTAAAACATTGTTTGCTTCAAGTTCATTTTGAATCGAAGAGTTTCTAGAGATAATGAAAGTAGAATCATCTGCGTATAGTATGCATTTGTTGTCTTGCATAAATGTTACAAGATCCGCAATATATAAGAGAAATATTGTGGGGGCAAGTACACTTCCCTGCGAAACACCAATATTAATGTTCACTTGTTTTGATATAAAAGATTTTTTCTTGGATGTAATTTTCACACATTGCTTTCGGTTTGTTAGAAATGATTTTAACCAATTAATCGATTTACCGCGAATTCCCCAAATATATATTTGTTTAATAATTGTTGGTGTGACACGCAGTCAAAAGCTTTCAACAAGTGGCAGAAAATACCGACTGGATGTTTGCCATTATGGATCTGTTGTATAATTTTGATATATGACTCAGCGATAGCCATCGAGCTCGATTGTGCTTTGCGAAAGCCGTGTTGTTCTTTGGGAATTATTTGTGTTTATCGATAAATGGTAAAAGCCTGCGTAGCATCACTTTTGACATTACAGCACTTTTGACATAGTTAATAACAGAGCTATATGTCTCTAGTTTTTTAGGAGTGTTTTTCTCTTCGTTTATGTATTGACCAGATTTTAGCGTTTTTCGAAATTTCGGGAAACTTTTGCAATTCAAATGAAAGGTTAACAATATAAGCGATAGGCTTCGTTAAAAGATCTATGTATAGTTTAAAGATGTTGCAGGGTATTGCATCTAGACCACATGCAGATTTATTTCTAAGTTTGTCTTTTGTGAGACATATTATTTCATTTTCAGAAAAATCGTCCAGATAAAGCGTTTTGTCATTGAATGAAATGTGACGATTGGATATATTTGATAGGGTAATATTCTATTAAGGCCGATTCTCATATACGCGACACTCAGCTACGCGACGTCGCATGTGAAATAATATATGATTACATTGTTAATAATGATAATAATGATTACATTGTTTTAAATGGGCACATTCTCACTATGGCTACGCGACAGTTGCTATAAGACGCTATGCCGCGCGCTGTGGCTGGGATTATTTCGTGAGCATTCTTTTACCTTTTACCGCTCTGCGTCGCATGACGTTTGACCAGTTTGTTTGTGATTTTAATGGTGGATTGTGTCAAGAAACGGCGTATTGTTGAAAATGAATGGAATTAACGACGAAAAAGCAAAGAAAATTGATCGAAGAACGAAAGAGAAGAACAAAATTGATCGCTCTTGTGGCCGATTATGTTGAACTGTATAACTTATAAAATAAAAAATTCAGTAATCAACAAAGGAAAGATCTAAAGATCAAAGGAAAGATAATTTGGAAAGGAATTTAAAAAGACTACTAGTCTTGTTCTTAAGATCCGATGCACCGCAAATTTTCTTTTCCTCTTCTTTTCTTTTAAGGGGGAAACCACATTAGGAGGCTGTTTGGTACTGATCTTTTAGGATTATTTTTTTTTTGGTGGGAGGAATTAACTAGGATTTAATCAATTTTTGACATCATTTCATTCATATTTCGAACAATTTCTGTGATTTTTTTTGAATAATTTCAGCCAAAAATAAAAAAGTTATGGTGTAATGTCCGCCGAAGGTTGTAAGTATAGTTTTCCAATTGCGTGCAGTGTAGCCATTCCGATTTTCATGTGAAATCAAAAAGGTTTTGATTTTACATTAATAACTTATTTTCTAAGAATATGAACCTTAATGCAGGCGAAAAAAAATTAAAATTAAAAATTTTGCAGGTGTTGGAACAATTTTTCTTCGATTTTCACGATTTTTTTCCCTTATTATACTAGGAAAAATACTCTTAAAATCACGATATCATCTCACAAGTTGGTTCATATAATTCGAAATTTTATAAAGAATCATACTATCAATTTTCATAATGATCGGTTCCACACTTTTTGAGTTAGATTGCACGAAAATGTGAAAAAAGTCATTTCGAGATAAACGAGGTAATGCTCCGCTCGAGCCTGTACCTGATGTGCGCTCGGTTCTATGCTCATAAAATAAAACGAATGCAAATTTCGATTTGAAATTTTGACAGCGTATTCTTGGATAGTTAAGCTAACGATTTATGTATTATAAAAATTTTAATTTTAATTTATAAATTTATATTTATTTAATTTATAAATTTATAAATTTTAATAAATTTGGATTTTTTTTTAACATCATGGCTACACATGGCTAAGAGGAAAAAAGCATCACTGGAACTTGATGAAATTGACATATTGAAAATATAACTTAACCTGAAATAGAGAGAAACTGCAGATTTGACACTTGCAGCGAAGAATCGCGTAGCTGAGTATCGCATGTACGAGAATACCTAGCAGCGACACGACAATTCGAGACAATTCATCGCGCGTCATCGCGTAGCTGAGTGTCGCGCATATTAGATTTCTTAGGAGCTTGTTCGAGGAACTGATTATAAAGAGTCGCTACTCTTACGGTATCTGCAATGATAGAGTCATTGTAATTTAAGCGTATCTCTTCTTTCATCCGGGTCTTATTAGTTTCCTGGTTGATTATATTCCTAGTTGATTATATATACAAGCTGTTTTCTGTTTGTTCTCCAACTTCTGACGTAGTGTACTGAAAAATTGTCGCTTGGCGCAAATACGCTTGGCGCAAGAACGGGTATTGCTTAAGGAGCACAAGCAGATCCTGTTTGCCCGTTTGGCTTCATTAGTGATCCAGGTCTTGTTTCCCCGATTAACTTTCACTATGGATACATCATCATCACTTCAGGTACTGAATTGATAATATAACGTATTTATGAAATGTATACATGTATCCATAATATTTGTTGCTCTATACGTACTCGTCCATGATTGATCAGTTAAGTGATTGACAAAAAGATATTCGTTTTCTTTACTAAAATTTCTCTTATGGTAATAACTTCAATGACTTCATGACCGAAATACGAGAAAGTATATTTCCTTAAAATCATTATTTATTAAGTGAATGGAAAATTTCAAAGTGTGTCTGAAAGTGTTTTCCCTGCTGGTTGTAATTATATAAATTGCATTTTGCTAATAGCTTCCGTTCGCGATACATGACTTGTTAAAATTGGCAAAATCGAGCGAATTTTCGCGAAATTTGGACCCTCGAGGAGAGAATTGGGAAACTAATTAATATTTTTATGGAAAACTGAGTGCAGCCGTAAGGAAGTGATCTCCTGAAAACGATACCGCCATCCGTTTTTAATTATCTGCAACCGTTCTCGAGATACGGACTTGTGAAGTAGAAATTCTGTAAAATTTCAAATCAGAATTTCGCAGTAAAAAAATGAATCTTTCCAAACAATTTACACATCGGTTTTCTATTCTTGTCGTCTAGTTTAAGTGTGCCGTAGAGAACCGAAAATGAAAAAAATTGTTCAAGACGATCGGCTTTCAGAAATTTTTTTCTGAACACAATTTTCCAGTTTATTCGGTTCAAATGCTCAAAATACCCAAGATACAAGCTATATCTTGCTTATTAAGATAAACTCGAAAATCGTTTTGAGCTTTAAGATTTCCTTCGGGTAACAAAAAAAAAATCGCGACAAAATTTTCCAAAAAATTCGTCCTTAGTATATTGTACAACTAAGGCGATAAGTTGTCAATTGTCCACGAGAGCGAAATTGGCCGCACTAACGAAGTGAGAGAATTTTTGACACATTATTGACAATACGTTGCACGTGTTGCAGATAATATTTTTTATTACTCATGCGAGGGGACGTATCTTACAAGTTTGGAGTCCAAGGGCCATAAAAAAAAATAGAATAAAATATGAACAATTTGCTTTTTCAATTGTTTCTGGTGGTGTGGATTCGTCATAAGAACTCTCATCAGTCTCCGGTATCACCATAGAATTTACACTGATTTTAAAACGTTTTATTTAATTTTTATTTTGCAATTGAAAACATATTCTGTCACTTACACTTACACGTTACCCAAGTTATGTGGTAATAATTGAATTGACAAAAACAGCAATTTGTCGCACTAAAAAACGAGCGCCAAGATAGTACTTACGGCACACAGAATCTAATCGAGAAGACGAACATATCGATTTGTGTAAATTGTTCGGAAAGAATTACTTTTTCCTTGAGAAATTTCAAACTGAAATTTTACGATTGTCGATTCCATAAGTATCTCAGAAACTGTGATAGATAATTGAAAAACGGCTAGCGGTATCGTTTTCAGAAAGTCCTTTTCAAAGCTACACACTTAGATTATCCACGGGAAATTCATAAGTTTCCAAGGTATCTATCTACACGAATGCCGAAATGATTTCAAATTTTACTAATTTTAGCCGGCCGTGGTGAACGATTTGAGCTAGCGAAATATAATTTCCATATTTGTAATCTGCAGCAAAGATGCTTTCCGAAATGTTTTTACATTTTGCTATAACTCAAAAAATTACGATTTTGTCAAAATCGATTTTCTTGCATTTTATGGCTTCCGCAATCTGCACTTCCCGATTCGATGGAATTTTTAATTAAAAGTGTTAGGCTAATAAACACTTTTACTACCGAAAAATTATGTACACCTATTCATATCGCAACCGGTCAAATGACCTCTTTTTTAAATAATAATATTGCAAGTTTTTCTTGAAGAAGAAACAATGCTTCTATCTGCTACTGTTTCTGGTACATCTTTTTCATAGCCAGTAGCAAGTTCTTCTGCTACTTGGAATAAAAATTGCTGCCTCGATAGTTTGTCTCCAGTTGTCTCATTATATAAAATCCATGCAACCATGCAACGTGAGTTGCTGTTTCACTGTTGGACTCTACCAAACAAAAAAAAAATAAAAAGACGACTCGAGCACTATTTTAGAAGGCAAATTTTCTAATAAATAGATATTTGGAGGTTATAATACGACTACATGCATTTTGTGGGAAGCGTATCCCCTGGCTGCGATCGCGCATGCTAAATGGCGCAATGAGATCAAATGACCGGTGGCGGTAGATAAGTACAACTACATGTATTTCTTGGCAAATGGCAAACAAAATAAGGTGTGAATACCGACAAGTTGTTTACAGGTATATTTAAGCAAAAGCCGTGAATTGATTTGACGATACAATGAAGTTCGGTCATTTTACCGGTCGTGGTAGTAATAGTGTTAAAAGTCTAGGAATATGATATACGTTTTCCAACAAATTTCTGAGATGCTGAACTGATTGGTGCCAACTAGAAGTCTCTGTGACAAGCCGTTCCAAAGTTATCAAAAGAGAAAATGTATTTCCTGAAAACATTATTTATCAAGTGAATCGAAAATTTCAAAGTGTGTCTGAAAGTGTTTTCCCTGCTGGTTGTAAATATACAAATAGCATCTTGTTAGCCACTTTTGAATTCCGAATAAGCGGAATTCGGCCTTGGCCTTGAATAAGGCCAAGTTATAATCCGACTTTATTTTACAATGGCAGATATCACAATCTTTTCCAGTTAACCGGTAAAAAAAAATTTTGAATAGGAGACGAAGTTGTGTGTTGTGTACAATTATGCACGGAGCAAATTGTCATGTCAATAATTAGCGTCGCATTTTGCGTCTAATTGACAAAAATATTAACTATGCCGCTCTTTGATGTAGCTGTTATGGTGGAATATTCTTTGATTTGCTCCTCTAGTTCATATGTTAACATTAGGTTGAGTAAATTAACTTTTTTCTTGGGGTTTCCTGAGAAGTTAATGCCAGACAAAAATAGTCTTGTCTGTCTAATCTTGTTTCTCTAGTCTTCTCTGTGTAGTCTTGTCTGTATAGTCTTGACTGTATAGTCTTGTCTGTCTAGTCTTGTCCGTTTAGTCACGTCTTTTGAGTCTTGTCCAGTCTTTTCCGTCTAGTATTGTCCGTCTGCCCTTGTCCATCAAGACTTATCCGTCTAATATTGTTGTTTTAGTCTTGTCTTACCCATTTAGTCTTGTCCGTCTTAGCTTGTCCATCTTAACTTGTCCGTCTAGTTTTGTCCGCCTAGTCTTTTCAGTCTATTTTTGTCCGCCTAGAGTTATCCTTTTAGTCGTGTCGTCTAGTCTTGTCCGTCTAGTATTAATCATCTAGTCTTCTCCGTTTAGTCTTGTCCGTCCAGTATTGTCTGTCAAGTCTAGTCCTCCTCAATTGTTTTAATTATTGGTGCCATTGGTTCAATATTGGAACAATTTATACCATTTTTAAAGTTAAAGTCAAATTTGGATAGTAATTAGAAACTTTCTAGAAACTTTCAAAAATTTCTGGCAGATATTTAGTTGGGAAATTTAATAATAATAATTTTATTTATGTAAAATTTGCAAGGAATTGTCTTGATTATTTGAAGTATTGTTGCCACTTGTTTAAACTATATTATGCTAAAAACTTCAGAAGCTTTATAATCTAAATCTCTTCTATTTTCTTGATCGTATATAATTGAGGAAATTAAAAACATCCAATTCATTATGTAGAAAGAAGACTACGCGAACCAAAAATAGCCACATGATCAAACTCTTCATTCATTCGTTCGTCGGCTGACGAGATTTCGGGGGTGATAACGCCGCTGTGCGCCCGGAATAATTTTAGAATCCTTTCCTGAAACGATTAAACCGCAAATAACTCTCCGATTCACAACATAATCCCGAAACTATCCGCACTTCGAACATTACGTAAACTAATATCTCGAGGGCCGCGAATATTCCAACCATGCACCCAACATTTTCCAAAATAATCGATACTGCCTATATTAAATTCAGTATGATTTTAAGACTAACATTGAAAAGTAAAAAAAGGGAGTTCGTAATATTTTTGTGTTAGAAAATTGGCATTGCTGTTTTCATTGCTGTCATTTGGAAATTATATAATTAACAATAGAATAGGAGATTATTACTACGATATCTTCAAATACTAGTCTCCTTCTTTCAATACTATTATTAATTTGGTTCAAATCATGACATCTCATTTTAAACTATATAATTTATGTCGAAAATTATATTATATAATTATATAATATAATTTCGAATACTTTCGTGTTTGTTTATGGTTGGAATTTTTTTATCCGTGTTTATTGGGGTTGCCGCCGCTGGTTATTGCGGCGGTATCGACAAAATTGGAAGATTTTTCCGCTATTAGTTTTTTTTAATTAAAATGTTTACATGAACAGATTCGTAAAATCAAACTTTTTTTTTACAAAATGTTTCCAACAAGCATTAATAATTCATTATTTTACAACTTTCCAACTTTTTTCCAAGTTTCACGTAAAATTTTTGATTTATAGGCAAACCTTTTCTTTTTTCTCTAACACGTGTTTTTTTTCAACTTTTCATCTCCTTTTGTCGGGGCAGGAAGAAGTTGAGCTTTTAATTTTCGCCGGAGCCGGTGAATTATCTTTGAACGCACGAACGGGCTTCAATCCGGATCTTTGTGCGAGACTCACCCTCCAAGACTTTAAATCGTGTTTGCCACAAAGGGCGAGGGTGCCGTAAGTAATTGACAATAATCCACCGGGCATTAGTATTGAAATGAACTCTGCTAAAAAATTCCAAAAGCCGAATACAAATATCAAGAAGAAAAAACATTAAAATTCCAATGAATTAAATTAAAATTTTAGATTTATATATATATATATATATATATATATATATATATATATATATATATATATATATATATATACATATATATATATATATATATATATATATATATATATATATATATATATATATATATATATATATATATATATATATATATATAAGGTTGCTCAAGTCGTACTAGTGCTTAAGTCGTACCCTTAGTGTTTTGAACAAACTACGGCGACAACGTGGGCAGTCAAATAGACAATTGAGTCAACTTACTTGCGTGACGTATTATTATCTGACATAAACTAGCCACGTTGTAATTTTTCTCATTTCTCACAAGTTAGTTTATTTCACGTTTCTTATAATTTCTTGCATATATTTGGTAGTTAATTTTGCAAGTAATTATTATTATTTATTCGTTTAGCTCTCTAAGGAGCGCGTAGAGCCATTACTTAGCACTGGTCATATTGTTCTTTTTATCTTCCCAAAACTTCCGCCTCCTTTCGCTCTGGGCCTGTCTACTTTCTTGCGTCCATGCATTTTTTAGTTTCAAACTCTTAGCTGTTGGATTCTTTGATGTGAAGTTTAGTGAATTTATTTCCTGCCTGTATTTAGTTCGCGTAGTTGCCAATGGGCAAATTTGGTTACTGTTATGGTAATTGATTACTGAGAGGTCATGTTTGGTGTCTACCTGCCAGCGTACTTTGGACTGTCGGGTTCCATTGATGATATGGAAGATTTTCTTGGTCAATCGAGAGTCATCCATTCATACCATATGACCGTAGAATTTCAGACGTCTTTTCCGTGCAACTGAGGAGAATTGTTCTGTCAGGGAATAGAGTTCTTGTGAGCTTTTACGCATCCAGATACCATCTTGTACCTTGGGTCCAAACATTTTTTTCAGTATCTGACGTTATACTTTCTCAATATCATTGATGTAGATGGTTAATGATGAAGTCTCAATTGCATAGAGAGCTTCTGGAAGGATGACTATATGGTAGTGAGGCAGTTTTGCTTTGGTAGAAAGTGATTTCTTGTTGTACATATTCCAGGTGATTGCATAGGCTTTGCGTAACTTTTCTGCACGTGTTTTGTTAGCCATTCTTTCCTTACCAGTGTTTCCAATTATTTCACATAGGTACTTGATGTGCTTAATTTGTATGATGTTGCCATATTTGGTTGCAAGATGTGTCATATTTGAGCTCTTGGAGGCTATGTATTGCGTTTTCTCGTAAGAGATTTGAAGGCCGGCCCTGATGGCGCTTTCATGAAGTTCCCCGATGGTGTGTTTGGCTTCTTCAGTAGTCCGGGTGATTACTGCAAGGTCGTCAGTAAAAGCGAGGCACTTTATGTTGATTCGTTTGTCCTTTGTTCCCATATATACTCCAGGAACTTCTTTCTCTCATATTTTGATTATCTTATCTAGTACCAAGTTGAAAAGGAGTGGGGACAATCCACTCCAGTACTGATGTAAAAGGCTCGGAGATTTCACCCATGAATTTTACTTTAGATGTTGTGCCTGACAAAGTCTGTTCGTTTAACATGGTTGTTTTACTATCCACACCGTATTCATGAAGTATATTATACAGAATTATGCGGTCAATCGAGTCATAGGCTTTCTTGAAGTCTACGAAAGTGACAACTGTGCGGTTGGGCTGGCGATGTTGCAGTATCATCTTCAGGTTCCAGATTTGTTCTGCGCAAGATCGGTGCCGTCGGAAACCTGCCTGATATTCACCGATCAGATGTTCTGTCTGTTCTTCCAGTTTTGTGAGGAGGGCACGTGAGAGAACTTTGTAGACGATTGATAGAAGGGAAATGCCTTGTAAATTGTTTGGATCAGTCTTGTCGCCCTTTTTGTG
Source organism: Phosphuga atrata (assembly GCA_944588485.1). Taxonomy (NCBI): domain Eukaryota; kingdom Metazoa; phylum Arthropoda; class Insecta; order Coleoptera; family Silphidae; genus Phosphuga; species Phosphuga atrata. The sequence goes on from OX155902.1 coordinate 12,895,616, forward strand.
TAGTGGTTGGATCAAAGCATTTTTCCACTCCGCTGGTATGATGCCGCTCTGCAATGTATTTCCAATGATAGCTTGCAGTCTGTCAATCAAGAGTTCACCTTCGATCTTGAGCATTTCAGCGATTAAGCCGTCTTCCCTGGTGATTTGTTGTTTTTTAGGTGTAAAATGATGTTTCGTATTTCCTTATGTGTTGGTGGAACAGAGTCCTGGTTTGGGGCCGCTATGTGGCATTGGAGTCTTTCTTCATGGGGTGTACAGTTGTATAGCTTCTCGAAGTACTGTTTCAGAATTTCGCAGTTCGCTTTTGTGTTGGTTTCAAGGGTTCCATCAGGCCGACGGAAGCAGAGGCTCGGTGGCTTGTAGTTCTTTTTGCAAGTAATTTTTAAATAAAACTATGTTTTTTATTAAATTAAAATTCAGTAGAATTTACGTAATCATATGGACGAAACGGAATCTTATTAATTTTATCCAATGTTATGTTATGTTTAGTTTTAAAGTTTAGTGTGCTGTGTCTTGAGTCGTGCCTGTATACGATTCTTAAATCGTACTGGTACGACTTTAAAGAAATTAAACTCATTAACGAAATGTAGCTTGAATATGTAAATATATTCCACCTGTTTGTAGCTCGATAATATTATGTCTTATTAAGACTATGACAAATCTCATGTTGAAACAACTACTTCTAGGCTAATACCAGTACATATAACCTACCAGTACATTTTCATGTTATTAAGAAGCACTGGATAAATAACATTGTTTCTAAGATTATTTCTTTTTATTTAAATTAATTGAATAGCCAGCTGCAGACGCGTTTCCAGGTTTATCAGTGCAGCTTTGCTTTTTTAAGTTTAAATTAGGATACACTTACATGAACTTTAACACCTTATCTCATGTCTCATTCTTCTTTTGGATGGACAAACTACCCATACAAAAAATGTTGAAGCTATAGAACTAGCGTACGAGTATGGCATTATGTTATCCTTTCCTGCTTATACCACTCACCGTCTCCAACCTTTGTACAGATTTTTTTTTAAATCTAAAAAATAATTATAATGAAGAATGATCTTCTTCTTTTTTTTTAAGTTCGAAGGTTCGATGTGATTACCGGGTTTGCTGACCCTTCGAACACTGCGGCCTATTGGTGGCCTATTGTATTCTATCACATGCACTTAGGCCCAGAAAACCTGTTGTTATAGTAAATTGTGCTAATTGTCATTTTTCACATTTGTCTTTCTGGAACAAATGCGGCCGAACGCTGGGAATAGAACTCGGGCCTCTATACTCGTCAGTTAGCGCTCTAACATGAGGCCACGAGCGTCACCACTACGCCACTCGCGCCGGCGAAATCTTCTTGGTCAAGAACAAATCCCGGAAGCACAATTACACAAACTACTGTGTCGGAACTATTGGGAATTGCATATTGAAAATCAGTTTGCTTTGAATGGTTTCAAATCTACTGGTATTTGGCCAAGCAACAGGCATGAATTTGGTGATGATTTTAATATGTGTTTTTAAGTGATCCCCAAGTTACAACCCTCCTAGAATACATGTTTAAAGGTGTTAGCATCGAGACCGAAGTTCTCGAATCAACATCAATGGCGAGAAACTTAACCATCTACGCATCGCTGATGACATAATATTAATAACAGATTGCCTTGATGAGGCAAAAACGATGGTACATGAGCTATAGTTAGCCTCCAAGAAGGAGGGCGTGAGTGTCAACTCCAGAAAAACTATAGTCATGACTAATTTAATTGCAAGCACAAATCTATCTCTCAATAACTCAAAAATAGAACAAGTATACTCGTGAAAGTATCTTGGCCACGAGATTCGCTTGAGCAGAGACAACCAAACTTGTGAGTTGTCAAGAGGGATTGTACTAACTTGGGCAGTCTTCGGAAAGCTAGGCTATGTACTAAGTTCCGACATTCCCATCTGCCTTAAAAGGAGAGTCTTCAATCAGTGCGTCTTACCTGTACTAACATATGGTGCCGAAACATTAACCCTAACTGAACGCACAGCTAACAAAAACAGAGTAGCACAGAAAACAATGAAGAGAGCAATGCTGGCCCCGTCTCCGAGAGACAAGGTTCTCAGCACAACTGTGAAAGGAAGAAGTGGAGTAACCGACACCATCGAGAGAATTTCCAACCTTAAATGGAATTGGCGGAACACCTGGCCAAAATCACTGATGACAGATGGACAGAAGGGTGACGGCATGGAGACCGCTTAACGATGCATTCCGAAATAGAAGAAGACCCCCCACTCGACGGTCAGACGATCTTAAGCGTATCCATCTCAATTGGATAAAAACAGCACGGGACAGAGGCGGGTAGAAGTTTTTCTTCTTCTTTAAGTTCCATGTCCGTTCCGAACGTTGGTAACCATCTGGGCTATGATGACTTTATTCACCGCGGCACGGAAAAGTTCTGTTGTCGTCATGCCGAACCAGGTTCTTAGGTTTTTCAACCAAGATATTCGTCTGGCGCCGATTGACCTCTTTCCTGCCACCTTTCCCTGGATAATCTTCTGCAGCAAATGAAATCTATCTTCGTTTCTCATGATGTGGCCAAGATATTCTAGCTTTCTGCACTTGACTGTGTTTAGAACCTCTCTCTCCTTGTTCATTCTATGGAGGATCTCATCATTGGTTATTCGATCCCTCCAGGAGATTCTCAGCATTCTGCGATATATCCACATTTCAAATGCCTCTAACTTTTTGCTGGTGGCTTCTGTCAGTGTCCACGATTCCATTCCGTAAAAAAGAACCGAAAACACATAGCATCTCATCATTCTCAGCTTTGTAGTCATTGTTAGGTTGTGGCTTGTTAGTACAGATCGCATTTTGGTAAAAACAGATCTTGCCTTTTCAATGCGAATTTTTATCTCCTGAGAGTGATCCCACCGATCATTAACATTTGTGCCAAGATATGTATACCTCTCCACCCGTTCGATTGGCTCTTGATTGACAGTAAGTTCACAGTTTTCAATATAGGACTTGCTGATGACCATAAGTTTTGTCTTCTTGATGTTAATATCCAAGCCATATTCTGTGCTCTTTTCTACAAGTCTGTTTATTAGATGTTGTAGTCCTTCTATACTATCTGCAAACATCACTGTGTCAACTGCATATCGTATGTTGTTGATTTTTTCGCCATTGAGAGAGATGCCAGCTTCACACTCTTCCAGAGCTTCTTTAAATATGTATTCAGAATAGATGTTAAAAATAAGAGGGGACAATATACATCCTTGTCTCACTCCTCTCATTATGTCTATTTGTTCGGTCTTTTCTGTCTCTACTCTCACTACGGCTTTTTGGTTCCAGTAGAGGTTCGTAATAATTCGTAGATCCTTGCCGTCCATCCCAGTTTCCTTTAAGATGTTAATCATTTTTTGGTGTCTGGCCCATGTTAGAAGGTTACAAATAAGTACGTATATTGGCTTGGACTATTTTATTATCGATAAACGTAGCAGACGTTAAAACGACTTTAGACAGATAATCTAATTTTAGATTATCCAACTAAAGGCAGATTATCTAATTTTTCCCAATTTTTGCCATCTTCCACGTGTTCTTCTCATCTTCCTGATCCCTTGCATCCGAAGGTCCTGTCTAGTTAAACCTTTTCATGTCCTGTCTAGTTTTGCTTATACAAGGTCCTGTCTAGTTTTGATACTTACCCTAGTAACGGTAACAACGGGATCGTTTTGAAATTTCTCCGCAAAAAAATTGTTAAAAGTGGTAAAAGTGATGAATCTATTAAATATAAATAAGTGGGAAACATGCTACCTAACAGTGTTTCTAGTATGACTGTAGAAATCTGCACCAGTCTTTATACTAAAACTTTTGGATTAAATTTCAACAAATTTTGACATTTAAGATCCGCCAAATTTTGAGGGTAGGTATCAGGTGTAGCGTCTGATCCGGAGCGGGCGGCTACAAACGGCGTCTGTACTCCTATGTTAGAGGCGGCCGGTTTAAAGCCGACCGTAAAACTCAACGTCACGTCCTTATGGAAACGTTGTCTCATAGATTCGGAACTAAGGTTAGGGCGTCCCCTGAAAGCGACGCGTGTTGGCAAGACCCGGTCAACATGAGTGTGCAAGGGTTACCGGTGCATGGGCGGCGACGGCTAAACAAGCGAGCCCCGACTTTCTGTCTCGCATCGTTGAACGTCGGGACTATGTCTGGTCGCCATAGCGAGCTAAAGCACTTAAGAAGAGGCACATTGACATCTGTGCAGTGCAAGAAACAAGATGGAGCGGACAAAAGTCTTATGACATTGGATGTGGTTCCAAACTGATATACAACGGCTCCCGTGGTATAACCAGCGGCGACGGCATCATCACATCAACCAAGTTTGATGATGAAAGAAAAAATTCAATTCTTCAGTGCCTACGCTCCACAAACAAGCCTGAGCCTAGAAACTAAAGATGCCTTTTGGGCTCTGATTGATGAGAAGACTGAAGTGGGAAAGAGGACCAAGGGACGACCAAGGCAGAGGTGGGGTGATTGGATCCATAATGACCTGAAGACTGCACATCTACATCCAGATATGGCTCCAGATCGAAAGAAATGGAAACGGGAGACGGGACAAACGCTAGGAAGGAGAAGAAACAGGTCCTGTCTAGTTTTACCTATTCATGTCCTGTGTGGCACAGTCTAGACTTCTTCTTGGATCATATAGTCCCAGCAGATCATGAGAGCATTTTCCGCGTGTTCTGTCACATCTTATGCATGATCTGTCCCATCTTCCACGTGTTCTATCTCATCTTCCTATTCCCATGCATCCGAAGGTCCTGTCTAGTTGTACCTATTCATGTCCTGTCTAGTGTTGTTTATACAAGGTCCTTCTACTTTCGCTTATTCAAGATCCTGTCTAGTTTTAGCTATTCATGTCCTGTCTGGCACTGTTTAGACTTCTTCTTCGATCATATAGTTCCCACGTGATCATGAGAGCATTTTCCGCTTGTTTTGTCACATCTTCTGCATGTTCTGTCCCATCTTCCACGTGTTCTAAATCATCTTCCTATTCCCATGCATCCAAAGGTCCTGTCTAGTTGTACCTATTCATGCCCTGTCTAGTTTTGCTTATACAAGGTCCTGTCTACTTTTGCCTATTCAAGGTCTTGTCTAGTTTTACCTATTCATATCCTCTCTGGCACTGTTTAGACTTCTTCTTGGATCATACAGTTCCCAGGTGATCGTGAAAGAATTTTCCGCGTGTTCTGTCGTCTTATACATGTTCTGTCCCATCTTCCACAAGTTCTAGCTTATCTTCCTATTCCCATACATCCAAAGATCCTGTCTAGTTGTACCTATTCATGCCCTGTCTAGTTTTGCTTATACAAGGACCTGTCTACTTCTTGTCAAGGTCCGGACCGGATCCAGGTCCGGTCTAGACTTCTTCTTGGAACATACAGTTTCCAGGTGATCGTGAGAGCATTTTCCCCGTGTTCTGTCACATCCTATGCATGTTCCCATCCTCCACCTGTTGTCACTTTTGGCAGTACACCCACGATATGTGAGTTAAAATGGTCATTATTGTAAAATTGAGGATTTTTTTTTAATTTGGTCTAGAAAATCTTTCGTTTGTTTTTTTTGGGTCACGCTATAAACATATTCCTTAAAATTGGGTCGCGGCCCAAGTTTGAGAACCACTGCTCTAGAGTATCTAGTTCACAAGACTATTAAAATTATATAAATTTTTCAAAAAATTATAACAGTGGCAACAAAAATTATTCTGCTTGAAAAAAGTAAAAACACAAATTTCTAGTCACATTGTCTCAAATTTTGAAAACAACTAAAATTTGATGAATTCGTATTTGACAAAATTTTTGCCGTTTTTTCTCAGATTTTTTTTAATTTTCCTGAATTTTTATACAATATTTACATACCTTTAAAAATGACAACATTTGTATAAAACTCGTATCAGTGACCAAAATTCAAAAGAGTCCAAACATAAAATATATAAAAAAACTTTTGAAAACCTCGTTTTTATATTGCACTAAAATGGAGAAAATATTTTTCCTGTTTTGACTGTGAATCAAAGCGCTTTTATTTATATTCAACACGGAAAAAATATATTTTCCTCTGAGATTTTTTAAATATTTTATATTCCGCATTTTAGTCAGCTGTGTGTGAAATTTTACACACTTCCCAACTTTGCACACTTCTCGATGAGCTAGCGACTTGAAACTCTGAGTATAGCTAAGAAATGGATGACAATGAATTACTTTGATACTGATTTTTTAATTAAATTTATATATATATATATATATATATATATATATATATATATATATATGTATATATATATATATATATAGCGTGTTTCATAAATGTCCGGCAGAAAGTCTAGGGCGTGTTCTACAGCCCAAAATAAGAAAAAAAGTCCCAATAAAGATGTGTCCGAAAACACTTCATAGCAAAGGTACATCCCTTAAAAGGGGGTGGCTTCACACAACATTTTTGCTAATATCGCAGACGCAACGAATGCTAATTGATTCAAATTTTGTGTGTACTTGTTACTGGTGCCAAACTAGCATTTCTTCTTATTTCAGTCGTAACCTAATAATATAAAAATAACCCAACCAGTGGCGTTACATAAGGGGGTTACATACATTACAACGACTTTTGAATGTTTGCAAATATTTTTTCCATCTGCACATTTAGTACATGCTTGACTAGATGAAATTGTTCGCAATCAAAAACTACACTCAAAACCTACTCTTTGTTTGTGTTGCTCAAGATTATAGTTTTCGAGAAAAAAATTAAAATGTATTTTTTAGGAATGATAGTATTATAAAAACAAATCTCCACTGTTTCTTTACTCCAAATTTACTAACTTATTAGTATAGGTATAAATTTAAATGTAATTATAAGAAACCATGTTTGGTGCAACTTTAAAATTTGGCATTTTGTGTTAGTTCGTCATAGAAAACTGTTCACACTTTTCTGTAATTTTGCAATGGTTGCTTTTAGTAATGATGAATACACGGACATACATTTCATGTATGGTCTGGCTGAGCGATAGAAGAATACCCGATAGAAAAGCTTCTGATTCTGTCGATAGGCGTTTGAGGGAACACGGTCGATTGGAACCAATTCCGTTTGAGGGACAAATAGCCCGCAATCCTGATGTTGGAAAGAAGATTCTGTAGATTGTTCAAGCAAATCCAGGGACAAGTAGTCGAAAAGTTGCTGCTGCTAAAGGATACGAAAGTTTGTCGGGTTCTCCACGAACAGCAGTTGCATCCGTATCGCAATTAAAGAGTGCAAGCATTGACTCCAGCAGATTAACCTTATTCGACAACAATTTAGTCGATAGCTGCTTCTCCGTTGTGCCCAAGGCGTTGTGGCAAACAAAAATGTTGCCCTTTGTTTGTGAGTCGGGTGCTCTTCACAGATAAATAAATTCGATAAATCGTTATGTCCAAAGAGAATTTTGCATATAGTGATGTTAATTATCTTATGCAATGAAAAAAATGTTGTGAAATATATGTCACATTGGTACCGTATACGTTGGGACACTTTTTTTGACGCCTATACGTATTTTTTTTTCTCTGAAAATCGTCTGTAGAGTATCCTTTGAGAGTCGATAATCGCAATAACCGTACTTAAGTCCAATACACATATACATTTTAGCATGCCTCGTTACCAGCGAAAGAGTGAACGTGAGGTAACTAACTTCAAGGGTTTGGTTATTTAAGCACTGAAAGCCGCAAAACCCGATAAAATAGGACAAGAGCCAATTGTGCAAATTGCCATTCAAGAACGAGGAACGATGATTGCGATGTCACTAGCTGTTAATGCGGAAGGAACTTGTCGTTGCCACTTCATTTCAACGCAACAAAATTGCTTCATGCGTAATGTCTTCCCTGGTGCTGCTCGATACGTTGTTGGGTCTAGCTGAATGTAAGAGACAGATTGGACTAGAAAGCGAGGGTTAAGAGAATCCAATCTAAAGAACAGGACAAAACCTTTCCTGAAATTAAACAGGTACATGCCTAGAATTCTGACGGGACACTGCAGTTGCTGCAGACAGAAAACACCTCAAGACACCTAGATAAGAAGAACGAAGTTAGTGATTGCAAAGATGGCCTACTGCGTTGGATGAAGTGTTGCATACATTTTGTCAAATTGTGCCTCTTGTAGATTGCGGTTGCGACTTATTGTACTGCGAGCTTTATGGATCTATTATACTCTTCCTCTAATCGTTGATGTACTTGCCCATTTATGCGCTTTCTCTAGTCCTGAAACCCTTAGGAAATTCAGATTGGGATTCAAGGATTGCAACTTTCCTTCGTTCAATGCAGTAGGTTCGTAAATATGTGTGTACAGTTCCATATTTGTATGTCTTAAATGTACCCAAGGTACATTTTAATGTTGCGGAGCAGTGCTCTGCAAGCCATAAGCAAATGTATGGGTTTTCTTCTGTTGAGCTGCAGAATATGCAATTGTCATCTTGGTCAAGGCCGAAACATAATAGCTGGATTTCAAGCGACTGGTATTTCACCTTGTCGATTCTACAACTTCTGAACTTAACGAACAAAAAAAAAAAATAGAAACCCAGTCACGTAGTGTGATTGCAAGTTCGCAAAACAAATGAAAGAGTAATAATACCAAAAGTTGTTGAGCTAGAAAATGGAAAAACTTACGAACATCATCGTTTTAATGTAACAACCAGATTGAACAAATAGATATTTGCTAAAAACTTCAATGTGGCGTTTTTGAATATTTTTGTATATTTCTTTCGCAACCTATACTGCAATATAGGGTGTTTCAAAAAGAATATACGTGTTTCGCATGCATATGTTTAAAAACTTTACACACATATTTACGAACCTCTCAAGTTTAGACTACAGATGTTCAATATGTCCTCCATCAGCGTGGTCAGGTAAACAAACACAATGTTCGAATTTGGAGCCTACAGAACCCACATGCAGTCATTGAACATGTACCAGATTCTCCCAAAGTCAATGTGTTTTGTACGATATCCGGATTATCTGTTTACGGCCCGGCTAACGGTCAGCAGTATCTCGCTATGTTACAAAACTCGTTGTTTCCGAGGCTGCTCGAAGACAATTTCATTTTTAAACGATACGGGGCCCCTCATTGGAGTCACCAAATGCGCGAATGTCTTAATGAAACTGAACCGAAACGTTGGATTGGTCGTCAAGGAGTTGGCGAGTTAGCATGTCTCAGCTGGGCTCCACGATCACGTGGTCTCCACGGATTTGATACCATGTGACTTCTTGTGGGGTTTCATTAAAGACAACGTTTATGTACCACCACTCCCACAGAACCTGGAAGAGCTAAAGAACCGGATCCGTACTGCCATAACATCAGTAAAGAAGGACATGCTTGCCCGAGTATGGGAGGAATTTGAGTATCGGTGTGGTTTTGTTCGTGTCGCTGATGGAGGACATATTGAACATCTGTAATCTAAACTTGAGAGGTTCGAATATATGTGTGTACAGTTTCATATTCGTATGTCTTAAAGTTTAATAAATATTTGCATGCAAAATCTTTTTGAAACACCCTCTATTTTGGGCTTACTACGGTCCGCCCTAGACTTCTCCTCGAAGCATAATAGCTGGATTTCATCACTATCACAATCCCGATATTGTCGATTCTACAGCTTCTGAACTTGACCAACAGGAAACAAAATTATAAACCCAGTCCCGAATTGTGATTTCAAGTGCACAGAATGAATGAAAGAGTAATAACACCACAAGTTGTTGACCTAGAAGAAGGAAAAACAACTTTCCAAAGAGCCATCTATGTCTTGTGCGTGTGCTCTTTCGTTGGTTTCATCTGTGATAAGACCCTTGAAGGGAGCTATCCCAGTCCCAAAATCAAATCCTGGATCTTTTACGAATTATAAAAAAGTAGCATAAAGGCCCTGTCTTGAAAAGGCCAAAATTACCCCGCAAAAGTCACCATAGGAAAAATCTAAGCTTTGTAATGACTCGTTTTAATGTAACAACCAGATTGAACAAATAGATGTTTAATGTGGCGTTTTCGAATAAATTTGCATATTTATTTCGCGTATTTAGTTATATTATTTATTATTATTATTGCATATTTATTATTAAGTTTTGAAAGGTGTCCCAACTTATACTGCACAATATTATTGTTGGTAGATTTCATCACACAATATAAAATAGCAGTAAAATCTAGTTTGCAACGTTATCATAATTTTATTATTGACCAAAAGTTAGCTATTTGATATACCTTTAAAATGGCGTATTGAAAGCCCGAAAACATTATCATAGAAAAAAGTTATGGGCCACAAACGAAACCCGTCCCAACTTGGACGACTCTCCTCTACTAGGGATTGCAATCCGGTGTCATTTTCAATGCGGCCGAATTTCCATCGATCCGGAAATCCGGAAACCTCAACATCCAGTTGTAGACTGGAATAACCGCTTCTTCCAGTGTGGTCTACGTATAAATGTGAAAAAGACGGAATATCTGGAGTTAAATCCAAGTGACGGTACCATTCAAGTCGGTGGAGAAAATCTAGTCAAGGCCAGCTTCTCTAGGTACGTTGGGTCTCGTCTACAGAGTTATGGCAGCTACAGTGCTGAAGTAAGAGCCTGAGTAAATGCAACCTGGATGCGGTGGAAGGAGATCACGGGTGTACTTTGCGACAAGAAAATGCCACTTCACCTCAAATCCAAGATATATCGGACAGTGATAGACAGTGAGTCGAATGTTGTCGAATGAACGACAAGATTTCTGAACGTCATCTATATGCCATAGAAATGAGAATGCTTCGTTGGGGAATGGGCATCTCGCTTGAGATGATTGACCATGTCAGAAACGACACAATTTGAGAGCAGATGGGGTCGCTCCAATGTGGACAAAATGAGAGAGAAACGACTCCGATGGTATGATCATGCACTATGAGCAGCTCCTGCTACTGTTGTCAACTCGTCCCTCCATTTTGAGATTGGAGGCCAACGTCCCAGACGAAGACCGAAGCAGCGATGGCAGGACACGATAAATAGTGTAATGGCAAAACCGTGCAAAATGGCAGTCATTGACCAAGAAAGCGAACCCTGCACCAGCTGGACACCGCTAAGAAGAAGAAGAAGAAGAAGATTATTTATCACAAAATCAATTTTGATTTTGAAAAAAACATGTGGCGCCTTGCGCACCATGCATTAAAAGTATCTAGTCATGCAACAGCGCGATTATTTTACCAAAAATTAGCATCACCGGATCCGGTAAACGTTTAGTGATGCCGTATCCACCGGATTGCCGAATCCGGTTTTCCGGATTGCAATAGGGGATAGGGCCCTACTAGTAAAATTTAATAAAACTTTTTATATAATTGTACCTGTGACAACAGAAATCGGGTGTTATCCAATAAAATAAAAACAACATTTTGATAGCAAATTTCTTCAGTTTTTACTGTTTTTTTACAAATTCTATTAACTCAAATTTTGTAAATTGAAGGGTTTCTAAACAAATTTTCTATAATTTTAGTAAAAAATCTTTAAAACTTGTATTTTAGAAGATTAGTTGTTTCTAGATTTGAAATCTGTTAACGTGCTAACAATTGTTAAAAAATTTCACCAGCTTGAACAAAAATTGTTTGTAGCAAAACATTTCCAATTACCTTATTGGTTTCTCTATCAACAGATCTTCTAGTTTAAAAAATTGACAATTATCCAAATGCTCCAAAATTGTGCATACATATAATTCATATGAAACATATAAAACATTTTCATAATTTGCAAACTATTTTAATCATTTTAAAAATTATTATAGGTATACATACCAAAATCTTATTTTTGTTTCTTGCTTTTTGTCATTCCTTTTTCTAATTTCAATCAAGAGTCTAATCTCTAGAGTCTCCTTAGTCTTGCGGTCTATTTTTATATTCATTATTTGTTTTATTGGTGTAGAAAGAAAATTGTCGAACGGGATTAATAGGAAAATGTTTGCATTTAAATTGTTTGCTTTGACGTTGGGGAAAGTGGTCTGAAATGGCAAAACAGATCGAGAAAATGGGGAAAATTCCAAAGGTAAGCGGTTTAAAGTGATTCGACTAAAGGTTGTAATTTAAATTTGAAATACATCAGCGCGCCAATAAAACCGCAAATTGGCGGCGGCCGTTTTCCCCCATTTCGCCGCGTGCACACACATTTATTTCTGTGTCCTTTATCCCCGAGCCTTCTCGCAAAATTTTCCTCCATTCACTGGAAAATCTATTAATTCTCGCATTTCCCTGTTTCCTTTTTACATGTTTAAGTAGAAAAAAATGTATACAGGAATAAATGGAGGAAAGGTTTTAGTTTTGATTGCGGTTTCCTTTACAATTATAGAAAATCGCTGGCTGTTAACAACACAAAAAATTGCCAGACTGGTAAAAAAAGGGGCTTTTATGTGGTGGACGTGAGACGCTTTTGAAAAGCGTCAACGTCGTCGTCCACTTTTCGGCGAGGGCCTTTTGATGGGGGAAAAAGTAGAAAAAAAAACCGATGCCGATTCTTGCGCGGATTTTTCCGCTGCGTTCGGAAAAATCTGATTTTCTTCTAAAGCTTATTATTTTCTTTCTTAAAGTTGATAAATTGATTTCAATTGATTGCGTCAATGGGTCATTTTCTATTAAAGTGAACAAAAGCTTTACGAAATTCACGAATAAAAAAGAACAATAAAATTAATAAAAATAAACTGGGGATCAATATATTCTGTGAATCTCGACTTTTCGTAATTAAAACTGCGATAATGTGTAACTGTGATAAAAATAACCGAGTTTTCGACTAAAAAATAAAGAAAAATGGCCAATATAGCTATAATAAACAGAAAATTGTAGAAAATCGCTATAGAATTGCAAAATTAAGTTGAGCAAAAGTGACGACTAGAAAACTAGAATAAGTCTAGACAAAATATGGTATATCTCAAGGTAGAGTAATTGATCCTCCAATATTTACAATTTATTAATCAAACTATACAGACAGGACTCACAAGGAAGACTAGATAGCAAAGACAAGACAGACAAGATTAGACAAGTCTAGACAGACAACAGAAGATTAGACGAGCCTACTCAAACTTGATACACTGTCATCTTGTCTGAATAGTCTTGTCGGTCTAGTCCTGTCCTTCTACCAGAGTCAGTACATCGGTCTAGTTTTATCCGTCTAGTCTTGTTGGTCTTGTATTGTTCCTATGTTTTTGTTTGTCTAGTCTCGTCCGTCTAGTCTTGTCCGTCCAGTCTTGTCCGTCTGGTTTTGTCCGTCCAGTCTCCTCCATCTAATTTTGTCTGTCAGGTCTTGTCCTTCTTGTCTTGTCCATCTAATCTTGTTCGTCTACTCTTGTCCCTGAGTTTTTGTCCTTCTAGTCAATTATAAGTGACGACACGAATATTTAATCAAGTCTAGATACATGATCCCACACAGAACTAAAGCAGCAAAAATTAAAACTAATGGTTGCAACCCATCACACTCAATTCCCCAATCCGGCTAAGGCAACCGTGGGGTCTCAACTGCTTAACATCTTCTCTGGAAAATTTGTCGTTTGGATTCGACGTTAAATCGCTAGGTACCCCCTATTCAAATCTTAGTGCTGAGGTTGGATATGTGGCAGAGAAGAGGGCCGGTGCCCAGCAGTGGGACATACAAAGGCTGTGAGAGATACATGATATACCGAAAGGTGGAACAATTTATACCCTTATATTTAGAATTTACTAAGCAGGCTATACCGACAAAAGTACATACAAGACTATGTTTGGACAGACAAGACGAGACGGACAATACTGAATAGACAATACTATACAAACAAGACTATACGGACAAGACTCGATAGACTTGTCCGTATAGTCCGTGTGTCTTATATGTTTCAACCGTATAATTTTGTCTGTCTAGTCTTGTCGCTTCTTGTCGCTGAATGTGTAATTCATTATTATCCAGACATTATCGATTTGATTGTTCTTCGGGGTTTTTCGTTTGATATATAATAGGGACACCACACGAAGACGATACTTACTATCTTCGTATCGAAAATTAAGTACATACTATACATAATACATTTTTATAAATTATTTAGGCGATACCGACAGAAGAAAACTTACGGCGTAACAAAGAGTTTCGTTTCTGTCTCATTCATATTTCTTCAGATCACTTTTCCGAGAATTTATCTGAATCTAAAATCTGGTACGAGACCAAACGAAACAAAGATTACGAGACGATATCGAGACTGAAAAGTCAATTTTTTTCCAATAAACGAGACCTAGACAAGATTCTTGAAAGTCTTATATCGACTGGTGTGAAGCCCTACTTTTATATATGTATAAAATCAGATTTAAATAATCAGGACGCTATGTTGTTAACATTAACTTTGAACTAAAATTAACAATGAACTAAAATTTATTATTAAACAAGTCCAGACAGCTAATTAAGTTCAGAAAGTTATTATTAATTAAATCGTAAAATTTAAATTTTGAATTGGTTTTTGAAGACGTCTAATGTGTTTTTTGTTTTAATCTTTTTCAGGTTGTTGTTTCGTGACATTTTTCACACGTAAGGCGGCCCTGCAGGCTCAGGACGCCCTTCACAACGTCAAAACACTAGCTGGGGTAAGTTTGAAAAAATATTTAATTTTACACTAAATTGTTAAAAAACTGAGAAAAATTAAACTTGTGTCAATTGTTTAACTTCCCGAAAATAATAGTCGAACTGCAATATAATATTAGCACAATTTATTATTTTACTATTGATAAAATCATTCTACATTATAGATTGTCAAATAAACTTAATACAGTCGGAACACAGCCTGAATATATAAATATATTCAACCTTTCCGGAGCTCTATAATATTGAGTCTTTTAGGACTACCAAAACACATCTCATGTGAAATTTGTCAGCTATTTACTAGCTTTCAGTCCACAGTAGATAGATAGGCTGTGACAGTTCTGGACCAAAATCCCATAAGGATTTACATAAGGGTATGAAATTACTTTACTTCCGGTCTAGAGTTCACCTCACACGTGGGGCTACATAGACCTCACACCCTCTTAACCTGTTCTTAAGCTGATTAAAAATAGACGTCACACCCTCTTAACCTATTATCTAATAGACCCCACATGTAGGGCTACATAGACCTCATCAACGAGGTATTAGCATAAGACTAGAAGAGGCTAGACGGGACAAGTCTGACGAAACCAGACAGACGAGACTAGGCACATGCTAATACCTCGTTGATGAGGTCTATGTAACCCCACGTGTGAGGTCTATTTTTTAATCAGCTTAAGAACAGGTAAAGAGGGTGTGAGGTCTATGTAACCCCACGTATGAGATGAGCGCTAAACCGAAAGTAAAATAATTTCAGACCCCTATGTAAATCCTTATGGGATTTTGGTCCAGAACTGTCACATTATCTACTGTCCACCATCGTGGCATTCAACAAAAATATCATTGTTTTTTAAGATCATGTGTTTCTGTTCACTCAAGTGAAAAGCCATCTGTAGACTCGTTTCAAAATCTCTCATCAGTGCAGCTTTGCTTTTATGAATAATAATTTGTAAAACACTTACTTGAAACCCTCGTGGACGACTGGTGGTTAAATATTTTTAAATTGACATTTCGTGAGAGAAAAATGAACTTTAAATGATAATGTACTATTGGTAAAACCATACTACATTATAGATAATCATATAAACTTAATAAAGCCGGAACACAGCCTGAATATATAAATATATTCAACCTTTGCGGAGCTCTATAATATTACTGAGTGTTTTTAGGACTACCAATACAAATGTGAAATTTGCCAGTTATTTACTAGCTTTCAGTCCACTACCGTGGCACTCACATATTATCATCATCATCATCAACCAGCCCGTTCCGTCCACAGCTGGACATAGGCCTTCTCCATAGCACTCCATCGTCTTCTGTCTTGAGTTTCGTAGATCCAGTTGTTTGCGATCCTTTTTAGGTCATCTGTCCAACAAGTCGCTGGTCTTCCTCTTCTACGTTTATCGGCTCTTGGTCGTCACTCTGATATTTTCCACGTCCATTTTTCGTTCTTCATTCGACCAACGTGACCATAGTGACCCATAGCCCATCTCTATTTGAGTTTAGTTATACGCTCGATCACGTCTGCCACTTTAATTTTCCTCCGTAGCTCCTCATTGGTGGTATGGTGGTGTAGGGTTATTCCAATCATTGATCTTTCCATTTTTCGTTGGGTTATTTTAAGTTTTCTTGCCGTATTGGTGGTTAGCGTTAAGGTTTCCGACCCATATGTAAGGACAGGCAGAATACATTGGTCGTGTACTTTCCTTTTCAGACATATCGAAATTTGGTTTTAAAGATATGGCTGAGTTTTCCATATGCTGCCCAAGCGAGGTTGGTTCTTCTTCGCTATTCGCAGGTCTGGTTATCTCTAGGTATTCTGATGTCATCACCAAGGTATATGTACGAGGGGCAAGTAAAAAATAAGGTTCCCACATTTTTTTCAGGTGTAAGGCATTTTTTATTGCAATAAATATGTATACAATCTGAAAGCTTGTATTTTAAACTATTTTTCTACATAGTCGCCAGATCTTTCAACGCATTTTTCTTGACGAGTTATCCACTTCTGAAAACCCGCTTCGAAGAACTCCGCCGCTAGGCCGCGGATGTACTTGGTGACCGCTTCCTTCACCTCTTCATCTGTATTGAAGCGTTGTCCAACCAAGTGTCAATCCTCCTCCCGTAACAATGGAGTCCAAGAATTCTTCGGTATTCTCGGCGCATTCTCGAAGAAACCCCTCGGTACACTTGACGCGATTGTCTTTGTGGGTTTCTGAAAGCATGTGCGGGACCCACCGCGAACAGACCTTGTGATAACCAAGTTTTTTGGTCAAAATGTTGTCGATGGTTTTTTTACAAACCTCAGGAACCTGATCAGCCAGCTTCCGAAGCGTTACTCTTCGATCCTCGAGGAGAATGCGCTCAATCTTCGCCACGACTTCGTAGGAAACCGATGGCCTCCCGCTCCTTTGCTCGTCGTGAACGTCTGTGCGTCCTTCGGAGAACTCCCTGCACCATTTGCGGACGTCTTGGACGCTGATACAAGCTTTGCCATAAACTTCTTCCAACTGTCTATGAATTTCAATAGGTGTAAGCTTCTTCGCGTTTAAAAATCGATTCACTGAACGGATTTCACACCTGGCGGTGACGGCGATTGCGGGCTCCATCGCGGATGGCTGTTAGGCCGGCACTAAGCTTCGTAGTGATCTTCCAGGTAGTTGGAAAGGAGGGGGGTGGGGGATCAACAATGAAGGTGGTGTTGCCGGATTTCGCCTAGTATCTCGCGCGGCGAGTGTACAGCGTTGGGAACTTTATTTTTTACTTGCCCCTATTGTATATTTGTCGACTAAATCCACGTTCGTGTTTTCGATGTTAAAGTGTTCGCTCTATACCAAATTAGTCATTTGATCTCCAATCCAACTTTCAAGCACACGATATGAAGTTCTTCCAGCATCTGCCGTAACCCTCCCAGATTGTCGGTTGTGAGGACTATATCGTCCGCAAAATGAAGGTTTTGCGTTTTGTTTGTTCCATCTACGATAAAGCCTCTTGTTTTTCAATTTAGCTTGTTGAGGGACCGTTATAAATTGTTTTGAGGACGTGGAATCCCCCTGCCTTGCTCCTCTTCCACATTCAATGAGGTTGGTGTTTTCATGTAACTTTACAGATATTGTAGCATGCTGATAGATGTTATAGATTAGTTCTGAGTACCTGTAGTCAATGCAACAAGGCGTGAATGATGGCGTTTAGCTCTACTAGAAAATCTAAAGCTTTGTGGAAGTCCACGACTGCAAGGGCCAGTGGTCTGTTGTACTCCACTGACTTTTCGATTAGAACCTTGATGCTTTGCAAATGGTCGTTTGTTCCAAACCCAGGGCGGAATGCAGATTTTTCGTTTGGTTAGTAAAAATCTAATTTCATCTTTAATCTTGATGTAATTACTTTCGTGAATAGTTTGTAGAGTTGGCTCAAAGGTGTTTGTAGTTTGTTTAAATGTTTCGGTAGTTTTGTAAGTTGGCCTTGTCGCCTTTTTTGTGGAGTAAAGTGTTAATTGCGTTGCGCCACTTGTCTAGAATTGTGGTATTGTGTAGACAAAGGTTAAATAGTGTTCGTATTTGCTTCACCAGAAACGTGCCTCCTGCTTGTATTGCTTGTTTAAATATTTTGTCTTCGCCCGGCGATTTGTTGTTTTTTTGTTTTTGACAGGGTGAGCTCGATTTCTCCGATAGTGATGTCTAGAAGCTCTGCGGATCCTTGGTTGACGATGTTTTCTTGTGGTGTTGTTATTTCCAGATCTTCTACTTGACGGCTTTTATATAGCTCGTTGTGTTATTCTCTTGCATGTTCTTTAGTTTTGTTATTTCTTTCCTTCCTTCACGAAGGTTACTGCGTAACACCTACATGTTTTTGTTCTGCACTATTGTTTGTTGGATTTTTTTTTTTTTTGCTACGATTTCTTCTGATGTCACACTTGATGGTTTTGGAGGTTTTCTTATTTATTTCTTTTAGTTCCTCTCTTGTTGTATCTGAGTTGCTTCACATTCCAATTCGTTTAGCTATTGAATTTATAGCATCTTGACTGATCCTTTCTTTTTTCCTGGATTTAGGCTAGTTGGAATCATGACTTTTTTGTATTATATTATATTATATATATTGTAATATATAAACTTCCGTTATTGCGTCATTTAGTTTGTTTCTGAGTTATAGTTATTTCTTAATGTATCGGCTGTTATGTCCATTTAAATTTTATCTATGCCCAGTGTCCAGCTCGATCGAACGTTGTCTTTGTAAGTTTGTACCTTTCTTTTCTCAGGTCTATTTGGATTTTACTTCATACCATTCTGTGGTCACTTCCCGTTACGTTTTTGACTATCTGTTTATTATTGCAGATTATAAAATCAATTTCGTTGCGAGTTCTACCGTCTGGGCTTTCCCAAGTCCATCTTCTATTAGGTTTTTTATTGAAGAAACTATTCATTTGGTAGATATATTTTGTAGATGGATGCGTAGATGGTAGATATTATTTGGTAGAGATTATATAGACTATTCATTTCGGTAGGATTCATTTGGTTCATTTTGTAAGAGAAAATCAACCATTATTCCACCGTGAGCATTTCACCTCTGATCCGAAGTTTCCTAGGCATGCCTCCGATTGATTTGTTTTAATACCGGTTTTAGCGCTAAAATCCCCAAATACTATGGTAAACTGGGTTTTCATGTCCACCAGAGCCAGACATATATCTTCGTAGAATATGTCCACTTCTTCTTCTTTGTGGGATGAAGTCGGCGCGTATACTTGTACTATCTTAGTAGTGCATCTCTTATTGAGGTTTAGTATTAAAGAAGCTACTCTTGTTGGGAATTTCTTGACTGATAGAATGTCGTTACTCAAGCGTCTGTGGTTTATAAAGCCAGTTCTTTTTTCAAATTTGTCGGGTTCTCCAGCATTGTAAAGCAGATGCCCAGATTTTCGTTTTAATAGATCCTCGGCTAGCTTTGTGACTTCACTGAGGCCGGTAACGTCCCACCTTATATTCTCCACTTCAGTCTCCAGTTCGTTGAGGCTGTCTTCGGACATATGTGTTCTTGTGTTATGTTCTGATTTCTAAATTTTGTTGTTTACTTCTCTTAATAGCTTTGCTTCGTTTAGTTATAATGTTAGACGATGAAAGCGAATCTTTGCCTCCACCATATTCTCCGAGACAGACCTTTTTCAAGGTGTGGGATTTTAGGCTAGGTGCCGCACCCACCTGGGGACTTCCATTTGTTTTAAAATTCGCCGTGATAGTGTGTTAAAGTCGTAATTTTCTACGCTGACTAGACGGGTTGGAAGATGGGTAGGGATTGCAATTCCTTAATTCACAGACTTCTTGTGGTTATCGCGACAATATACGGTCGCCAGAGCCAAGTATATTATCTAGCAGGGTGAACCGGGTGACCTAAGTACCGGGTAACCATCGTGCAGGTGAGGTTGACATTTGGAACTTTGTTGCTCACATATTATAGAGCTCCGGAAAGGTTGAA
Source organism: Phosphuga atrata (assembly GCA_944588485.1). NCBI lineage: Eukaryota > Metazoa > Arthropoda > Insecta > Coleoptera > Silphidae > Phosphuga > Phosphuga atrata. The sequence continues at coordinate 12,915,662 of OX155902.1, forward strand.
TATATTTATATATTCAGGCTGTGTTCCGACTTTATTAAGTTCATTTATTATTATTTATGGCACTAAGTAATAAATTTCAGACCTTTGCAATATCTAGCGGCCTTTTTCTTCTTGTTTCGAATAGGCCTAATTTGGACCACGCTTGTTCAACTGTTGGGCTTTGATCTTTGCCCTTTGCTCTTTGCTTTGCTATTGTTGCATCTTCTGCCGGTGTAACTCCTTTCTCTGTTTTGTCCAGGGGGTACCTTTCATTCGGGTTTTTTTCCTGAAATCCACGGACTTCCTTCAGCGTGCGTCTCACAGACTGTCTGTTTTGGAGATCTGTTATTCCCAGTTCTTTAACACCTTACCACCTGACATACGTCTCTCAGGCCCAAAGTAGCAGTAATTTTCTCACTTGAGACGTATGGCAGGTGGTTAAGGGTTAATAACCTTCTCAGTTTCTGTCAAGCAAGTGGTACGAATCTTCTTGTTTTGTCAGAAGGTGAACAGACGGTTGGTTAGTGGGTTGGAGGCAATCTTGCAAAGTGGCCATAGAAAGCTACCCTTCTTTTCCTTGCACATTCAGAGAGGCTCTCAATATGTTCGTAGAGCTCAGAGATATGTCGTCTTCGGAATTCCCCATCTTCCTTTACCGGGCCTAGGATCCTCCTGAGGATTCTCCTCTCTGTGATTTCCAATTTCTCTACCAGACCTCTTCGGTTCAAGGAAAGACACTCCATGGCATACAGGGCTTCTGGTCGTAAGACTGATGTGTAGTGCTTCAGTAAGTTTCAGGTTGCGTGACAGGTATTTCTTGTTGTAGGTGTTCTTAGTCAGTCGATACGCTAGTTCTTAATTGTTGACTCTCAAGGATAATGATGCTCTTTCTGATAAGTTGGGTTCAATCCATTCGCCGAGATACTTAAGTTTCCCAGCCTTCTTGATGTTTCCCTGCTTTAGTATCATCTCTCTGGTTGCTTCTCTGATGTTGGTGAAGAATTCTGTTTTCTCAAGCGACACTTGAAGAGCCACTTTGGCAGCCTGTTTTCTGAGGCAATTTACCTGCATTGTTGCAATCTCAAGAGAATCAGCAGTCAGTGCTATGTCATCTGCAAAGGCGAGGCAATGTACAACCAGTCCATCGTTCTTACGTCCCAGGTAGATACCACTCTGAACACTCAAGTTGATGAGTTCCTTGTGCCATTCTCTCATTACCTTTTCAAGGACACAGTTGAATAGAAATGAGGAAAGTCCATCTCCTTGTCTCACTCCAGTTTTTACTTCGAAGCTTTCTGAGATCTCGCCTCTAAATTTAACCTTGGAATGAGTCAAGCTTTCTAGGATGAATCTGTTGGTTTTTTTGTCTAGCCCTAGTTCCTGTAGTACTTTGTTAAGCGTTTCTCTATCAATGGAATCGTAAGCCTTCCTACAATCAACAAAGGTGACGACAACTTTGCGGTTTTTCATCTTGAAGTATGCAAGTACAGTTTTAAGATTGAGGATCTGGTCGACACAGGATCGGGTCTTCCTAAAGCCTTCCTGATATTCGCCCAGTTGACTATCCAGCTGATTTTATGCCCTTGTTTGTAACGCCTTTTAGAGAATCTTGTATGTTACCGGGACGAGAGAAACTCCACGGTAGTTGTTTAGATCAGTAAGATCTCCCTTTTAGTGAAGCGGATGGATCAGAGCCGATTTCCAATCGGGTGGTAATTTCTCTGTTTCTCATATATCCTGGATGATCTCAGTTAGCTTGCCCACGGCATTGCTTCCAGCACTTTTCAACTGTTCAGCAACGATAGAGTCCTCTCCAGCTGCCTTATTATTCTTAAGAAGTTGAATGATCTGGACAACTTCTTCCAATGAAGAGTCGGGGCAGCGAGTCCGGGTTTGGTGTGGTTTGTTTATAGTCGAAATCTTTCCTGGGTGGATAACAGTTGAGTAGATTTTTAAAGTACTGAGCTAACAGGTGGCAGTTGTCCTTGTTATTAAAAACCAGTTTGCCTTGTGAATCTTTGAGGAGGAGACTTGACTACGCTCCGTATATTCTGAGTGTCTGCTTGAAGGTTCCCAGTAGGGTTTATACAAAAATCGACTTTTTGAAAAACCAGTTTTCGAATTCCAAATTTCTAAAAAAACGGTTTTAGGCGGTTTTCGAATTTTTGTCGAAAAAAATAGAATAGCGAAATATATTTTATTTTATGTATCTTCAGATATTATCCTTTTTTTAATTATATTTTATTTAGTTCTTGGGTAAAGGATTTAATAAAGGTTAATAAAATACTGATATATTGCCAACGTTTCGGTCTTTTTAATTTCTGACCTTCTTCAGGGCTACAAAATTAAACAAAAACAATTACAATATTATTAATTAATATATAAATATCATACCTTATATCTAAATATTATATATTAATTAACTTTAACATAATAAACATAAATATAAACTATTAAGATTAAAATTTAAATATGAATGTATATAAATCTTGTATATAAATGACAAATAACAAAAAACTAATAAATTTTTTTGTTATTTAATATTTTATTTTATTTACATAAAATAGCAAAAACCGAAATCAATATCAAAGTCAAAATATAAAAAATATGGATTACACATTACTTACACAACATAACAAAAACTCATACAAAAATTTCAGCTTTCATTTGGATTTGTATATACAGGGTGTTTTTCTTCAGGGTCTTCAAGCATCAACTTATGAATTGATTTTTCCATGGCTTCCTTTAATAAAGCTTTGCTCTGATGAGTAGTTTTTCCGATTTGATCTTCATAAGAATCGGTTTCCTGATAAGAATTTGAAAATATTCCAGACCACCTCCAGTTAACCTAATAATTTGGGCTTTTGAAGCTAAGGAAATACAATAGAAAACACACAGAAAATGTACACTAGATTTCTTCGCTGAACTGGATTTGTTTTGTAGATTTTGTAAATACAGCAAAGGAGTTGCTAATTCTACTTGTATTTTTTCTTGAATTCGGTCTTCTAAAGCAGAGGCGTCCAAACTTTTTGCTGCGAGGGCCAGTTTGGTATTTAAATTCATTAGCGCGGGCCAAGCATTGTAAATATGTCAATTAAAAAACCTTATTACAAGTAAAGCAGCATTGAATTTTATTTTTTATAGTAAATTACAGATATAACAATACTAAACAAACATGTTTTAATTATATTATTATAAAATTATTTCATGCAATTTTTAATGGGAATGGTGAAACTGGGTTTTTTCCTGGAGAGTTTCTTCAAAGTTGGGATTCAAATTGGAAACACCAATTATTAGCAATGATTGCAAATGATCATCCGATAAATTTGCCCTATATTTAGATTTCAGATACTTCATCCTGGAAAAAGTTTGTTCGCACATATAGGTAGTGCCATACATAGAAATAAATTTACCAGCCAATTGGTTTAAATTTGGAAACTCTTTTGCGTCCAAAAATTTGTAAAAATCGATCGTTTCCTTCCTTGTATTTGTTCTTGGTTTGATCGCTAGCTTGAAGATCAATTATTTCCATTTGAAACTGACTTGAAACGTCGCCAACGTTGCAGTCATATGGATTTTGAAACAGCCGAATTTCCCTTGAATTTATGTCAAGATCAGAAAAACGCTTTTGAAATTCTAGTTTTAAATCCGCGATTACTTTTACTGCAAATATGGTGGGAAATCTTTCGTCAGTTTCTGTAATAAATTTTTCACAGCACGTGAAATGGGAAAAATTATATTCATTCATATGACTTTCGAGCAATATCAGTTTGGCTCTGAATGCTTTGATTTGCTCGAATAAATCACAAATTAAGTCTACCTTACCTTGGAGCTTTAAACTCAAGTTATTTACGTCTGTCACGACATCTGCAAAAATTGCCAATTTCCAGAGCCACTCTGTATCCGATAAAAGCGGTTCAGGGTGATTCTTTTCCGCAAGAAAAATTTTAATTTTTTTTCTGAGCTTGAAGAACTGCAATAACACTTTTCCACAGCTAAGCCATCGAACTGCTATATAATACGACAAGTCAACATACTCAGATTCAATTTCTTCGAGGAAAGATCGAAATTGGGTGCACGTGATCGAATAAAGTTTACGACAGAAACAGCTGGTTTCAAAACGCAGCTCCTGTCGACATGTTTTACACATAGGGCTTGTTGGTGGATGATACAGTGCAGAAAAATTGGTACTGTTGCTCCTGCGCTTTCACAAGATTTTCTTATTAGCCTAACCACCCCAATATTTGCACCAGACATGTTTCTTCCTCCGTCAATTGTCACACCTTGGAGTCGATTCCAGTCCAAGTTATATTTGGTCAACGTCTGTTGTAGTTCCTTAAAAATATCTGCTCCAGTTGTAGTGCCATGTAGTGCCATGCTGTTAACCGATGCTAATTCTTGGGTGACATTAAGATCGTCGTCAACTCCACGAACAAATACTAAAAGTTGTGAGGTGTCACTAACGTCGGTCGATTCATCCATCGCGATAGAATAGTGAGTGAAACGCTGTGCTTTCCCAGAAATCTGGTGGAGTATATTATTGCCAATATCGTCAATTCGACGAGCAAAAGTATTGCGGGAAAGACTTATCGTTTTGAAAAGTTTCACCTTTTCCGGACATAATACCCCAACAGCTTCCATCATACACTCTTTAACGATGTTTCCATCCATAAAGGGTTTCCCTTTTTTCGCCAACAAATAAGCAACTTTCATGCTAACTAAAGGCAATGATTCATTTTCCGAGTTTGCCTTCCTAAATAAATTTTGCTGAGAAGACAAACTACGACTCATTTTTTCAAATTTTTCAGTATGCTGCTTGTCCTTAAATTGTGAGTAAGCTAAAGCATGTTTTGTTTCATAATGTCGACGTAAATTGTATTCCTTCATTACAGCAACAGTGTCATTGCAAATTACACATATAGCTTTGCCATTCTTTGACTGCGATTGCACAAAGAAATATTTGAATCCCCATTCTTCTTTAAAAACGCGGCACCCGTCATCTACTTTTCTTCTTTGTGTTTCCATGTTCAACTTTAAAAAATAATATTAACATAATAATTAAGTTATAATATATTAAATATAAATGTAAACATACCAGTTTACAATATATCATCTGTAAAGAATGCCAATAAGCTCCGCGGCCGACGAATTTTTTGTTTGTCGTGGACAATCTAGTGCAGTCTACTGCCCGCCATTCACGGTCAGTTTAAACTGATCAGTTGAACTGACGTTTAGAATTGATCAGTTAAAACTGATCAGTTCAAAATGATTTCCCCACTCACTGGCTTAAATCCGGCCTTCATTTCTCGGTTGTCACGTGTTCTATCTGGCTAGCAAATTTCTCACCGCGTAACTTAAAAAAATGGAATCGTATTCCGAAGAGGATATTCTACTTATGACGGCTGCTGCTTGTAGCAATAGAATCAATAGAAAAACAACAAAAAAAACTGAACAAAACAATGGTTAAAAAAGAAATATCAGTTATCTCATATTAATTTGTTAAATGAGTTGTCACTGAAACCCAGTGACTGGCGTAACTATTTGAGAATGGACATATTTTAAGCTATTTTTGTATAAATTCATCAGTTATTGCACGTCCTGACGCCATGGCGGTTAAACTACGACCGTGCGCCCGGTAAATCCGTGGTTTGCCGTCAGTTCAAAATTTTACGTTAAGATTTCACACTCACGGTCAGTTTTTGGATGTACGTCATTTCAACTGATCAGTTTAACTGATCGTGAATGGGGAGCTTACCGCTCCGCGCAGCCTACGTGCAGTCAGAGTACAAAATCATTCATGTAGTCGAGCGGCCGAGTCGCATCGCCGACTACCGAAAAAACTTGAATACCAGACAGTACTTTTTCGAGCGTGATACCGTGCTCATTCTAACCGAATGCGCTCTTCATCTGCGCGAGATTTAATACCGACGCGCCACGCTACATTTATATTTTACGAAATTTTTCAAAATCCTTGGCGGGCCGGATAAAATCGCCTGCCGGGCCGGGTTTGGCCCGCGGGCCGTAGTTTGGACACCTCTGTTCTAAAGCATTTAATAATTTCAAACTTATTTTATTGTTTAATTTTTAGTTCATTTAACAGAATTTCAAATATAACTTCACTTGTTAACATGCACAATGGACAAGCACTGGCCAATGCAACTCGTTGCATAGAATGAATAGCAAATCAAATAAGATAACAAACAATTTTTACCTAACAATTTTATTTCCGCTAAACCCAGTTTTCTTAATTAAAAAACCGGTTTTCAAATGTGACAAATTTTCTTTAAAAACCGGTGTTTCAAAACCGGGTTTGAAAAACCATCAAACCCTGGATCAAATCTCTGGAGTTATTCTTAGCGACCTTTTTCTGTTTGTCAATTTAAGTTTTAACTATTTATCTCAAATTCTTAAACAACAAATTTCACGATTCGTTCATCTTTTACACCTTTTCTGAGCATTATTCTCCTTCTATACACCTTTATTTAAGATGCCTGTTCTATCCATGCTAGTCCACTACAAATTTTATCACATGAATATTTAATGAATAAAATCAAACAAGCAAATAAATAAAAAAACAAGTAAAAAGATAGATATACAAAAAACAAATTCAAGCAGCAAATAAACTCCTTGTTTATCCATCGTGGGTTTAATTTAGAAATTGATGTTGTATTTGCCTGTATTTTAAATATAATTTTTAATTGAAGCTTCAAGTATTTTTTATCTTGAATAAACGATGATTAATTTGAGGAAAAGGGAAAACGTAGATTCTGGGGGAAAAATAAATCGAGATTGATTTGAGAAAGGTTTCTGAAAGGGATGCCGGTGGAACGGGTCAAATCGAAAATCACTCAGTCGGTCGTTCACATAATCCAATTAAATATAATTTCTGCATTTTTTCTCCACTTCTAGTGTAATTCGGCGAAAAATTTCGCGATTGCTCGACAATTATTCCCGGCCGATAATTATAATCACCCGACGAAGACGAGTCCCTAAAATCGCAATTAAGGAAAATCAAGTACCGAAAATTAATAAAACTCATTAATATTGACGAAATTTAATTAGTTTTCATGAGTTTTTAATACTAAAATTTCCTTATTCCGCAAATTTGCTACATTTGAGAGTTATTAAATCAATGAACAATAAAACATTTGTTGATTAACGTAATAGAGAATCACAATTCCGCTCAATTGACGCTAATAACCTCGAAAACTTTAATTAAACGCGAATTAACCGCGCCGTTTGAAATCCGCGGTCGTGCCGAGATAAAAGATGAGATGTAGATCAGAATTTTCTTCTTTACGGCCTTGTTGAGTGAGTGTGTGTGTGCGCGTCGAATTTTCCCGGCTGCCGCACCAGTCCAAATTAATGGAAAATCAGTGCAAATCCGCACGAATTTCCGCGCGCGAGCCTTGACGCCGTTAGGCATACGAGCGTCGGGACGCTTCAAAGTACGTGCGTCGCATCCCCAAACACAAACGAAATGAAATTGACTAGATAAATCTCAACAGTCACTACATGGAAAAAGAAAGAAAAGTGGGTTTTCTATATGGTGACTGTATTGTCTATCGATTTTTATTCTTAACAATTTTGTTTTGAATTTTGCCTTGAAATTGTCTTGTCATGAATTTTGAAGCCTTGATTATGGTATTAATGCACTAATTTGAGAATTCGTTTATTTTGTTCATCGTTACTATCAATTTTATCTCGGCAAAAATTTAACCGGACAATAAATTTCAGGAAATGCATTCGGGTCGTTAGTTACAGCTTTTATGCGACTAGTCCAGTTTAGTTTTTTTTTTTCGGTAGTCTAATTCCATTTCAATATTAATCATGCGGCGTGCGTGCAGTTAAGTAACTGGCAGTTATGATTTGTCGGTGCCCGAAATAATGTGATTATAATTACTAGTGACATTCACTGTTGCTGCTGGTGTTTTCGACCCAGAGTAAATCAACTGCCGACGTGCAACAACAATAATAACGGACACAATGTCGACGAATATAAATAACTGGCGGACGGACGGACGGACGTACACGGTCTTGATTGATTTAGAGTGCCTATTGGCGTCGCGACGCTATTTCAGTTTCCACAACCGTCAATCAAGATTACTTCTGCGCTGAGCGAAATTAGGGTTGAAACTCTACAGATGCAAGATTTTAACAACAAGGAAAGTTTGTTTTCATTGATTCAAACTATTTATAAAATCGGAGAATTCGAGCGCTGATAATTATAACTTAGTGTTTAATGAGAATTAAAATATTATTACTATTTTAAGATTGGAAATAATTATGTCACAGACTTGGCAAATGGGAATGTTCTAAACTAGTTGAACTAGAGGAAAAACAACAACTAGAATCGTTTTTAGCTTAATATACTCTTGTTATACAACCTGAAACAAACTGCTTAATGAATCATGGACGTTGCAATTATAGAATTAATTCTTGTTTCTATGTAAATCTTAATAGGGAAAATGCATGAAATTTTAATTTAGTTCAAATATTTTTTTTTCTTTCAAATATCATATTCATTGAGCGGACATTTGAACTAACCCATTATTTTTGTAATTAATATCTTTTTAAATACTTAAAATTAATAAATAAAAGCGAGGGTGACGATATAAACGAAAGTGACGTAACATATTATGTAAACAAGTTCGTATTGTTTACATTTGTATGTCATTGCAGTCTTTTGGTTAGAAAACAAACTTCAAAAACGTGAAGTTAAAAATGAGAACAGCTGTAGTAAACAATGGATTGAACTTTCAGTAGTAATTGACGTCATCAACAGACCGCGCGAAAATGGAGGCGTTTAAACAGCTCAAAATTTTTCTCTATTTTGAATGTTTTTTAAAACTTAATTACAGTATTTTTAAGCAGTATTTATATTTTTTGCTACGTTATAACGGTGTACACAGTGAATTTTTTTTTTAAACATGCATATTCCCTATTAAGGAACAATGGAAATATTAAGGAACAATTACTGTTGAAAAAACTTGTTAAAAACAATTTATTTGTATAGATTATTAAATTTCTATGAAAATAACGGAGCATCCAAAAAGAATGCTAGTTGTGGCATAAAACGTCCAGTAAGAAATGGAAACTTTCCCTTTGAACAAAGCCACAAAAACAACAACGAAACTCTTAAACATTAATATGCATGTTAGTTTTCATCCTCAATTGCGCCACAAAGGAATTAACAAATCGCGTAAGAAAATAATAGAAATATTTCCAAACGAAAAGAAACGTTATTTTGTTTTAATGAAATCGTTTTGTGTGTCTGCAACAGTTTTCCGTTTGCATTGTGTTTTAGACGTTTTGTAGTTCAAGGTGAAATGGTGGAAAAAAATCCGCTGTGATTGGTAATTAGTTTGTTGGTGCACTTGCGCCGAGCCCGTAGTTGTGCAATTGGAAAACGATTTCATAGAATATTCCATTGCGAAAATTTCACAAGATTTTTTTTTATCGTTTTGTTGCCTCTCCTTACTTTATTTAATGTTAAGACAAATTAAAATACAAATATTAAACTAAGGAAACAATGTTCTTTAATTCACAAATTGACTAATAACATAAATAAAATATAATTATTAGTACGGTGTAGCTCCTGCATTTTACTGCTATGGGAGGCCACGAGATCAACCAGAAAAAAGCCATAACTTGATAAATGCAAATAATTATGAAGATCCAGAGACGCGATTTTGTCTTTTGGCTTCATCAGTATGGACTTATCATATAATCTTGAATTGCATCAAAATTAAATGTAACAACTTACAACTTACTCGGTATGTATGTCCTGTTCTTAAATGAAATTATCTTATTTATTTCGCCAAGTCTGACATCTTCTCGGACCTGCGCTGTGTTGTACAAACGAGTAATATAAAAAATAGAAAAAAAATACTATGTGAATGTTCATATTATATGAAAAGAATTAAGGAAACTATGTTCTTTAATTCACAAATTTATTTCATTAGTTCATACTGATGAAGCCAAAAGTCCATAGTGATGAAGCCAAAAGCAGAAACGCGTCTATGGATTTTCATAATTATTTTCATTTATCAATTTATGGCTTTTTTCTGGTTGACTTCGTGGCCTCCCTTAACAGTAAAATGCAGGAGCCACATCGTACTAATAATTATATTTTATTTATGTAGTCAATTTGTGAATTAAAGAACATTAAAGTTTCCTTAATTCTTTTCTTATAATATGAAAACTCACATAGTAATTTTTTTCTATTTTTTATACAAATATTAAACGCTTGAAAACAATAATCAAGAATATGTTTTTAGATTTGTTGAGTTTGCAGATTTTATACTAAGAATGAAACACTTTTTCTTTTCTTCAAAAATTCTTAAATTCTTAATCAAGAATATAGTTTTAAAATTGAGAAAATCGTTGATTTATAAAAACAGATATGGCAGATATTGCCAAGTAAGGCAAGAGCAGCAACGACTTAATAATACCAACTAAAAAGTAGAATAAAACAATATAAACAGTCAAAACATTAGTTTTTACATTAGAGTGCGGAAAAGTTGATTTTACAACGCGACAGCTCGTGTGAACCCCTTTGGGCTCGTGCCCCAAATGAGCTTCGCGCTGTAAAATCATTTACGCACGAAATTTGTATAAATTTTTTTGGCCGACAATAGGGAGTATGCATGAAATTTAAATTTGGTTCAAATATTTTTTTTCCGAATCTGTTGACCGGACATTTCAACTAAACCAATATTTTTGTAATTAATATATTTTTGAATACTTAATAATATAATAATTAATTAATGAACAAAAATGCAAATTAAGCGAGGGAAATTTAATTTTGTAAAACGCAACACCATTGGCTAAAACGAAAGTGACGTAACATACTATATAAACTAGTCCGTATTTTTTACATTTGTATGTCATTGCAGTCTTTTGGTTAAAAAATAACTAACAACTTACAGCATATATAAGCAGTATTTATATTTTTGACTATATTATAACGGTGTAAACAGTGAATTAAAAACATAAAAAAAAACAAGATATTCTCTATTTTTATTTATGCAACAAATAGATTTAGATTATTTAAAATATTGGAAGTTATTTAATTTTTTTAATGTTGGTACTCACAAACTTTGACATTTTTACTAATTCAAATTTATTAGGTACATAATATGAGGGGGTCAGAGCACAAGGGGTCTAACTAACAGTAGTACAGTTTGGAGAAATCCACATTCAACTTCAATATTAAAAAAAAAAAAATATATTATCGATAACCAAGCCTGGTAAAATTTTAATATTTAGGTTTATTCAATTATGTTTAACCAATTGTGGTAATTTTGAAAGCTGATTTTATATATGGCGTCGCATCTGCTAACTTCCAGCACTTAAGCCCCTTGTGCTCTAAGAGATCACCATTGCTAAAATAATCATGGCGTGTACACCATTTTAATACTAAAAATTGTTAAAAAATAACGGGATGAACACGAAAAATAACAACTAAAACATTACCCAATAAAATATTATATTATTTGAAGAAAGAATTTAATTTAAAGAAAGTATTAAAATGTGTGCAATAAACTGATTGCAAAAGTTTAAAAACACACACACACACACACATATATATATATATATATATATGTTGTATTGTTTTCTCGGGGATTCCGCGTTGATGCTGAGGGTTGGCTCTGAAAAGAACCGGATTCTTGACGTTTCGGCGAACTAACATTCGCCATTCGCAAGAGATATATGCGTCCATGCGGGTCAACCGTTAGACGCATACTAAGAGCTCGTTCGTGCGATGCGACTACTTATAGCTGTCTGGCTTCGGGTCATGCGCGTTGTGTGCGGTGCTTCGGTTCGGTTGTTTGTTTGTCTTGTTGGTCGTACATGAGTCTGGGGTGTCTGGGATTGCATTTTGAGGGTGGATATGATCGGTCGACATGCTGGGGGCAGTCTCAAGGAATCGTCTCTCGTGTTCATGCAGTAGTGTTCATGCGTTTTTCTATCTCTATGGCTTCTCTGTATACTCGTGACATTTCGTGGCTAATCTGTAACAGTCCTTGAATTTCTAAAGTCCATCCTGTGACCGGTGTTTGTGTGTTGGACAAGTGCCGATGAAACTTTGTCTCTGTGTCTGACTGAAACTACATGTTCTTGAATCCTAGCAGATATTTTTCTATTGGTACGTCCAATGTAGGTTCGTTCACATGTTCCGCAAGGTATTTCGTAAATTCCATGGGATTCTAACGGGATGGTGTCTTTAACGCTGCATAGCATGGAGTATATTTTCTGGTTAGGTTTGAAAATGTTGTAGAATTCATTGTGGACTGGAGGAACAAAAGTGAGAAGTTCTTGAAGATTTTTGTATTTTGCCTGCTTAATTAGAGGCTTTTCACTCTGGCAATCTGGCTCTGGCAATCTGGATGGTTCTCTTCCACAACGTGTTGCTTTCAAATTCATTTCGGAAAATTGTTGCAAACTTTCTTTATAAAATAGCGTCCACGGATGTTCCTTCTCAAACCGTAACCACTGCATATTTCGAATTCCGGGAACCGAATCTTTAAAAAATCTTTTTAAAGTGTCCAAACGGATAAAATCATTCTCTCATTGTGTCTCTCATTTCGTCTACAGTAAATTTGGAGCTCGCCTTTGCTACCACCGACTCCCAGTCTTCAGAGACATAAATTTGTTTGTCACTTCTTTTTGTTGCCAAAATTTCGGTCGCATTGTATATAAGAATGGCCCGATATCAAAAAACGGTGATGTATTTGCTGAATGTTGGTGTTTCTTACAATCTACAACCAGAATTGGACAATTAATTTGCTTTTGTTCTGTCCTCCGGCGTTGTCGCTGTAAGCAGTGATCCGGGTTACATGACTAGGAAGGTTTTTTATAAATCTAAGGAGACATATAGTGCTATTTCCTGGCAACCACGCGATGCTTGACTTTCGTTCCACATAAACATAGTAGCCAAACAAAATTATACGTCCACAGTTGTCTAGCATAATATGCCCTTGAACATGTCAGGACAGGGGTAGGTAGCATCTTCTGAAGGTCGAAACAAACAGCAACTAATTGCTCATCTGATTTCGCCTCAATTGTAGAATCGTCTTTAGCACTTTTGGCGCAATCTGCCTTACGAAGATGTAGCTCATTTTCACTTTTTGCCTTATTTCGTTCCTCCGCGCTGCTACTGTGCTGAATGGTAGTTTGTAATTTATCACAAGTTACACATATGTCAGTGTGTGGGCGGAGAAAACTGAGGTTAAAACAGGTGTAAAAAATATGCCTGTAGTAGCTTTCTTTAACTGGAGAACTTGCCTTTCTGAACAGAACTATGTATAGAATGCATACAGCTTTTTTATGTTGAAATTACTATTTAGATACCTCATGTTAGGTGATTGTTGCCGTGAATATTGGCTTGCGTATCTAGGGAAGAGGTTTATGTGCTCGTTTACCAAATTCATAGATTCTTCTGCAATTTGTTTCCTGGAGCCTTGTGCCCCCTTTTATCTTTTGGAGATATGCCTGTAATTGAATTTAGCTTTTTCTGCACTATATTTCGAAGTCTTTTATTGGACTCGTCGAATGCTGCCATAAAAAATTCTTTGCAAACTCAGATGTTGTCGAGGTGATATCGACGTTGTTGTTATCGACGATGTTAAAAACGAAGTCTGCAAATTATGATCACCAATGCCCCAGTACTCGCTAAAAAATTATTTATATATATATATTTTCTATTCTCTTCAGTTATACTATTGCAGCCAAAGCGCAATTTCGCTTATTCCTTTTCCAGGACGCGTCTCTTCTAATTTTTTTTCTTGTTGGTTGAGTAGAGTCTACTTGTTCACCATTACTTTCTTCTGAAGATTCTGTTCTTTCATTCTTCGAAAGCAAGAAAAAAAATTGGATCGTGGTCTGAATCATCGTCTATAAAAACAAAAACAAATAAATTATTTGTTGGCTAACTATCATCCAAATTATTCTATTTAAATCACCACACTCGATAAACAATGAGTTATAAAAAGTTATTCAACTTACCATCAAAATCACTCAGTTCAATCTCTTCTTCCTCAAACGACATTGTGTTGTTATTAAAAATTAAGTGTAAAAGATTAAAAGTAGTTTTAAAAATATGATTAAAACAAAAATAAATGTACACTTGATTATAAATTATAATAATAAAAGAAAGTATTGAATAAAATTGGTTGTATTGTTTGATAAGAGTGTTATCACAAAATGACAGGTGGCATAGATTTTGCTTGGAGCACAGAGGGCACAAGTGCTGTTAAACTCATAGAGCTCCAAACAGAAACGATTAAATGATTAGTAGTTTTTCTTTACTCCGATAGATCTCGACACCAACCAAACCTGCACTTGTTTCCTTTGTGCACCAACGAAATACGACATTCAAGTTATCATTTATGCACTTACCTCCCATATTATAAAATTTGCATTTTGTCATTTTGCAACATGTCAGACGCAGACAGTGAAGTTTTTAAAGCAACACCGCCAGAATTAAAACATGTGGCCCAAAATGTTGCTTCAGAACTATTACCCCAAAAATGAAAGATCCGATATGAAGGCAATATTCATGGGAAAACAAAGAATGTTGTGCCCATAAAAATGCAAAAATATCCAGTGAAAATGTAATTTTGGCGTAATTAAATCAATTAGTAGCCGAGATGTAAAATCGCTATGGAGTATTTACTCTATGTTAATATTATGTACAATTTTACATGAAATCATAGATTTATCAAAGTACGTTAAATTAATTTCGTATTTAAAATGAAAAACAGCTAATCATGCGCCAAAGAAAAGTAAAATACTTGAAGGGGTACACATGAATACATTTATCGTATTTATCATAACAAGCTCCAGATGAGAAATTTTTGCTCATGAATTTGAATAAATAGTTATATTAAATGTTCTTATAAACTATACCTTAGAATAAATTATTTTTATCAATGATTACCTTGAAAAACCTACTACACAATATTTACATTACTTACAAAACAAAAACACAAAAAAAATATTTTATTACTTTATTTTATCGATGAAGAGTTGATGTATGACTTTATCGTACTCCCAGCACTTCTCCATTAGTTGACGTATTGTGAAGATCTGGTCTACTGTTGATCTTCTTCTCCTGAACCCACATTGGTAGTCGCCTAGCTGGTGTTCAACATAGGGAGTTAGTCTTTCGAGTAGTACCAGGGAACAGACCTTATATCCCGTATTTATCAATATTATTCCCCATAGTTGGAGCATTGTAGTTTGTCGCCCTTTTTGTGTAGGGGCACGATAACACTCTCTTTCCAACTACTTGGTATTTTCTTTTCCTTCCAAATCTGGAGTATGAGGGTGTGGAAGTATTTTATAAGAGTTACTCCTCCATATTTAAGACACTCTGCCGGTATTGTGTCCTTACCCGGCGCTTTGTTATTCTTTATTCTCATGATCGCCTTCGTTACCTCTTCAAGGGTTGGCTCCTCGACCAGTGGATCTGCTGTGTAGTAAGAGACCGTACCTCTTCCTTGGTCCTGCTGCAAGTTCAGTAATTGGTCGAAGTAGCTTCTCCGCGTCTCCAACACCTCGTTTTTATGTCACTAGTCCTCCGTTATGTGTTATAAGAAACATGTCTGTCCTCGGTCTGATGTCTGATGCCTCCTTTAATGTTTCTCAATTCTTGAAAAAATTTCCTAGTTTGGTTATTTGTTCGAATTGAAAAAAAAACTTGTTTCCAGTTCTAATAGCATTTTTTGTTCGTGCGCTCTTTTTTTTACTGTAAATGTTCTCCGTGCTGCTATTTGTCTGTATTTATCCCCAATGTGTTCATTTGGGTCTTGCAGCACGTCTATTCTGGCTATGTTTCTTGCGCTTATCTTCTCTTCACACTCCTTGTCGTACCACCAGTACCCTCCTTTAGCCTTTCTTTTCCCCACTATCGTTTGTGTACTTACGATTATGGACCTCTCTATGTTCGTCCATATTTTCGCAACATCCTCTTGTCTGGATGTTGCCTCCAGTTGTGCTGTTAGACTCCTCTGGTATTCTTGTTTTTTGTTGTCGTCTTTAAAGGTTTCAGTATTCCATGTAGGGGGCTTGACTGCGTTTTGGTACTTTTGGCTAGATATTCTTGCTGGCAACTTAACTCTAACCAAAAAATGATCACTATCAGCATCCACGCTTCTAAGGCTTCTTACGTCGGTTACATTGCTGCTATACCTGCATCAACCAATATATGGTCGATTTGGTTCCTTGTTACTCCATCATTGGATATCCAGGACTGCTTATGGATATTCTAGTGTTCGAACATTGTTGATTTTATCAATAGGTTGTTGGATGCTGTCATGTCCACTAGTCGGGTTCCGTTATCGTTACAGCATTCATGCAGGCTATGTTTCCCAATTACTAGCCTAAAGGCCTCCTCTCTTCCTACTTTAGCGTTGAAGTCTCCCAACAATATTACCATGTCTTGTTTGAGTATTCCGTCTATAGCTCTTTTTAGTTCATCATAGAAGGATTCCTTACTTAGGTCGTCTTTTTATTCAGTTGGGGCGTGTATGGATATTATCGAATAATTATACCACTTGCGTGCAAATCTGATTTGACAGATCCGTTCATTCACAGGTCTAAACTCGATAACAGACCTTATCAGTTCCTCTCGCACGACAAAACCAGTTCCAAATTCGTGGCGTTGGTTTCAACTTCCGCTATAAAATACAGCAGATTTTTCAATCCTCTGGTGTCCTGAGTCCGTCCATCGGATCTTCTGTACTGTCGTGATATCCATCCCGATTTTCTCTAACTGTTCTATTGTCCTCTGCGCTGCTCCTAGCATGTGCCAACTTAGTATATTCAGGGTTCCAATACTCATATCCTTCTTACATGGCCATGGCCGCCGTCTTGTGTTCGTCCTGTTCCGAGGCGAATCGTTGGTTTTCATAACAGTATCTCTTTTTACAAGATCGGGTTGTTAGCCCTATGCTCAACCTTCCAAGGAGACAGCTTTGAGACAAGTGATGTCTCAGAGCTACTCAGTTCACTCATCCCCATCACAGGCGGAGTATTTTGCTGTGGTTGGCATTATTATTATCTCCTTTTGCCCTTTTTTTGGAGGAGGTCTTGAGGAACTCTGGCACATGCCAGCATTTCTTGGCCAACTCATACAAATATAACCAACCAACATACAAATTAGAGGCAAGATAATCAAAATTAAATATCGACTCATTTTGAAATATAAGAGAGGAAAATGTATGAATTTACCACTTGGTATAAACACGATTGGCTCAATCATCATCATCAGCCACTGTTGGGCGCCGGTCTCTACTCTGCCACATATCCAACCTCAGCATTAAGATTTGAATATGTGGGCCCTACTGTTTAATGTCGAATACGAACGACAAATTACTAAAGGAGGTATTAGGCAGTTGAGACCCCACGGTTGGCTAAGCCGGATTGGTGAATTGAGTGTGATGGGTTGCAGCCATTAGTTTTTATTTTTAGCTGCTTTGGTTCTGTGGGAATTTGAACCCCAGCTGTCTCACCCAAAGGCCAAGTGCTTAGATATCTGAACCAGCTCTACACCTCTTAAATTGGCTCAATACCTTCAAGAATAGCGACATTTTTAAATTTAGATAAACCAAAAAAATTTGCGGGTCATTGTTTTCGTCATTCTTCTGCTACTTTGTTGGCCAACAGAGGAGACCTTCTGTCATTAAAAAGACACGGAGCATGGAAATCATCCAATGTCGTCGAAGGTTACATCAGCGAGTCTCTCAAAAGGGAAATCGATGTTGCAAATATGATGACAGAGAAAACCTCTTCGAAGAAACTAGCAGTTCCAAATCATGAATTTCCTTCAGTTTTCGAAGCTGCTAACAAAAAATACACATTTAACGTCAAATCATGTGGAAGTTGGGGTAGAAAATCCTAATTTACCTTCAATTTCAAATGTTCAGGCCAACCAATTAATTCCCGGTTTATTTTCGCATGTTGAAAATAGTACAATCAACATTAATATTAATATTAGTTGCGTTTTTTAAAAGAGATAACTAAGCGAATAGAGTTTAGTACGTATTGGTTTTTGTGTTTATTAAGTTAAAAGTTACATGTCATTAAAATAATTTCTTCCAAATATGAGGAGAATTTTTTTTCAACCAAATCAAGCTGGAGTTTCGCGAATAAGAAAGGTTTGCAGGAGTTTGAAGGTTGAAATTGTTAATAACACGAGGACATTAAAATCCTACAGGATAAGCATGCAGACAGGTCGAGGTTAAGTAATAACAATACATACCCACTTTAAAGTACTTTTCCGCTATATATCTTGCGCCCCTTGCGAATGTTTATCTAAAATGCGCTGCAATTTTCAGAATTAATGAACCTAACTATAACTTTAAGACTTAAGAAACTATAATCTTAAGACTTCCCAAGATGAAAACTCCGTTTCATATCGGTCTTTAGACTTGCTTGGGATCAAACCCAACATAGCTACATCAGTTTCCACTAATATTTCGGAGGGAATTTGCTTAGCGCTTAATTCCATTCCGAAATTATCAAAATTTTTCTTTATAATAATTTTTGTTTTTTTTTCTTAGCAACAAATAACCTAAGTGACGAGCGGTGAATTTAAATCACCGTCGTATTTTTTTCATCGTTTTTAACCATTTTTAATTAAATTTTGTAGGTTTTCTTCAGTTGTGCTTAAAACGTTGCACATGCCTCGGGCCGGAGGAAGATTATACCCTTCGCCTCATAAAGGTCCTCCTCCGTCGGGCCTCAAACTTCGGCTGCGGGCATAATCTTATACCTCCGGCCCTCTATATGTAAATAACTATTGTAAGTATCCTTGAAAGGTTAAAATTTACTGGTCTCTTTACCGCATAGTAGCCGTACTTTGCAACAGTGTGTGTAAAAATCTAGTTTCGCTTGACGTATACACGATGTCAAAGCTAGATTTACAATTCACGAGGCCAAAAAGTAATATAAAGGTGATTCTGGACGAAATGGAAATATTTTAAAGACATGTCCAGGAAGCAAAAATTAGCAAAATAAGCTCATATATAAATTAGTTATTAGTCCGATTTTCATTTATTTCAGAGATATTTAGGTTTTTCTTTTTAAAAAGTTAATGAAGTAAAATTTAACAACGTTGTCCTAAATGCCAATTTGGAACAATATATTAATTAGGTAAATGTTTTATAAAGGAACAGATGTAGTTGTTATATAAGATTATAAAAATGCCTCGATTTTCAGTCATAGAGACAAATTCCTAGAAGAGTATCGATGTCGTTTTCCGAATCGAAGAATTCCTAATAGGCAAATGTTTCAACTGTTCAGAGCGAAACTGGAATGTTCCCAAGTGCACGTATTGTTTCTGAAAAAGAGCAAGGGCTCGGTTTGGAACTTGGCTTTGGAACGGTTTGGAAGAAGATATTCTAGATCTTGTAGAAAATAATACAGGGAAGTACAAGGCGCATTGCAATCCAATTTGAAATTCCAGAAACGATGGTAATAGCGACAATAAGCACAAGAACTATTAAACCGTACCCAAGGCTACACAATGCAAACACCAATGAGAACAGTTACCGCAGTGCCCTAAACGAAACTATAAACTTAAAAATAAACCTGAAAGACCCCGATAGACTCGACGATACGCTTGTTAAACTACACGAAGTTATGCAAGCTGCAGCACAACAAGATACTCCTAAATTAGAGCATAGGCATCCCGAAATTTATAACCCACTTGAAATCAAGATACTAGGCACAAAAGAGAAGAGCTCTAGCCAAGTGGCAGAGAAAATGCTCGAAATGCTCTAGATCAACCTACTCAAACCAAGCGATTAATAAACTAGAAACCAAATTCAGAGAATACAGAACAGAATCATTTAAAAACTGCGTAACCAAACTGAATAGATTTGATAACACTATTGGGAAACCACTGACTCCAGTCACACCCAAAGAAATCAAATACACGATCCAACGTTTAAGCGCAAAGAAAGCACCGGGAACGGACCCAATAACACCCAAAATGCTGAAAGGAGTTGCCAAGAAAAGGCATTGTGCTGCTCACATATACGAGGGTGGTTTGAAAAGTCCGTGCAAAGTCCGATAGATGGTACCACCGGCGCATATCGAGGTCATGTTTGGTTAGTATCATCTCTTGAATGAACGCATACCAAAGTCGAGTTAGCAGTCGAGTCGAGTTATTTTTAAGAAATGGACGAAAAAGAATTTCGTGTGGTAATTAAACATTACTTTATAAAAGGCAAAACGCCTCAGGAGACTGAAGAGCATTATGGTGTCTCTTCACCTGCGATTAGAACCGTTTATAAGTGGTTTCAAAACTTTCAAAATCCTATTATTCGGAAGGGATAAACAAGTTGGAACATCGTAGGACGAAGTGTATAAACCTTAAAGGAGACTATGTTAGTAGTTTTTATTTTTGCACGGACTTTTCAAACGCCCCTCGTATTTTCAATGCAACACTTCAACTTGCTGATATAATGCTAATACCAAAGTCCGGAGAATTCAAGCCCCATGACATCCTACCGGCAAATCAGCTTGCTGCCAGTTGTTTCTAAACTACTGGAGAGATTGATACTGACAAGAATAGACCCAGACCTTAACTCAGCAGACTGGATCCCAAATCACCAGTTTGGTTTTCGTCCGCACCATTCAACTATTGCCACATTCTAACAATGCCACAGAATCGCCCATAAAATAAATACGTGGTCTGTTAGAAAAGTATCCGACCTTTCGTCGGTAAAAAACTGGCATACCTGGAGCGTTTGAAACCTAATCACCCTCAAAGTAGTCTCCTCGGGACTCCACACACTTCGAAGTGCGAAGAATGTGCTGGAGCATTGTCGTGATGGAATCGCCATTTTCCTGAAAACCACAACTCCAGTCGCTTGCGCCGCACAGCATTACGTAGGCTACGTAGGACATCCCTATAGTACTCCCTATAGTCGTTCTGTCATTTTACTTGCATTGAAAAACCGACGAGAGCACTACACACTACGTCACTCCAACACTGCTCGACAGCAACTGACGCTATCTACAGGCGGGAAAAATTCACGCACGCGCACGAAGGTTCAAGATCGGCTCATGCAAGCGCGCTTGATTCAAAGCCATCTGGTTTTCAAAATAAAAAATAAGGTCGGATACTTTTCTAACAGACCACGTACAGCATTTGAAGAAAAAAATGCTGCACATCACTATTCCTAGATGTAAGACAGGTATTCGCCAGTTGTGAGTCTGGCACGAGGGACTATTATATAAAATAAAAAAGGTAATTCAAGCTTTCTTGAACCTACTCAGATTCTACCTACACAACCGACAGTTAAGAACCAGAGTAAACGATGAAGTATCTGCAGCATTCCCGATCACGGCTGGGGCGCTCTACTGTATGTGCTGTACACCTCAGATATCTCCGAAACACCAAAATAACCATATCTACATTTATTTATAGGTACATCAGACGACACAACTATACTAACTAATCACTCAGACCCCAACATCGCCACAAAACATCTCCAAGACTACATATATCTACTGGAAAAGTGGTTAAATGTGGAAAGTTCAAATCAATGAAACTAAATCCTCCCATGCAATATTCAAGTTACGAAAAGGGTAAGGTAACTCTCTCCAGTTCATTTAAACAATATAGAAATCCCCTAATACTCGAGAGTAAAATACCTAGGACTACATCTAGACAGCAAACTCAATTGGATGAATCACATTATCAAAAAGTGAAAACCGATTGATCTGAGACATAGAGAACACTGCTGGCTCATTGGAAGAAACTCGAGTTTAACGCTAATCAATAAAATACTTTTATATAAAAGTTTCATCAAAACTAACTGGCCTTGTGGCATTAAACTCTGGGGATGTACTAGGAAATATAATATTGCGATCATGAAAAGATGCCAAGCTAAAATATTAAGATCAATTGACAATGCTCCATGGTACGTCACAAACTGCATGGTCCAAGAAGACCTGCAAATTACCCCAGTGAAGAAATAAATCCAGGAAAGACGAAAAAGGCACAAAAAAAAGAATCACACACAAATCCACCAGCGTATTTATGCTTCCCCGACAACATGTCCTCAGAAGACTCAAGAGACGCTGGCCGACTGACCTTTAACGGTACTCAGAGGTCCCATCGCTGGATGGACACCTCATCTTGCCAATTAGTGTACCATAACTTCAGCTCAAATAAATAAATAAAATTAAAAAAATATATAGCTTCATTCTGATTGTTGAAAAATTTGCGCAATGAGGATAATCCTCTGGTAGATCCTAGGCCCGGTAAAGGAAGATGGGGAATTCCAAAGGCGACTTAACTCTGAGCTCTACAAACAATGGCTCAACTATGGCCACGTTGCAAGATTGCCTCCAAACCGCATAACCAACCGTGTGTTCACCTTCTGACAACACAAGAAGGTTCGTACCACTTAGTTGACAGAAATAGAGAAGGATATTAAAGAACTGAGAATAACAGATCTCCTAAGCTGACAGTCTGTGAGACGCACCCTGAAGGAAGTCCGTGGACAGAAGACAGAAGACAGAAGAGAGAAAGGAGTTACACCGACAGAAGATGTAACAATACTGGGCAAAGATCAAAGCCCAATAGTTGAACAAGCGTGGTCGAAAGTAGGCCTATTCATGCAAAAAGAAGAACAAAAAAGCGCAAAAGAGCGATGGTATTGTTACTTTTGTGGCACGAGGTGCCGTCTTACTGAAAAGAAATTAATGTCTTCCACGTCTTCCAATTCCAGTCATATAAAATCATTAGTCATCGTTCGATTAATCAGCGAATTTGTTTCGAGCACTGACTCCGTCCAATGACTCCGCCAGAAAGAAACCGCACCAGGCAGTCACACGTTTAGGAAGGAGAGGCTTTTCAACAATAATTGTTGGATTTTCCGAGCCCCAAATGCCACAATTCTGCTTGTAGCGTAGCCTTCGAGGTGAAAATGGGCCTCATCATTCAATATGATTTTTTTATGAAATTCCGTATCAGTTTGATGTATTTCAAGGACCCAATCAGCACAGACTAGACGTTGCTGATGGTCGGTAGGCGTGAGTTCTTGTGGGAACTGAACTTTAAAAGCCTTAAGACCTATGTTTTATGCAAAATACGGTGCAATGTCGTTTGTGGAACGCCCAATTCCAAATATTGACGAAAAATGGACAAACCTGGGTTTTCCTCAACAGTATGGGCTACAACAGCAATATTCTCAGTTTTTCTTAAGCGACGTGCACGAGTTCGGTTCTTCGCATCACTAACTCATCATAACAGCTCAAACTTTTCCACCAGTTTCGGAATTGCTGGCCGAGAAGGTGCTTCACGACGACCAAAAAATGCTTTAATTTTGTGAACTGTCCCTGCGAAATTTTTACCATTTTTGTAGTGAATTTTAATGCGTTGTTGAAGCGTATATCGTTCCATTTTTATTAATGGCGTAGTTTCTACTTGTCATCGGTCAAGTAGTTACAGGTTCACTCATGATAACTGTTAAAATGGCGGGCTATTGAAAATGAAACCTCTAATTGGAAGACCCTTTATATATATATATATATATATATATATATATATATATATATATATATATATATATATTTGTAATCTTCTACATATAAAAGAGAAAATCTATTTTTACAAAATCCACTTGAAATTACATTTAGCTTACGCTAACTCTCAAATCAGACCTCTCATGACTTCAATTAGTAAACTTATCAAAATTCTTCAAAGACTAATCGAAAAACAAAGTATATTTTGATTCCATAAAAACAAAATAAAACCAACCAATTCTACTTTGAACTGAAATTACAATAATTTAAATAAAAGACCAAGAGAAAGTTAATTTATTTCTAATAAAATTTTAGATTTGTTGTAATTCAAACAGATTGTATGGGAGAGACTGGGAAATTGTAAAACGCAGTTCGAACGTAGTATCGAAAACTAATTTTAGAACACTTCAAACGCGCATCAAATACACCACGGCATGAAGGCAATCGTGATTTAATGTGCATTAAATTGATGTCAAAATCGTAAATCTCTAAAGGCTTTAATTTACGAAGAGACAGAGGCAGTCGATAATAATAAACGCGGATTGCTTCGCAGAGGCGCTCGTCAAAATCGAAAATATAAACTTATTTCGTTCACAACAAGAAAAAAACTCTAATTGGAAATGAAGAAAGTTATTAAGTTTTATAATCGTTGAGTTGAGATTGACAACTTCATGAAGTTTATTAAATGCTTTTCCTATAACAAAATTTATTTTTGCTGTAAGTTGGTCCTAATGTCGTAAACGTTTTAATACATGAAAAACGTTGTTTTAACAGAATCTGAATATTTATAACAATGTGACTAGAATTTCAAATTGTAGCAATTTAGTTTTGTATTTAAGTTTTCGAGACAGTTTTACTACCTAAGTTACCTTAGGTTCCCTAACCCTTTTCTAATCTTCCGTATAGTTGGCAATCCCTTCGCGCTAACTTGCATAAAGTATTAATTCTAGTAAGGTAATTACGACTGGTGTTTCAGCACGCTAGTCCGTAAACATTTCTGCGGCCGCAAGCCACTAAATCGCCCGGCAGACTGCGAACTTGGGCCGACCTTTATTAGATTACGCCGAGAAATTTTGATAATTTACAAAGTCTCTCGACCAGCGTATTAATTCGCAGCCAGGAAGGCAATTCGTTTTGAGTTATGGAGAATTTCTTAATTATTGTTTTATCTGACTGTACAACTTTGTTGCTAACAGCAATTTGCTGAGATTGCTAACAAAAGACAAATTTGTGAAACGAAAATTAACTAATTATTAACTCTTAATAGTTTCCTGGATAGTTTTATCAAGTTAAGAAGGTGGTTTAAGGTTATAGTACAGATACAGTATTATAAATATATACCCTAATTTGTTATTTGATGATAACAGTGACTATAGGTTAGATTAATATATACATTGATAATCGCAAATGGGTATTATTTCAGGTTTCTAGGATGAGTCTGCGGATTTTGGTATCTAGCCCTAGTTCCTGTAGTACTTTGTTAAGCATTTCTCTATCAATGGAAGCGTAGGCCTTCCTAAAACCAACACAGGTGACGATCACCTTGCAATTTCTCATCTAGGAGTATGCAAGTACAATTTTTAGATTAAGGATCTGTTCAACACAGGATCGAGTTTTCCTAAAGCCTCCCTGGTATTCTCCCAGTTAACTATCCAGCTGATTTTCTGGCCTTGTTTGTAACGCCTTGGAGAGAATCTTGTATGTTACAGGGACTAGAGAAATTCCACAGTAGTTGTTTAGATCAGTAAAATCTCTCTTTTTGTGGAGTGGATGGATCTGAGCCGATTTCCAATCGGATGGTAATTTCTCTGTTTCCCAGTTGTCCTGGATGAGCACCTTTCCACAGTTCAGCAACGATAGAGTCCTCTCCAGCTGCCTTATTATTTTTAAGATGTTGAATGATCTGCCCAACTTCTTCCAATGAAGGGGGCAGCGAGTCCGGGTTTGGTTTGATTTGTTTATAGTCGAAGTATTCGCTGGGTGGATCACAGTTGAGTAGATTTTTAAAGTACTGAGCTAAAAGGTGACATTTGTCCTTATCGTTAAAAGCCAGTTTGCCTTGTGTGTCTCTGAAGTGGAGGAAATAAACTCTCATCTGTTATTGAATTGATTTTTTGTCTGAAATGAAATATTACTTCTCTCGATGTTCGATCTCCGTTCCCGAGTCATGCAAGATCTCGTGATCCATGGAGAAGGACCGAAGAGGGTTATAACATTTGAGGTTTGCTGTGGGTTGTAAGGCCGCAGACGAAAGAGAACATTTAAAAACTTACATTATGCGTTAGAAACAGCACCGAACTTTTGCAGGACTTTACCTTACGAGGGTTGAACTAAGAGAGCGAGTTAGGATCTTCCGCATATACGGGTTAAGGTGTGCATGCGCGCTAGGGGCGGTTTTTTGCTGAAGCGGTTAATTTGCTGGTCTAGAGATGCCGTCACTCAATTTCCAACATTTCCGCCCGCCATCAGCAAAGGCTGCTGATGAGTAGACTCCTCTTGGGTTGGTAGATGGGACGGCAATGGTGCGAGCTTGATGAGTGGTGTGGTGAGAGTAGTGGTAGCGGTCTTGAGAGTAGCTACCCTGGCGAGTCCATCCTTGCCTGGATGAAGTTCTAGGATCCGGGCTAGTGGCCACTTGCACGGCAGTAGTCGCTCATCGGTTAGAAGAACAAGTGAACCGACCTTAAGTTCATTGGATGCGTGATGCCACTTTGAGATGGACTGCTGTCGTTGTAAATAATGGGCAGACCATTGGGCCCCGAAATTCGTTACATGGTGTTGAATGAGCTTCCAGCGTGAGAGTTGAGAAGATGATAATTCCAGCAATGAGGGTTAGGGCAAAGTAGTGAGTGCACTTCCAATGAGGAAATGTTCTGGAGTGAGAGCAGAGACATCTTGAGGGTCATTAGAGAGAGGTTCTAAGGGTCGAAAGTTGAGGATAGCTTCAATCTGAGAAAGTAAAGTAGTTAGTTCCTCGAAAGTAAGCAAACTTTTACCAACAGTTCGATTCAGCCGCCCATTCTTCCCATTTTCCCATTTGCCGCCCATGTGCGGCGCCGGTAGGGGGTTGAATTTCCATTGGCTGTTGTCGCGTGACAAGACAGAGGCAATGATCCTGTGTTCTTTAGAGCTTTGGTTGAACATCCGGCGGAGTGCAGTTTCGTCACCGACGAAGTTGGTGCCACAATCTGAGTAAAGAGTATGAGCTATCCCTCGTCGAGCTGTGAAGCGCCTGTAGGCGGCGATGAAGCCATCAGTTGAGTAGTCGCTGACTCTCTAGATGTACTGCCGAAGTTGTGAAGCACACGAAGATGCAGATCCATTCCTTATAGGTCTTTGAGCCCCTACCTTTCCAAGTTTTAATCGTGATTGGTCCGGCGTAGTCTACACCAGTGTGTAGGAAAGGGCGTGAGGGTTTAACCCTAGAGAGAGGTCTTTGGCCCATCAATTGACGTGCACGGATCCCCCTCTGTCGAGCACACACTACACACCGCAAGATGTGGGTTTTAACGGAGGGTCTTCCACCTAAAATCCAATAAGGTTGTCGAAGGTAAGCCAGGGTGAGCTGAGTTCCTCCATGAAGGGTGCTGCGATGAGAGTGGTCAATGAGCAATAGCGAGAATCGTGCGTGACGTGGAAGAATGGCTGGATGTCTTCCCTGCTGGTTTAGAGATGACTGCTTGAGACGTCCTCCGACTCGAATAACACCAAATTCATCAATGAAAGTAGTCAGTCTGGTGAAGGGATGACTGCGGGGCAAAATGGAACCTGTGTTGAGCTGCTTGATCTCAGATGAGAAGTACAAAACAAAACCCTGCTTGGGTGGCTTTGATCCATACGTGTTTCGCCTTTTGCATCTCGTCGAATGGTATGACACAGACTGCCGAGTCGAGACCTTTTCGTAAAAACACGAGTAAATCTAAAACAAATTGCGGTTACGCGAAACAGTTTATGGAGAGAGGATACCTGGTGAATGAGGTTCCAATGATAGTTAGCGGATGGTGCAGCTACGATCAGTGAAATGCCTGGTCGAACTTCGTTCGCACAATGCTCGTCTGGATCTCAACAAAGGAAGACAGCTCATCAGGCCTCCGATTTCCCGCAGGCACCCCATCATCTACTACAACCTGAAATCCCGGAAACCCACTATCCGTGCGATGTCCGCAATGCCATTCACGTTATAGTGATGTGGCCGCGTTTTCGCGCGATGACGTCAAGCGAGAGAAAAAGATTCGCGGTGGAGAAGCGTCTCTGCTTCAACTGTTTTGGGAGACACAATGCTCGAATGTGTCGTTCGAAGCAGAGATGCAAGCAGTGTGTTGCTAAACATCACATGATGCTGCATGAAGCAGTAACTCTAAATTGTTTCCTGGATAGTTTTATCAACGTGAGAAGGTGGTTTATGGTTACCGTACACATACGGTATTTGAAATATATATATCCTAATCTGTTATTTGATGATGACAAAGATTATATGTTAGATTAATATATACATTGCTACAGCTACAGATGCTGCTTCATGCAGCCTAGCCTAGCCTGCCTAGCCGGAGAACCGTCTTCCAGCACAGCCCAACAGCCCCGCTCATCATCCAACACCCGTTAAGACCTCGGTGCAATCGCCCACTCATCTGTTCAGATCACTTCATCCCACTCAACCTTGCTTGCTACAGCCATCGCCCACATCGAACCTGAACCAACATCTCAGCAGGTCCGATTACTAGTTGACCCAGGGTCAGAACTTCATCTCCAAACACCTCATCCGTCAGCTCCGTCTCGAGCGATGCCGTTCCACTATTCCAATCATTGGCATGGGCGGAATACAATCAACACAAACATCCGGCGTCACCCAGTTCTCCATGCGATCAACACACACCTCGCATTCATTCAACGTTCAAGCTCACATTCTGAAAACAGTCTCTTCTGTTCTACCATCCTTCCGGATCACAATACCCCATTGGCCAACATTTACAGCCACTCAAGTTGGCTGACCCAGATTTTCTTACACCCAGGCCGATCGACATCATCATTGGAGCCGATTATTACGGACAGATCTTTAAACCAAACATCATCGAAGGTCCATCTACAATTCCGATTGCACAACTATCAATCTTTGGTTGCCTCGTTCTGGGACCAGACCAATTAAATAAAGAAAATGCATGTCCTGTACACGCCGCTACAGTTTCCTATGAGAATGATTTTCAGCTGGAACTTCTTACCAAGGTTTGGGTTCAGGAAGAATTGTAAACCTTGATAGACGAGAAAACTCTTGTTTAATAACATTTCTTGCGAACAAATCTCGTCTTATATTCGAGCGACAAGGTAATTATGAGCCTTCATAACATCAAAATTTGCAACAATTGTATAATTAATAGATTTCAATTATATAATTTTGTTAATTTTTGTTCGAGAATTTAAATTCTAATTTAGCGTATTTAAAATAAAGAATCGACATCAACATAATTTTAGATGAATTTAGTTTAAGAAATCTATTTGAACCAATAAAGAATCCAGACACAAAAACGCCGAGAAAATCCAAGTAGATTGTACAACGCGACGCAGCGATTCTTTCACCTTTTACCATTCGACAGTCTAAACTACTTTTTTCTACTTTGGCCATTCAGCGCATGAATCTACCTATAACACAAAACTCGATGATAAATTGTTCTAACAGAACAAAAATTAACGACTGTTCCACAGACTAGAAATATTTTTGTTCGAGCGTTAAAATAATAAATTTACTTGTCATCGAACAACTGGGTAAACAATTTTTCTGTTCTAATTTTTTTTAACATTTTTCACAATTATATATAGTTTTTACCATTATTTATATAGTTTAGAACAAAAGTTGTGTATAGAAAATACAACGATATTGGGAATTTGAGTGATATTTGCAAACCAAAAAAAAATCTGTTGTAACAAAATTAGATATTTTCATACAAACTACGTTTAAACGTTTTTATTTTCAACATTTTGAATAATAATGATCAAACATGATATCAAAATTAATCTGATTGATCTGTATTAGTCTTGACAAATGTTATTACTAATTGTTGAGGCTGTTTCGTGGCTAGGAAGTTGTTGTGTCGATGTGAATAGTTTGGCGAGCGTTAGAACGTTTGTCCAGTGTTACGTTCCAAGTTTAATGGACTTGTTTTCTCGGTATTATTTTCTTTGTGGTGAAACAACCGCAAAGCTTCTTCCTGCTTTGCTCGTGAAACAACACGTCCCAACGCGATATTCAAAATTATCCAATAATACATTTTCAAAAGTCCACAACTTCTTTCTAGGTTTTTTCTATATTATCTGTATTTTTTAGCCATTTTTTTTTTTTGGAAATGTTTGTTTTTGTATTTTTAATGAGGAATATCAAAAATTCAAATGTCTTATGTTAGTCTGGGGAGATTATTCAGGCTGTTGCTGTCTTTAGATGGTTTGTTGCATGCAAATTATCTCTTGCAAGTGAAACTGTCGCCGAAAGCTCATCAACACATTAAGCAACCCGTTTGTTCCCTTTTCGTTTTCTCAATTCCTCTCGGTTTGAGAGCAAATGTCGGGAAAACATTAAGAATGCACAAAGAATATATATATATATATATATATATATATATATATATATATATATATATATATATATATATATATATATATATATATATATATATATTTAAACCTTAAAGTTGAATAAATAAAAAGTTGAAATAAAATTGAATAAATCAAAAACTTTTATTTTTGCTCAAGTTGCTCAATGATTTTTACATAATATCTCTACTTGTTCTGAAAAGATCCTGAAATTTGTGTTTTTTTTAAGATTTAAGAAAATTTTTGATATTCAAAAAAAAATTGTAACAATCATTTTTTGTTGTATCCTCCCGAAGTATCTTCTTTAAAGCGAACCCAAGGTATTTTTTGTAACTATACTGCCTTTCAAAAAAACGGAACACCATGGCACCAAGCATTTATTGGACAATTTTAATGAAATTTACTGAATCTGATCATGTAAATGAACTCCATCTATGATCAAAAAATCAATTGTTTTGGTTTCTATTTAATGGTATTTTTTCTTGATTTCAATATTATGAAGAGCTGCTGATTATTTAATGTAATTGCTTCTAATAGTTAATTGCTTAGTTAATTGCTTCTAACCCAAGTAGCCTCTGAGTAGTTTAACTTTTTAGTTTGTAAAACTAAAAAGTTCCGTATTCGTCGTCGTGCACAATATCATCATCTAAGTGATTTTAAAAGGGGACGCATTCTTGGTATGCGAGAAGCGGGTTTTTCGGTTCGTGATATTCCTGAAAGAATAGGCCGTAGTGCATCGGTGATAGTTCCTTGCTAGTCTAGATCGTCCGAAGCTGGGGAAAATCGACGTAGACTGAGCGTGAAAATTGAACTCTTTGTCTTACCACTTTAAGGGCCAGATTTACAATGTCGCTGGCATTGGGAATTGGCTGGTTGCCTCTAAATGGTCAAAGAGTATCCATGGCTACTTCTTACAGAAGAATCAGCAGTTTTGGTATTAGATCCGTCCGTCCACAATTGTGTTAATTGTGTCTAGGGAAATTATGCAGGGAAAGACATCATTTAACCCATGAATGGAATAACATTATCTTCAGCGATGAGTCTCGGTTCTGTTTATGGGCTCATGATGGTCGGCGAAGAGTGAGAAGGGTCGACTTCTCACTCTTCGCCGACCATCATGAGTTCAACGCAGAATTTTAAAATTTGCTGTTGAAAGACATACGACTCTTACAGAGACAGTTATGGTTTGGTAGGCGATAGCGTATGATAGTCGGCCTCCTCTAGTTTTTTTTATAAGCAAGTCTTTACGCGATTCGGTATATTGACAACATATTACAGCCAGTGTTAGTGCCCTATGTAAATGCCTTGCAGAACCCCATGCTTCAGCAAGATAACACGGCCTCGCACAGCGACCATTACAAGACAGTTTTTTGATAGTGCCGAAATCAATTTGTTACCTTCGCCATCTCGTTCTCCAGATCTCTGGCCGATAGAACATGTTTGTGATATGATTGATGTTAGAATAAGTAACTTACAGCGCCCTGCCAACACTGTAATGGAACTTAGAGGTCAAATTAACGAAGATTGGAATGTGATACTCCATGTCCATATTGATAGCCTGATTTCTAGCATTCCTCGACGTGTTAATGACTGCTAGGAAAAACGTGGAGGCCTGTTTTTCAAGTTGTTTTTTTGATCATCGATGCAGTTCATTTACATTATTAAATTCTGTAAATTTCACTAAAATCGTCTAATAAATACTTCTATCGTCTATAGGACTGATTTTTTAAAGGCAGTTTATAATAGTTTTCTAAATACTTAAAAAAAGCTTGAAAAATAGTGAAATTTTGAATTTCGCATAACTTTGAAAGAAGTTTTTTATTTATTTTTCCTTTGGTAGAACTTCGTCTTATGATGAAAGAAAACTTTCCACCACAATTCATCCTTATCGAAAGGGTGACGATTCCAAATATTGATCGATTTGACATGGACCCAAATATATTTAACACATTTTTAATATATTTTTCTCGTGGCTTGCATTTTTTAATTTTGTGAAATTATTGAAACCGGATAGAAGGACCTTGTGGTCGATAGCCCTTTGTATAAAATATACAATAAATATATTCCCTCTCTCTCCAAAATTGAACCAATCTAAAATGTGTTTAAAACTTCCTCCAATTTATCACAAATTTGATTCTCAAATTTGCTGATTATTAACTTTGTACAAATATTGCATTGATGGATTTTTTATTTTAAAAAATGTCCAAAAATGCTTTAATTAATGAAAAATAATTTAACTTTGAATGGTAGTGAAATTTGTAAATTTGTAAAAAAAAGTTTGTGAAATAAGAAATAGTAAACTAAGATTTATTAGATTTGTGAAACTTAGAAGAAAAAGAAAAAATGTTTAAAAAAAAAAACGTTTACAAAAGGCTATCGACCACTAGGTCTTTCCGCCCAGGAGTTTTCATTTTAATATTCTATTAAATTTAATAAAATAAAAAACCGCTGAATTTACAGATTATGGTGGGTTTAGTCGTAAGTTGTATATTGTTTCTTGGAGTGTTTTGAGGTGTCTACGGGAGGGTTTGGTAGAGTCGGGTCTGATACATAGGGGGTTTGTGATAGTCCAGTGAGTATTAGTCGCTTTGTATTTGGTCAACAGTCGTTTGTGTCTGTCGAAGAGTCTCGGAATTGGGGTGAGTCTGTAAAGGAGTTCATTGGAAGGCTTAATTTGGAGATAATTTGGAGGATGTGTTTGGGGTATCTTAGTTTGAAAATGATGCGTAGGGATGTTCGTTCTGCTGTTTCTAGAATGTTGTATGTTTTTCTGTTAGTAGTAGTATGTGTCTGTAGTCGGTAGTCAGTAGTCAGTAGTATGTGTCCGTAGTCGAGGATAGGTCTGACGATGAATTTGTAAATCTTGGCGCACGTTGAAAAAGAGATACCTTGGTCTCCTTGTGCAAACATCGGAAATGTTTTCTTCCTAGGACAGTTTTGGTCTTCCGTATTTTAGCGTCGGTGTTGATTTTTAGTTTATTATTGAATGTTATGCCTAGGTATTTTATATGTTGTTGGTGTCACGTTAATGGTATAAATGAGGATATGTGGAGAATTGGGAGAAATTCTGTGATTAGGGATGAGGAGTTGGCATTTGGATGGGTTTGCAGTAGTCGCCAGGGGTTAAACCAGATTAGGGTGCTGTTCGTGAGTGCTTGAAGTTCGTCCGTTGTTTTCTTAAGATTTTTATTGTGGGATATGAGAGCGGTGTCATCAGCGTATTGTAGGATATAGGATGAGAGGTTGATTTGGCATTTGTCGGCAAAGTCATAGTTGTAGATGTCGTGGCAGTATAAATTGTATAGTAAGGGAGAGAGGGGAGAGCCTTGGGGAAGACCTTGGGTAGAAGTAAATTCAGAGGACTGGGCGCTGTTTATTTTAATTTCGAGGGATCTGTTATGGAGGAAATGTTTGAGGATATTGATGAGATTCGGAGGAATATTGAGTTGTCGGAGGAGGAATATTTTGAAGAGGAAGGCGGCATGCAGGCACAGTCCGCCGGTTTGCCAGCACAGTCAAAGGCTTTATTTATGTCTAGAAATAGAACAACAGAATGATCTTTGCGGAGGTTTTTAGGTTATTTGTGAGGATAAATAGGGGTGAGTGGTGGAGTTGAAAGGCTTAAATACAAATTGGTATGGTGACATGGAATTCTTGAGCATATTCCATAATCGCATGGAATTCTTGAGCATATTCCATAATCTATTTTTGAGGATCTATTCGAAAATTTTGACTAGGACTGGAAGCAGCATAATAGGGCGGTAGCTATTTAACTGGGAATGATGGTAATAATTAACCCTATTTTCCAACATTTGGGAAAGGATCTTTTATTGAAGCAGACGTTGAACAGTTTAATTATGTGGAGGTGGAGGATTCAACGTAAGGATTTTTTTACTAGGTCGGATCTGAGGGAACTATTTTTGCCATGGAAAAGCACAAGAAGGTATTCGTCGTAGGTTTTTTCGTTCAGGTCTGTATTGTCATTTTTAATAAAGTCGTTCAGCCAAGAGTTTACTCTGTCGAAGTTTGTTTTGTCGAACGAGGGGGAGTTACAGGGGGTAAAGAGTCTTCAAAATGTTTTGAAAAGAGGAAAGCGTTTTCATGTTCAGAAGAGCACTGTTGATTATTGGAGTGTGAAACTTATTTTCTAGTTGAAAGTAGGAGGTTATCATTGCGATATCTTTGAATATGTCTAATGATAATGAATCGTAATGATATTCTCCTACTTTCAACTTTGTTATTAATTTGGTTCAAACCATGACTGCTGATTTTTAACATATTTTCTAGTGTTGATAATATTTGTATAAACTTTCCAAATTGTTAACAGAATTGTGCAAAGTTTAGAAAATTTGAAATTACATATTTTTTATTCTACATTAATTCAAAAACGAAGAAATCTATGAAAGATATTTTTATGAAATTTGTAAAATTTATTTTTGCTATTATTATTAATATTTGTACAAAGTTTCAAATTTATTGATATTAAATTGAAGGATTTATAAAATTGAAAATTTCAAACTTTACAAAAATAACACGATTGAAAAATAATAGCTGCAATAGCTGATGAGAGGTAAACCTCGAACAGCGTCTGCAGATGGCTTAAGTCACCTAATATATGTAGAAAGAAATCTTAAAGTTATTTAGCTAGTAGTACTAGTAATAACAAACAAAAGTCTATTGTATAATTCAATATCCTGCGTGGTATTAGCCAGGGAAGTAGTTGTTTCAATATGACATTTGTCAAAGTCATAGTAGGACTTAATTTTTGTAGATTAACGAACAGGTTGAATATTTTATATTGAAACTATTTTTCGTCTTATCATGTTTATTTAAAATAACACGAATTTTAGAAATCTGTTAAATACAAATTATTAAACAGATTTTTATAAAGTTTGTTTCTTCTTCTTCTTATTGTTTTGAGTAGGCCTACTTTGGACCACGCTTGTTCAACTGTTGGACTTTGATCTTTGCCCAGTATTATCGCATCTTCTGCCGGTGTAGTCTCATACATTGTCTGTTTTGGAGGTCTGTTATTCCCAGTTCTTAAAAATTCTTCTCGGTTTCTGTCAACCAAGTGGTACGAACTTTCTTTTTTTGCCAAAAGGTGAACAGACGCTTGGTTAGTCGGTTTGGAGACAATCTTGCAACGTGGCCATAGAAAGCTACCCTTCTTTTTCTTGCACAGTTTGTTTCTTCTATTGATTACAGTTTCAAATTCGGTAAGACAAAATTATAGAATTTAGAAAAAAAATTCAAATAAAGCAAGAATTACATAAATCTCTTAGAAACAAATGAATGAACGGAATTTTGTGAAATTTCCATAATTTATTTTTATTTTTTATGAACACAATGAAGAACGTTATGTGTACCATAAAAATACAAACCAATATCTCGGAGCACATAGAAATAAACAACAGGCTACGTGAAGGAGACGGGCTGGCGCTCATCCTATTTAACATCAGCCATCAGCGTATTGTAGGATATCGGATGAGAGGTTGATTTGGCATTTGTCGGCAAAGTTATAGTTGTAGATGTCGTGGCAGTATAAATTGTATAGTAAGGGAGAGAGGGGAGAGCCTTGGGGAATACCTTGGGTAGGAGTAAATTCAGAGGACAGGGCGCTGTTTATTTTAATTTCGAGGGATCTGTTATGGAGGAAATGTTTGAGGATATTGATGAGATTCGGAGGAATATTGAGTTGTCGGAGGAGGAATATTTTGAAGAGAAAGCCGGCATGCAGGCACAGTCCGCCGGTTTGCCAGCACAGTCAAAGGCTTTATTTCGCATGGAATTCATGAGCATATTCCATAATCTATTTTTGAGGATCTATTCGAAAATTTTGACTAGGACTGGAAGCAGTATAATAGGGCGGTAGCTATTTAACTGGGAATGATGGTGATAATTAAATCTATTTTCCAACATTTGGGAAAGGATCTTTTATGGAAGCAGACGTTTAACAGTTTAATTATGTGGAGGTGGATATCGTCAGGGCGGTTTCAAAGTAAGGATTTTTTGACTAGGTCTATTTAGGTACTATTTTTGCCATGGAAAAGCACAAGAAGGTATTCGTCGTAGGTTTTTTCGTTCAGGTCTGTATTGTCATTTTTAATAAAGTCGTTCAGCCAAGGGTTTACTCTCTCGAAGTTTGTTTTGTCGAACGAGGGGGAGTTACAGGGGGTAAAAAGTCTTCAAAGTGTTTTGAAAAGAGGAAAGCTTTTTCATGGTCAGAAGAGAACTGTTGATTATTGTAGTGTGAAACTAATTTTCTAGTTAAAAGTAGGAGGTTATCATTGCGATATCTTCGAATCTGTCTAATGATAATGCATCGTAATGATATTCTCCTACTTTCAACTTTGTTATTAATTTAGTTCAAACTATGACTTCTGCCGGTGTAGTCTCATAGATTGTCTGTTTTGGAGATCTGTTATTCCCAGTTCTTAAAAATTCTTCTCGGTTTCTGTCAACCAAGTGGTACGAACTTTCTTTTTTTGCCAAAAGGTGAACAGACGATTGGTTAGTCGGTTTGGAGACAATCTCGCAACGTGGCCATAAAAAGCTACCCTTCTTTTTCTTGCACAGTTTGTTTTTTCTATTGATTACAGATTCAAATTCGGTAAGACAAAATTATAGAATTTAGAAAAAAAATTCAAATAAAGCAAGAATTACATAAATCTCTTAGAAACAAATGAATGAACGGAATTTTGTGAAATTTCCATAATTTATTTTTATTTTTTATGATGACAATGAAGAACGTTAAGTGTACCATAAAAATACAAACCAATATCTCGGAGCACATAGAAATAAACAACAGGCTACGTGAAGGAGACGGGCTGGCTTTCATCCTATTTAACATATGCCTAGAAAAAGCAATCAGAGATGCGAATGCAAACAGAAAAGGCACGATTGTAACTAGATGTGCACAACTACTCGCATACTGGAAATGACTAGAACTTATTCAGCCCTCGAGAAGGCGGCCAACAACTTCGGATTACGATATATTAAACGAGGAAAAAACAAAAATAATGCCAGTAACTACGTCACAAAGGGCCCTGCATGAACTCGGTGAAGCACAAAATCGGAACAAAAAAATTCGAAATCGTACACGTACGATAAGAGTACACGTACCTGGGTGTCAACGTAAACGCAAAAAAATAATACAGGGCTGAAATAGGAAAGAGAATAATGCTCGGTAACAGGTGCTGCAACACACTAAGAAACTGCCTGTAGTAATATATGGCGCGGAAACATGGACTATTTAAGCCAACAGGACGCCAACCTCCTAAAAATTTTTGAGAGGAAAATCTTACGCACAATCTTCAGACACTTTGGGAGGCCTAGACTCGCACAGGGCTGTAGCCACAGATGATGATGAATCAATTTCACAAAATTGAAAATTTGAGATAATTTTAAATTACTAATTTTACACATTTGAGAAATCTGCGATAGGCAAATTAATTAACAGGTTTTAGTGTAATTTTGAAAATTTATTTTTCTAGAATGAGAATTTTAGGAAATTAGAAATTTTACAAAAATAAATAATTTTACTGATTTGTGAAACGGAAATTAAATAACAGATTTTTGTGAAATTTACAAAATATATTTTTCCTATTATTAGTAACATTTTTGATTTCAAGCTTCAGCTTTAAATTCGTTCACACAAAAATGGAGTATTTTTGAAAAATTTTATTCACAAATTTTACGAAAATTAGCAGTCTGACACTTTTATAAAAGGCAGATTAATTAACAGATTTTTGATAAATTTTCATTTTTTTTTCTATAGTTCTACTCAAAAACTTAATATTTGTGCAAAGTTTCAAAATTGGTTGATCACAAATTTTACAAAAATCAAGAACACAAAGACATATCCGTAAAAAAAATAATTTTTTTTAGCAGTTTCTAAGATTTATTTCTTCTTATATGTATTTTTGTACAAAGTTTCAAATTCGTTGAAAAATTGTGAAATTTAGAAAATTTAATATTGCATACTAAAGATTTTAAAAAAGATTTTTGTGAAATTTGCAACTGTTATTTATTCTATTGTTTATAATATTTTTGTAAATGAACCTAAATTCCACTTGCATCCAAGAATTTAGGAATTTATAAAAAAAAATCTGTTTTGCGTATTTAATGTCATTAAAGTCATTAAAGCACTCATATGGGTTCGCTAATGGTTCGCCGAGTGCGATACAATTTTCTCAATATGTAACGGCGATTTTTTAATTTAGAAATGGCATAAAAGGGTGCAAAATAGAAAAAATAGTATAAAAAACTCGTTTATAAGGCGTTTTTCGCACTTGTCCATTAGAACACATTAGAATTAGTCTAAATATGGAAAAATAAATAATATATGAAAAATTGCGCGAGTTTGTTCATGATTTCTTTCTTTTTTAATAAAATCTGCCTTTCTACATTGATCTAATAACTTTTGCAATCAAATGAAACCAAATACCTAATACCTAGGAACCAAATTCTTAAGAAATAAAACTTACAAACCTAATGAAAAATATTAGAAGTTACAAATGTAAATTGCCTTATTCAATTTATTTTAAAGTATTCCAAATATTTCATAACTTTTCCGGCAAAAAATGTTTTCTAATTTTCTCCATTCTATGTTCCAGATGCATCATCCGATTCAAATGAAACCGGCCGACAGTGAAAACAGAAACGGTAAGTCCAGCTCCATTTCTTTATTATCCAACTCTTCCTCTCGAGATCCACTAGATAAAAAGACAAACAAACAAACACATAAATAGCGTTGCGCAACCGAAAAACCGTTCTCTTTCTCGCCTAACTGAACGGCGAATTAAAAAGGGATCGCGAAGAGGGGCAAGTCCATTCAAGGATACCGGACGGACGGACGGATCCGCGGAATTCTCTGTGCACTTGCAGTCTCTTCTCGGCCGCGAATCTAAGAACGTTCCGAGTCTATTAGTTTGCTCTCAAGAAAGACACTGTGTGCGAATTATGTGCTATTTTGTTAGTTTGGAACAAAACTGTTGAATCAATATTAACGGTAGAATGACTGGAAATACTGTTTCCAACTGATTGGAATTATTAAAAATTATTGAATTTTTAATGATTTGAAATTTATAGACAACGTTCATTATTAGACACAATATTGATATTAAAATTCAAATAAATTTTGAATAATTCAGCGACAATATATAAGTAATAATTAGCTAATAACGTGGTTGGCAACAACAACAAGTAGATAACATTTCTGTAGACAATAGTTTAAACACAATAATTCATAGACACATGTTCAGAGACAACCATTCATAGACAACAACAGTTAGAACAATTTACAGACACTATTCACTGGCAACAATTCAAATACAGCAATTCATAGATACAAATCTATAGACAACATTTCATAGCTAACAATTCATTGATAACACAGCTATTGAAAACAGTTCATAGACAACAATTCACAGACACAATTCATAGACAACAATTCATTGATAATACAGCTATTGAAAACAGTTCATAGACAACAATTCACAGACACAATTCATAGACAATAATTCATTGATAACATAGCTATTGATAATAGCTCATAGACAAAAATTCACAGGCACAATTTATAGACAAGAATTCATTGATAACACAGCTATTGACAATAGTTCAACAACAACTCCCAGACACAATTCATAGACAAAAATTCATAGACAACAGTTCATAGACAACAATTCACAGACACAATTCATAGACAACAATTTATTGATAACACAGCTATTGATAACAGTTCATAGACAACAATTTACAGACACAATTCATAGACAACAATTAATTGATAACACAGCTATTGATAGCAATTCATAGACAAAAATTCACAGACACAATTCATAGACAACAATTCATTGATAACACAACTATTGACAATAGTTCATAGACAAAAATTCACAGACACAATTCATAGACAATAATTCATTGATAACACAGCTATAGGCAACAGTTAATAGACAAGAAATGCCGGACAGCAATTCAAAACTAACAATTCAAAACAACATTTACTGGAACCAATTCACGACAACAATTCATAAGTAACATTTCTATAGACAACCATTCAGAGACACAATTCATAGACAACAATTCATTGATAACACGGCTATTTATAATAGTTCATAGACAAGAATTCACAGACACAATTCATAGACAACAATTCATTGATAACACAGCTATTGACAACAGATCATAGACAACAATTTACAAACACAATTTATAGGCAACAATTCATTGATAACACAGCTATAGGCAACAGTTAATAGACAAGAAATCCCGGACAGCAATTCAAAACTAACAATTCAAAACAACATTTCCTGGAACCAATTCACGACAACAATTCGTAAATAACATTTCTATAGACAATAATTCACCGACACAATTCAAACTGACAGTTTACTGGCAACAATTCTCAGAAAACAATACAAAGTAGCAATTCACTGTTAACAATTCAAAGGCAACAATTCATTGATAACATAGCTATATTTAAGAGTTCATAGCAAACAATTCACGAACAACAATTCAAAACTAACTGTTTGTAACAACATTTCTGGAAATTTGAACCAATTCAAGGCAACAGTTCGTAAATAACATTTCTCTAGCCATCAGTTCATAAATAGCAGTTCACAGACAACAGCTCATACAGTCAAATGTTGATGGACAGCAATATAGACAACAATTCAAAGCAACAATTTAATGGCAAAAATTGAACAGTTACTATTCACTGGCAGCAATTCATACATAACAATTCATATATAAAATTATATATTTATAGATAAAATTTCTATACACAAGAGTTCGTAGACAATTCACATACACAATTCATAGACAACAATTCAAATTGACAATTCTCTGCCAACAATTTGCAAAAAACAATACATAGCAACAATTTACTGTTACCAATTCAAGGACCGCAATTCATTTATACCACAACTGTAGGCAACAGTTCATTGACAACAATTAACGGACAAAAATTCAAAACTAACGTTTCAAAGCAACATTTCTTGGAACCAATGCAAAACAACAATTCATAAGCAACATTTCTAAAGACAACAATAGCAACAACTCGCAGAAAGCAATACATAGTAGTAATTCGCTGAGAACAATTCAAAGCCAACAATTCATTGATAACATAACTATAGGCACAGTTCATAGAGAACAATTCACAAACAAGAATTCCAAATTATTTGTTCAAAGCAACATTTCTAGAAACTGGAAACAATTCAAGACAACAATTCATAAATAACATGTTTCTTGACAACAGTTTACAGACAACAATTTGTATACAAATATTGACAAACAAGAACTCATAGCCAACAATTCAAAGCAACAAATACTCTCAACAATTCGCAGACAACAAACAATTCAAAGCAACAATTCACTGGCAACAATTCAAAGACAGCAATAGTTAAGTATGTTAGTTGCAAGATACGTTTCTATAGACCACAATTCATAGACAACAGTTTATAGATAACAATTCAAAGACAATTGTTCACAAACAAAAATTCATAGAGAGTATTTTAAACAATTCATGAATTTCATCAACATTTCAACGGTTCATTGCGATTTTTTTAAGAGTAGATGTAATATTATCTAATCCAATAGAACAGAAACAGATTAGACAAATTAAAATAAAACTCAAAAACTAAACTAAATTAAGATGCTTAATTTGTTTGTAATGCTACTCTGATTGTTTTTGCTTTTCTGTTTTTGT
Source organism: Phosphuga atrata (assembly GCA_944588485.1). Taxonomy (NCBI): domain Eukaryota; kingdom Metazoa; phylum Arthropoda; class Insecta; order Coleoptera; family Silphidae; genus Phosphuga; species Phosphuga atrata. The sequence continues at coordinate 12,957,486 of OX155902.1, forward strand.
TTTTCTGGTAGATTATTTGTTTTGAATGGAATTATTCGGATAGATTAGGGAATATTTATGATGTGCGTTTATAATCTCTATAAGTTGAAATTCGAGGAAGTTTTTCGATGCTTTGATGAAATTGGTGGGTTTTGTTTTTGTAGAATTTCCAAAAATAGTTATTTACATCAGAGTGCAGAAAAGTTCATTTTACAACGCGACAGCTCGTCGCCTCGTAAATTTGTTAAAATATTTTTGACCGACAATTATTATTTAAGAAACAAATAGATTTAGATAATTTAATTGGAAATTATTTAATTTTTTTGGCACAATGTTGCAAAGTACGGCTACTATGCGGTAAACTGACTTTGCCGCATAGTAGCCGTAATTTGCAACATTTTGTGTAACAATCTATTTTCGCTTGACCTAAATATGTTACGGTAAAAGTACGTAGTTTGGTAAATGTACACATTTACCGATATATGTACACATTTACCGGTATATGTACACATTTACCTTCTTGGTTGGTAAAGTTCAACTTACATTTACCATTTTTTTTCCGGCAAATGTGTACATATGCATAATGTTGTTGACAATTGATAGAGGGTTACATTAACATACACAGCGCATGGGCGGTCCAACAAAACACACGTGATATTGTAACACACAAAAAGTATATATTTTCCGGTAAAAGTAGATATAAAGTTGATCTCAAATATAAACTCACATTTACCTATCAAATTAGTAGATGTACACATATACCGGTAAATGTTTACATTTGCCGATTTTGTACTTTTACCGTAACATATACTATGTCAAATCTAGCTTTACAATTCAGGAGACCAAAAAATATTTTTACTATGAATACTTAATTTTGTATATTGTATGTTGGAAATTGGATTTCCATTTTGAAATTATTACTGTTTTGTTTTTGTTTCAACCTTAATATGTTGTGGAGATTTTGTAAACTTTAAATTAAAGCAAATGTAATAAACAATGTTTTGTGTAACCGGCTTCATTATCTAGAATATTTTCAAATTTTGTTTAGTCATATTTAGAATTTGATACGATTATTAACAAGAACTTTTTTCAATTTTTTTATAATAATCTGTTCATTTATCTACGTTCTTAAAATGTCTTTTACAGATTTGTTAAAATTTCGATTTTTGTAAAATTTATAATTTCAAATTTTATAAATTCAATATTTTTCATTATTTTCAAATTTTATAAACTCAATTTTATGTCAAATAATTTAAAACTTTTGGTAAATATTACCTACAGTAACAAAAATAAATTTCACAAAAATTTGTTCATTAAGCTCACCAAGTATGTGTCAATTTCCGCTATGTTTTTCGGGCACTTTTTGTCATATTAACCAGTGAAAACAACAAATGTGCGCGAAACTTTGAAACATGACGGATACGCATGCGCTTAAGTAACCGTAATAAGGTCTATTAATATATTTGTAAAAATTGCTATTTCAAATTTTCTATTAAAATTTCAAAGTTATACAACTTTGTGTTAACATATTTACAACAAAGCGGACATTGAAAATAATGTCAGATTCTGGATTTTGAAAGTTCTGAAGTGAATTTTATTAAGGAAGTTTGAGCGTAACTAATCAGTCAAAACAGTGTTTGAATTTTTCTATATTTTCAATTATCCTAATATTTATTTAAATTTTTTTTTTATTTATAGTAACATAAAAAATTTTAAAATTGGTAATTATTATTTATTTAATAAAAATAGAGTTTTGTTTAAATAAAATTTAAATAACATTTAAATAAAAATGACTTATTTTTGACATATACGTTATACTAAAAAGATCTGGCAACAGCGCTGTATTGTGTCTTGAAAGTTTATGGTAAAGAGAGGGATTAGAATAGTAATTGAAAGGAGTCGAGTGTATTTTTGCTCTCTATATAACTATGTTTCCATGTTTTCCTTTTCTCAGATGTGCTCGCGACGTTGCCAAACCATCCGTCATGTGAATTACTGTCGATAAATAGGATTAAGTTTAACTTTAATTATTTAAATAATTACATAGTAACGTCAAATAATTTAACGTTATCGTGTTCTACAATAATTGTATTAGATAATTATTATCTAAGTTTAATGTATATAGCTTTTATTCCATAAAGTTTCGAAATTAGTATCGAAAAAAATAAATAAAGACCTGACGGAAGCTGGTCACCATAAGAGTCCGTGTATAATAATTGAAAAAACATCATTACATTTTTTTTTTTGATAAACTAAACGGTGGATCACTTTCAAATTTTGAGAGGACATAAATAAAGTATTGATCAGCATGTATAAAAAGTTTCAAAGCTTAAACTTATAAAAAATATTTAACATGGGATTCGCTCGAACTTCCTTAACGTATTTAAAACAAATCGAACATTGAAAATAATGTCAGATTCTGGATTTTGTTAATAAATGAATTTTATTAATAACTGTACTTCTATATGACCTGAATGTATCATTATCTTTAATTTATCTAGTCGGCTATTTATATGCCTTTAAAGAAATGACGAAATTTGAGGAATAGATTCTTTCAAAGCTATTTCTTCTATTATCCAAAAAGATGGAAAAATAGGTATGGAACGTTTTTCGAGAAAATTCAATGTTCTTCTTGGTAGTTATTATAAATTCGAATTTTGATATTTTTTCATAAAGAGAACATTTCAAACCTTATCTTCGGCATTTTTGTTTTTTTTTAATTTTTATCTAAAAAGGTAGCTTGTAATATACTTGTGATGTTTTAGAATGAGATATGCGTTCGTTTTGTAGATAGATAAACTAAAGTGCGGCTGACGCTGTACTGAGCGCCGGACTGGTGATTTCTTAGGTTGACTGGTGTACAAGCCAACGGTTCAGAAAGGTGTATGAGTTAAATGGGCGACTGTATGTTGAGGTTTTGGGCAGCTATAAAATTTCTGTTTGCAATTATATCGAGTTGAAACGCTATTGATGGGCAGCAAAATATTAAATATTTTGCAGCGAACAATGTTAAATGTGCAGCACGTTAAACTTTGATGCTATAGATCAGAGGTGGGAAAATTTTTTGACTGTCGGGCCACATTACTTATGAAAATTTGCATTTTATTTTTTTGATTTTTTTTTCTATAATAGTTATTTTTATACCACGACTGTTGCTTCTATACTCGCTTAGACGCAAAAACATTGTTAGGTTTTATCATAGTAGACAATATACACTTTGTAAATGAAATATTTTCAGAGAACAGCCTTAAATCTGCAGTGTCTCTGAAATAGTTGCTGGTAGATAATAAAGCAAACAGGCCTGGTAAGCAAAATAAGCATGCATTCGGATTTTGGAACGAATTTCCTTTAGGGAGGTCTCGGTAGGAGTGATTCGGTAGAAAACGTTACGTTACGTTATACGCCTATCTCTTTTTCTCAGTGTATATTTCTATACCGCTCGCTCTCTCTTTCTTTCTCTTTCTCTCAGTGTATATTTCTATGCGTGCTCTCTCTGTTTCTTTCGCTGAGTGAGAGACGAGCGTGGTCGGTTTGTAACCTTAAAAACGAGAAAAAAATTGTTCAAGCGTATTTTTGTGTTTTGTCGTTTTAAATTATAGGAGAGTTATATTGTTTGTATTATACTCATTATTTGAATTGGGTTTTGAGAAATCGAAACTCAAGAAAGTATACAAAATACTGAAAAAAAGTATGTTAAGAAAATAAAACTGTATAATTTGAAGCAATTGCTAACTGTTTACACATGCTTATCGTATATGTAATTCAAATGATTGATATTTACTATATTTATATATGTCGTAGTCATATACTGAAATCATTCAGATTATTTAAAACTGAGTCATTGCATGACCCCTTTACGGTTAGTTTAGCGCAAGCGCGTCCGCCATGTTTAAAAGGCGGAAATCTGAAAGTTTCGGGCACATTTTGTTATTTTCACTGGTTATACGTCAAAAAGGTTATACGTCCGAAAAACATGGCGAAATTGACACATGTGCACAAAAAAATTTCAACTATGAAATGGTCTATTTTGATGTTTTGTTTTTCATGGTAACTGGTCTTGGGCCGCAAGTTGGACAATCCTGAACTAAATCAAATACTCAACTACACATGTTATCTGTCATTTATGACAGACTAGATTATTTTCGCACACATTTTTTGTAAGTTTTGATGTAATATAATAATCTTGTCTATAAACTAAATAATTGGATGGTGGATTTTAGTCTATATCTACTACTTATACTCACAATTTGGTGTCCGCGGGCCGCAAGACAAGTTCCAATGTGGCCCAAAACAAAACCGACAATTTTTTTCATTCATTTATCAAATTGACGCTTTTGTTTCGGCCCGCATTTCAACTTATCTTGCACCAGTTTGCTAAAATTTTCCAGAACATTCAATCAAAGCATTTGCGTGCACTTATTTTAGTATTAGTTCAAAAAGAAAAGTAGTTCAATTCATAAATGCGCGAGGAACTTCGTTCCTGACGGGGGTCCCCTGACCGCATACGTTTTTTTGTAGCTTTGTTTACGTTGAAATACGAATTAAGATCATTAATTCTGGGTGCTATGTATAAATAAATGAAGTGAAGTAATATTTTGGTAGGCACAATTACAAAACTAGCTTATTATTATGATTTTCATTAAACGTAGATATTTTTTGTAATTAAAGTAATTTATAAAATGCTTCGCGGGCCGCATAAAATGTCGAGGCGGGCCGGGCCGCATAAGGGCCCGCGAGCCGCCATTTGCCCAGGCCTGCTATAGATGCTACTTATGAAAAGCAAAAATCAGCAAAATATTTAGCAGCAAAAAATAAACTAAATTGACTTATTAATTTTTGTTGATGTCGTCGCAATAAGTAATAATTTTGCATCCCAACAATTTTATTCTGCTGCCCAAGTAATAATTTCGCATCCGCAGTGTTTTATTCTGCTGCTCAAGTAATAGCTTTGCATGCCAGCTATTTATTCTGCTTATACATCGGATTTTAATCTGATTACAAATTTATTAGCTGACCGAAATAAATTTACTTGCAACACAAATATTGCAGCTAATTTTTTTTTCTTACCAAAAATTATTTTGCTGCCCAAATAATTTAACCGCTGATAATTCTTGCGGCCAAAAATTTATTTTGCGGCTCAATTAACTACTTCTCTTTGAAAAATACTGCAACATCAATATTAAAGATCGATTCCCATATGTGCGGCACTCAGCTACGCGACGTCGTGCGACATCGCCTGTCAAATAATGATTATATTGTTTTAAATGGGCACGTCGCGTAGCTATCGCGTAGCCATAGTAAGAACGTGCCCATTTAAAACAATGTAATCATTATTTGACAGGCGATGTCGCACGACGTCGCGTAGCTGAGTGTCGCATATATGATAATCGGCCTTAATGCGTATTAGAAATGTGTGTTTTTTAAACCGTGAGATTGTACACCAGTCAACCTAAGAAATCGTCTCTGCTGCGCTCAGTACGGAGCCTGCGCACTTTAGTTTATCCATCTGAAAAAAATCTATCTCCATAACGAATGTAGATCCCATTCCAAAACTTTACACGTGTTATTGTATACTAGATCAGGGGTTTTCAACCGGTTTTAAGTAAAGAGCCATTTTCCTTAAAATAAAATTCATAAATCTTATACCAGAGCCGCAGGGACGATGGTATAAAAAAAATCACAATCTGTCAGATTTTTACGAGTGAATTGACGCACAGATTTGTTTTATATCAGCTTCGTAACCTGAGGTCTTTAGATTTAAACAACTTTCAAGTCTAATGTCGTAAAGCTGCAGCGCCGCCATTTTATATTCATGATATTCATGTTGTTAAAAATCAACTCACAATAATATATAGACCCGCAAATTGATAAGATTACAAATGCCACCGGCTTAGATTAATTGTAACTTTCAAACTGTTCCAAATATAATTTCATCTTTCAAGAAAGATTAAAAAAAGTAGAATTTCTAAAAGTGAAGTATCGTTTCGTCTTTGAATGCATGGTGGCTTGGACAACGACTTCGAATGTTTGGTGTTAAACCATCATTTAACTCGAAGTATTCCAAGCTCTATGTCGTCATCATGAGTAGTTACAACAAAATTATTTTGCTACTGAAATCAGAGAGCACATCTTAACAATCTGAATAAGAAGTGGCGCTTCTTATGCAGATTGTTCAGATGTGTTCTCTGATTTCAGTTACAAAATTGATTTTTTGTAATTAGTGATGGTGACGACATAGAGCTTGGAATACTCTGAGTTAAATGATGGTTTAACACCAAGCATTCGAAGTCTTTGTCGAAGCCACTATACATTCCAATACAATGAAAATGTGTCCATATGTTTGATACATTGACTAAAATTTTGAAGAACATTTTCGCAATTATTTCATTTTTTTACGATTTAATTGACTATTTTTAGCACCGGGTCCGTTATTACTTTTATTTACTCGCACACTAAAGTGAATACTACATTAATAAGTAAATTATTTTATGTTCTATATGTATCTTTATGTCATTATTACAATCGTGTGTAAAAGTATCCAAATCGTGCGTAAAAGTCCAATCTAAATCAAATGGAGTTTCATTATTAAACGATTCCTATTTGTTGTTACTATGGCAACAACTCGTGTGACTAAACAAAAAACATAGACGTAGTGGAAATATGTTTTCTGACGTATATTAAAATTTAATTAATGTTTCTTATTTTGAATCAAAAAGGCTCGCCCCGCAGTCTGGATTTATCTGGCTCTAATATAACTTAACCTAACCATAACCTAAGCTAAATTAAATCTAGGTTAGGTTAGGCCTACCTAGCTTACATCGACCACGACCAATAGTGTTCCCGTCACTTTTACTACACGCGTTTTTACTAGTTAGCAATTTTTAACACGGACACTTATTGTGATGAAAGCATTTACACTTTTTTTACGCAACTCTTGCACTAAAGCCCTTCTTCACACACTTGTATCATAAACTACTATTTTAATGTTGAAAGGAAATATTTACGTACACACCTCTTGATGTATAATGCAAAAGAAAATGTCTATCTTAAAACATGAACGTACTTTTAACATGTAATTTAAACAATCGTATCTTTATATATATATATATATATATATATATATATATATATATATATATATATATATATAAACTCAAAAGAAAACATGTTAAAGACGAGTTGAAGAACCACATAATTTAAGAAAGGTACCGCATGCGACTCGCGAGCCGCAGGTTGCCGACCCCTGGTCTAGAACAATACAAAAAATATTTTCCTTCGAAATTTTCATTGATTTGTCAAATTTTAGAATTTTGTGATATTGGTAATTTTATAGTTTTACATTTTTTGCAAAAACTGACACAATTTAGATTATCTAAATCACAATTTACACACAATTGAGATAATCTTCTAATTTCAAAAAATTGTCACAAAATGAAACAAATTAAGTGATTAAGTAAAAGTGACGAGATTAAGTGAAGATTAAGACGAATCGTCATTGAATGATTTTGCTTTAAATTCTAAAACCAAATTAAAAGAACTTAAAAATTAAAAAAACTAAAAATAGTAGTTTTAGCACACACGTGTGCTATAACGTGTGGGAAAAAGGGCTTTTGTGCAGCATTTGCAATATTTAAAGCACAAGCCGAAGGCGACTGCACAATAAGTGCACAGAAGCGTTTCACACGCTTGTATCATAATCTACTATTTTAGCGTTTTAATTTAAAACAAAAACATTCAATAAAGTCTCGTACATTATTGTCCCCTTGCATTATTTTATCTACGTAGTATGTTAAAATACTATTGAACCTACAAAAAAATAATTGTTTCTTACCAATAATATTGAAAAATTGTTATTTTGACAGACAAAATACTTCAAATCACTGATACAATAATGTTACAACATTCAACGACTCCGTGGCAAAAATTGCTAACTAGTAAAAACGCATAGTGACTGGAACACTATTTGGTGGTTGTCGATGTAATCTAGGTTAACCTAGATTTAATATAAATAAGGTTATGATTACACACTTCTTAACACATTCACTGCTGCCGGTGACCCGGCTGACACCGGTGACCCGGCGGTGTTTTGTCAGCGTGCCGCTGGGTCCCAGGTGTCACGGTCCCCAACGAAAGTTCCAGTACCTCTGCTGAATTCTATGATTGATTTATCGAACTACCGCTTCTGAAATGTTAGTATATCACCTTTGACTGCCACCAGGTGCTCGGGTTTGCATACTTTTTTTGCATATTACAGACCAGCACGCCACTGGGTCACCGGTGACCCATTTCGTGAAAATCACCTAAAATAGTTCTATGGGGCCCCTAGAGAAAGAAAATAAATACCAAATCATTATAACTATCGATTTTGTAAAGTGGTTTAAATCGACGATAGAGGAAAGTCATAAAATCATGCGCGGCAGTGAATGTGTTAAACTCTTCAGAGGCCGACACTTCTTGATTCAAAATAAGAAAAATTAATTCATTTATAGTATGCGTCAGAAAATGTATTTTCCCTACGTCTATGTTTTTTGTTTAGAGACGCGAGTTGTTGCCATAGTAACAGCAACAAAAAAACGTTTAATAATGAAACTCCGTTTGATTTACATTGGACTTTTACGCACGATTTGGATACTTTTACAGACGATAATAATAATGGCATCCTTCGCATACACTAACTGACTTATTAAGGCCGATTCTCATATACGCGACACTCAGCTACGCTACATCGCCTGTCAAATAATGATTACATTGTTTTAAATTGGCACGTTCTCACTATGGCTACGCGACAGCTACGTGACGTGCCCATTTAAAACAATGTAATCTTTAAAAATCAATTTAAATCAATGTAATTATTTGAAACCAATGTCGCATGACGTCGCGTAGCTGAGTGTCGCCCATTTGCGCGACACTCAGCTACGCGACGTCGTGCGAATTGACCTTAAATGTGTTCATTTTTGTGTACGAGTACATAAATAAATATATTTATTTGAAAATGTGTCCTAAATTTAGCCCAATCTTTTTTAAATTGATTTGTTTTAAATTGAGAGACAAAAAAACAATTTTATATAATTAGTAAAAACTAACAGAATTAAAATTTTTTTTCTTTATTTAGATAAAGATTTAGATTTGGCTCTAATTGATGTTTACCAAATTACAGATAAAGTTAATTAGTTTTAAATTGTTGTAAGAATTGTTAAAATTAAATCTTATTTTAAAAATGTGTTTAAAACTGAAATAAATTGTATTGAACATAAATTCAAATTTAATTAAATCAATAAGAAAATCTAGTTTGCTTTAAAGATAAAATAAACTAGGAAAATGGAGAAATTTAATTGTTTTGAATTGTAAAAAATGTTGAAACATCTGTTAATGTAAAAACATCTTTCTCATTTTATGTTAAATTGAGACTAACCAAACCAAAAATAGACAAAAAAGTATTATTTATATAAATTTGTCTTAAATTGAGGCAATCTAAAAAATTATAATAATTAAATCGTTTTGAAAATTTGCAAAACTTTACAACATTATAATAAAATTTAAATTTATTTAAATTAAAATTTAAAGCACATCTCTAGTGAAATAATTGTGTGTTAATATAAAAAGTGTTAGTATAAAAAGAAAATCAGACTGCCTGTGGTGAATTTGTCTGTGATTTTATTATAAATTTCTTGCTAAATTAAAAAATGGGCAATTTTTCTTGGTTTAAAATATTTACCAGAAAAATTAAATTGCATTCACATTTTATTTGCCTCTGGCTTGATTAAAATTGTATTTTTTTCAATAAATTCATTGCATTTTAATTTAATATCGCTTAAATGCGAAACATACAAAAAACCAGGTATAAGTTTTTCCTAGACAAATTCATTTCATCGCAAGATTTCTTATTTTTCTTGTATCAGGTGGAAAATATAAAAAGTCCAAATAAAGCAAAACTTCTTTTTATAAAAAACTTGAACTTTCAACATTTTTTTTTGCAAATATCCTTTTTTGCGTTTTCACCAACACACGACTTTACTAAAGAACGAAATTATAAGAAATACAATTTAACATTTCGAAATCCACAATTTGCGCTGCAATTAAGCGATAATGGAAATAAATAATAATGATAGGAGGGGCAAAAGTGGAACAGGAAAAAATTAATATTGTGTGTGTTTATATGAACGTAAAACACGCGCGAGTAAATTAATAATTCCAAATGGTCATTAGGCCTTTGCCTGGCGTGTCTTGCCTACTATTTACTCGCACGACAAGACTTTTTTCTTCTAAATTAGAATCTAGAACATTTTATTCTACAAAAAAACAAGATATGTTTAAAACAATCATTATTTCATTGAATATTTGATAATCTACATAATGAGCACTAGTCGGCAAAGAATTTTTATAATTTAAGGAAAATTTTTAATTTTAATTTTTTTTTATCAATTTTTTAAATAAAATGCTCTTAATTTCGCGGCACTTCGAACTTTCTTACAAAATAAATTTGATTATAATTTCCACCGTATTTTTGCGTTTTCTCTTCTGCATATTCTATTGTTTCGCATAGCTGTCCAACAGTGACATCATCGCAATTACATAATAGGCAGAAACGAGGCTTATGCATAACCGTAATTAAAAACCTTCATTCAAATGCAAAGACGAACTTCAAATAAAAATTGTGCAAGAAAGGGTGGCGCAATAAATTCATAGACGAACTAAATACGCTAGACTTACCAGACAATATAAAACCGACAAGATTTGACGGACAAAATTTGTCTAAACTGAAAATATTGAAGGAACAACGCTATGAGGAACAAGTCTATCTAGACTATCTAAAGTCTATCTAAAAGTAACAAGTCTATCTAGACTTTAGCGTTGTTAGACAAAGACCAGGCAAACAAGATTATATAGAAAAGTCTAAATAGACAATTCGGGAGAAACAATGCACGACAGACAAGTGTAGCATTGACGGAAAATACTAGACTAACAAGACCAGACTAAAAATATAGACTTGGTAAGACAGAACAAGAGTACATAGCCAGACAAAATTAGAGGGATAAGAGTCTCGACCCCCAGAATTAGAGAGACAAAACTACACAGAGAAAACTAAACAGACAAAACTAAATAGACCAAACTAGATATCTAAACTTACGATTTGTTAAATTTTACTGTAAAATAACGTTCCTAGTTTTTCATCAAATTATTTTTAGTATTTTTGCAACAATATTGCATTGGATTGATTTGTTTTTGCATTATTTCGTTATTTTTGTTTGTCAATAAAATATTGTTGGTAATTTGTTGCATGATGCATACAGGAATTAATTACATTGCGATCTGTGAACATAAAAAAACCCGTTTAAAACAGCTGTATATGTTTAGAATAATTATGTTTTTTGAACTTCGATAAAAAAATGTTTTTCAATAAATTATCGCCGACGAGTTTTACACAATTCATGATTGATTGCCAATAATGGAAATTCATTTTAAATAAATGACAAACTAGGCAGACAATACGAGACAGACAAAGCTGGAGAGACATGACTAGACGGACAAGGCTAGACAGACAAGACTAGACCACAAGTACTAAACAGACAAGAGTAGACGGACAAAAACAGATAAACAAGACTAGATATACAAGACTAAACAGACAAGACTATACCGACAAGACTACACAGACAAGACTAGACAGACAAGCCTACACAGATAAGACTAGACAAACGAGACTAGATAGACAAGACTAGACTGGTAAGACTAGGCAGACAAGACTAGACACACAAGTCTAGACAGCAAGACTAGACAGACAAGACTGGACAGACAAGGGTAGACAGACAGATTAGACAGACAAGATTAGACAGACAAGAATAGACAGACAAGAATAGACAGAACAGACTAGACAAACAAGAATATACAGACAAGACTTGACAAACAAGACTAGACAGACAAGACTAGACATACAAGACTAGACAGACAAGACTAGACGGTCAAGACTAGACAGGCAAGACTAGACAGACAAGACTAGATAGACAAGGCAAGACTACACAGACAAGACTAGACATACAAGATTAGACAGACTAGACAGACAAGACTACACAGACAAGACTAGACAGACAAGCCTACACAGATTAGACTAGACAAACAAGACTAGATAGACAAGACTAGACTGGTAAGACTAGGCAGACAAGACTAGACACACAAGTCTAGACAGCAAGACTAGACAGACAAGACTGGACAGACAAGGGTAGACAGACAGATTAGACAGACAAGATTAGACAGACAAGAATAGACAGACAAGAATAGACAGAACAGACTAGACAAACAAGAATATACAGACAGGACTTGACAAACAAGACTAGACAGACAAGACTAGACATACAAGACTAGACAGACAAGACTAGACGGTCAAGACTAGACAGACAAGACTAGACAGACAAGACTAGATAGACAAGGCAACACTACACAGACAAGACTAGACATACAAGATTAGACAGACTAGACAGACAAGACTACACAGACAAGACTAAACAGACAAGCCTACACAGATTAGACTAGACAAACAAGACTAGATAGACAAGACTAGACAGACCTCCAAAAAAAGTGTCTCGGGGGAAGCTCTAACTAAACCCCCTATTCCACCTTGGCTTTTAGTATGCCCCACCCCGGTATCGCATATTTTGCATTCATTCAGGGTGGGTATCCCGGACGGTTAATGAAAACCGCCCTAGTTGTCGTCACCCCGACCAGGATTCGAACCCGGGTCTCCTGCATTGAAAGGCGGGTATGTTGTCAACTACACCATCGAGGAGGACAGCCATACAAGACCTGACAGACAAGACTAGATGGACACGACTAGACAGACAAGCCTATACAGAGAAGTCTAGATAGAGAAAACTAGACAGATAAAACTCGTCAATCGCCGTGCCCCCCCTTATATCAAAGTTTACAAGATGCTCGTGCGCCCCCCTTCAGGGAGACAAGACTAGACCGTCAAGACTAGACACACAAGACTAGACAGACATGACTAGACAGACAAGACTAGACAGACAAAACTAGACAGACGAGACAAGACAGACAAGACATATCAAGCGATGCCTTTCAGATCGTCAGGAGAAAGCTAGAACATGTTCCCCCAAATTTACCAATGACAATGGAAGTAGTTCATCAAGTTTCCGAAGTGTTATTCCCACATCATACTGTTTTTGACTGCGCACAACCCGATGTAACCAACATTCCACTTTTCAATGCCGATGAACTATCTCTGGCTACAAAACGAATTATAAGCGGTAGAGCCCCTGGACCAGATGGGATACCTCCTGAGATTATAAAAATATAAGCTCGACATCATTCGGATTTCGTCCTGGACATCATGAACTTACTGCTAGTTTCCGGAAACTTTCCATATAAATGGAAGCGAGCAAAGCTAATCTTCACCAGCAAGGGAACCAAACCAATCCGAGAGCCCCCCACATCATACAAACCCATCTGGTTACTGGATGTATCCGGGAAATTGCTGGAACAGCTTCTACTAAGTAGAATTAAAATCGAGTTCGACGCCGGAGTTGGTATATCGGATAAACAATATGGTTTTAGGTCAGGAAAATCTACCATAGATGCTATAACTTCCGTTCTAAATATCACAAAATCAGCAAATTCCGGAACGCAGAGAAAATGGCGCGCTCTCTGGCGTCGCTTTCGACGCAAGAAACGCTTTCAACATCGCCAGTTGGACTCATATAATGAGCAGCCTGACAGCAAGAATGATAACAAGAATGATAAGAAGCTATCTTAGTTGCAGGAGTCTGATACTGCAATCCGGACGGCAGAAGTTAATAGTGATGTTTCACAGGTATCGATAATGGGTCCTACCTTGTGCAACGTAGTGTAGGACGGGGTCTTAAGAATGAAACTTCTACTGGGAGCAACGACTATTGAATTCGCTGACGACTTAGCTCTGGTGGTAACACCTAAAACAGAACAGGGGCTGATGGTAACGGCAAACCATGCAATAAAAAAAATATGCGATTGGATGAAGTCTAGAAACTTATGTTTAGCTCCAGAGAAAACCGAGGCAGTTCTCCTCATTGGCCTCAAGAAGTACAGCCAGATAAAATTTTCGCTAGAAAATACATTAATTATTCCCAAAAGCGCAAGTAAGAGCATCAAGTACCTGGGAATATTAATAGACAAAGGGCTCTCTTTCTCAGCGCCCATAGCAGAAGCTGCAGAGAAGGGGATGTAGACGATGGCAGCTATGCAAATCTTAATGCCCAAAGTGGTGGGAGCTAGAAATGGTAAACGGAGGTTGTTGGGCTTGGTAGTCCAGTCTACTATGACGTACGGTGCTCAAATCTGGGCCAATGAACTAGAGATGAGCATGGGATGAGTTTCTCGTTCCAGATCCCATCCCGTGGGACGGATCCTTGTCACTGTCCCATCCCATCACATTTTCGTCCAACTGTCCCATCCCACAAACCTAAAATGTACGTCCCATCCCATCCCATTCATCCCATCCCATCCCAGTCGCGCGGCCCGTCCCATTCATCCCATTTTTCTCATAGAGCAGACTCTCTTTTCGGTTCAGACTTTCTTAACGACATTTCGTTCAAATTTAATTTTTCCGTAATTTCTTTATCTGGTAATCCTTCGCAAACGGATCGTAAGACTTTTCAGGAAATACATCGATATTTCAGAAATCCCCTGGCCTGGAATGGGAAATGGGCGTATTGATTATCAAAACTCGTTCCACTCAGTCCCATACAACATTGTTGTACCATCCCATCCCATCCCACACGACGTTCATACCACTCATCCCATCCCATCGAGCGATGGGATGGGATGGATCGATGGATCCCATGCTCATCTCTACAACAAACTTCAAAAAGAAAGTATCACACATAAACTCGCAACTATCCAACGCAAAGTGGCCCTCCGTGTGTGTAGCTCATATCAAACAGTCTTTAGACAAGCCGCCCTGGTTATTGCCAGCATCCTCCCGATCGACATAGTGGTACAGCAGCGGAAAAAGCTTTAGGAGGCTAGCCACAACAGACTTGAAAAAAGAAGGGTTATGGAATAATTGCTGAAAGAATGGCAGGAAGCATGGGAGTCCAGTGAGAAGGGGTAATAGGCAAAACTCCTTATCCCAGACGTAGCCACATGGGCAAACAGATAGCACGGCGAAACGAGTTCCCACCTAACCTGCTAGCTAACAGGTCAACTAAAGTACTAGCTAGTACTACCGTTGGCAGGATGACAGAGAAACACTTGAAACGGATATGAATAAATCGATCGGAACAAGAAGCCCATTAAACAAATGTTTGAAAATAAACAGAATTGGGACAAGATTAATTTTCATTGAGACAAAGCGGGACAAATGGGATGAAATGAGCATTATAATTTAGTTATTAAAGCAGACTAATAATTCAAAGAGATATATTTTGCGTAAAATTTATTTGCATTTTAAAATGTCCTAAATAGTCCTAAAAAGTTCTAAAAAGTTTAAAATGTCCTAAGATGTTCCAAAAAGTTGTATAAAGTCCTAAAATGTCAAAAAAAGGCCAGTACAGTCCAATTCAGTCCATCTTGGTTAAGCTTAGGTTAGTCCCACTTGGTTAAGCTTAAGTTAGTCCTTCTTGGTTAAGCTTAGGTTTGTCCATTTTGGCTAACTTAAGCTGAGGTTAGTTCAATCTAGTTGACCTTAGGTTAGATCAGTTTAGTTGCCATTAGGTTGGATCACTTTAGTTGGCCTTAGGTTAGATCGTGCGTAAATGTCCAATGTAAATCAAAAAGGAGTTTCATTATTAAACGATTTCTGTTTGTTGTTACTATGGCAACAACTTGCCTCACTAAACAAAAATCATCGACGTAGTGAAAATAAATTTTCTGACAAATATTGGAATTGAATTAATTTTTCTTATTTTGAATCAAGAAGTCTAGGCCTCTCAATCTGGATTTATCTGGCTCTAATATTACTTAACCTAACCATAACCTAATCCAGATTAAATCTACTCATTATAATTAAACCACTCGCCTTCGGCTAGTGCTTTAAACTCATCGCAACTCATGCACAAAAGCCCTTCTTTACACACTTTTATCATAAATAGTAGTTTATGTTATAAGTTTATGTGTGTATTTATTGTATACATTCATATACTCGTCTATAAATATACAAAAACGTATTTACATACATTTACAATAAGAAATGCAGATATTTTATAAAAAGCGGGACATTTTTAAAAATCGGCGGGACGCGGGACTGTCCTCCAAAAAGCGGCACTATCCCGCCAAAATCGGGACGTGTGGTCACTTTAGACAAAATCCATGAATAGGTAGATTTGTAAAATTTTGAGCAACAAGGAAAAATATGTTTAAAATAAATAAATAAATAGTTTTAAAGCAAATCTAACTACAGCAGTCTACCCGACACTCAGAGGTTATGCGATAAGCGGTTCCAGTGTGAACGAGTGTGATATTTCCAGAGGGATCTCTTGTCTGTGACGGTCAAAGCCGCCAGCTACGCCTCTCCAATAAAAAAAAGACAGACAAGAATAGACAGACAAGTCTAGACAGACAAGACTAGACAGACAAGACTAAACGTGCAAGACTAGACAGACAAGACTATACTCGGGCCGGGGAGAGAATGCAGCTGTACTGCGCCGAGGTATGAAGGGCGAGGGACGCGCCGAGTTACGTACAAGTTAGTTTGAGTTAAGAAATATTCGTCAGTTTTTCAAACACGGACAACTAAACACCACGTGCTCGAAATAATGGGGGGGGGGTATACGCAGAACAATGCTAAACTCGTCGAGACTAGATGCATTCTCTCGCGAGTATAGACATACAAGACTAGACAGGCAAGACTAGATAGACAAGACTAGGCAGATAAGACTATACAGACTAGATAGACAAGACTAGGCAGATAAGACTAAAGAGAGTAGACGGACTAGACAGACAACTGGGCTCTCTAGTCTTCTGTGTCTAGTCTTGTCTTTCTAGTTTTGTTTAGTCTTGTCTATCTAGTCTTGACTCTCTATCTGGTCTTCTCTCTCTTATCTTGTGTGTCTAATCTTGGCAGTCTAATTATGTCTCTCTTGTCTTTTCTGTCTAGTATTGTCTTTGGTAATTCTGATAAAGCACAACTTGGGACAATATTGTGGAGAAAACCTTTTGTTACTTTTTTCCCATAAAAGACCCAAATTTTGCCAACTAAATGTCTATTTATTTCATAATTTATTATAATTTATATTTACAAAAATTATAATTAAAATTTTCTTGAAATATTTTGGTAGTAAAGTTTCATCAAAACTTTGAAAGCCTTAAAAATGGTATTAGAATTAAACTAAAAATTAGGAAGTAGATTAAATGAAAATTAATCCCAATTTAAAACCTCGTTTTTTATAATTTATTTGGTTTGTTAACCAAATTGTTTTGTCTAGAAATTTACAAAAGATTTAATTTCTTATAATATCCTAGAATTCTGGAGAGTTATTTTAAGTTGTTATTTCTTCCTAAATTTTCCAAATAATAATTGGATTTAACTTTTTATTGGTTTTACATATTTTGAGAATTTGAATCAAAATTTCTCAATAATATATTACCCAAAAATAACCAAAATTGCTACAAAAATGACGAACTCAATTTCATTTAAAACTTTATGTTTTAAAAAACTAAATATTATGAAAATTTATTTTCGACTCTAACAATAAAACGATTTATTTAATTAGTAATTTAATTAAATATTATTCATTTAAAACTGAATCAAAAAAATAATTAAAATTATATAAATTGTTGAATGATTATGTGAATTATATTGGTTATAATTCTTTCAGACAAAACTTTTGTCTAAACGAATTATATTAGAATTAATTAAATTCGCACATGAAAGAATTTGAAGAACAAAATATAATATGAATAAAACTCTAACCAACACAGTCAACCATTACTTATTCGCAATAAATAATGAGTTTTCTATACATTAATTTAATTAATTCCAAGGTAACAACGTGCAACAAGTAATAATAAACTGACTAAGACGCGGTGTAAAACTGAGATGTTATAGAATAAACCGAAAAGTTATAAAACACCGAAAGGAAGGAAGGGCCGGACGTAATAATTTTCGCGGGCCGAGGCGCACATAGGTGCACACATAATAGATTATTATTGTTGTTCGGCCAAAGAGTCGTTAGGTATGCACGGTGACGTTCGGGATATATATTTGTATTCGTCACATAGTTTGGCGTGAGTGAGTGACTGTTAAATGAGTCGTGGTGGCGCATTCAGTCCGCCGTACGATCGCCGCTAGTAAACTGTACACAATTCTGCCCCAAACATAAAAATAGTTAAAACATTAAATATATTGAATAGATCAATATTTTTAGTGAACTTTACTACTGAACTGAATAATTGTTTCGTTTTTAAAAACTTTTGTTTCGTCGTTTTAGAAAACGTGCGCGTTGTGATTGTGTTGTTGTTGTTAATTTTTTTGTGGTGTTCATTTTGTTGTTGTTTTGTTCGGATTGTGATGAATTTTTGGTCGCGATGAGTATGAAGATTCGTAAGAGTCAGCAGTATCCTGCGATTAGTTCTGCGTATTGGCAGCCCGCTCCCGCTGCTGGTCCTTATCTCGTTCCAGGTATTTATTTAGAAACTATTAATGTATAAACGAATGCCTTAATAAACGTATAAATATAATTATAATTAAGAATATAATTAACTGATAAGTTGGTAAAATTATAGGATTTAGTTCGCCGCTGTGTCTTTGCAGTTTCAAATTTTGAAAATGAATTCTTTTTGCGGGAAAGAAAGTTGTTGTTGGTTTGTGTTTTTTGTTATTAATTTCTACGACTGTAAGGCAGATTTAAATAAATTGGTTTTAATCAAACAAATTAACTTTAACTTTTTCATGATATTATTTAATCATTTATATAATGAATAGTTTTCCTTAATTTGTCTGAAACGAGAACTTATTTACAATTTTTTTTGTTCGAAAAATACGGCGTATTGTGTAATGAAATTATATGGTGGCGAAATCAATCATCGAGCTAGTTACAGGTACAAGTGAATTCAATTCAATATTTGTAATTAGTCTGCCCGATTTTTATCGCTTGTCTGTTACTATGTTTGTCTAAATAATGGCAAAATTTAGAATTATTTTACAGTAAAGATTCTTTTGATTGTAAAATGGAAATTTGATAGAAAATTGTATAAAAATTGTATTTTCTAATATTTATTTGGATATATATATATATATATATATATATATATATATATATATATATATATATATATATAAAATAAATGAATTAAAATAAATGAAAAATATATAAATAAATGAAATAAATATATAAATAAATGGTACTTACGTATTAACGCCACCTCCGTTATATATCGATCGAAAGTTTGCGCTGCCGCGCGTATGTTATCTTGGTTTATCTGTCCGCTTCGCGGCGGGCAACCTAATCTAACCGGGGTTAAAAAATTAAGTATTTTGAGTTTTAAAAATGTTTTAGTTTTAAATAAAATGTTTTATTTTATGATTTATCTTAAAAATTTTAGATGTAGATTGGCGGCATTTAAAAAATGTAGCGGTGGTGGCGTTAATACGTAAGTACCAAATAAATAAATACATGAATTTGGAGTATTTATTAAAACAGACAGAAAGTTATTATTTGCTAGTTTATTAATTAAATTAATAGTTGAATTAATAAAGAAAATTAATAATATAGTCAGGCTTATTGTAGAAAATGTCTAATTAAAAAAAGTCATCAAATAAGGTTTTTTATGTCTATGTCAAATTTCTGGAAAATTTCGCAAATTTTAACCTCAACAATTTCAATTCGCTTTGAACAGAATATTTTCACTTTTTTCGATTTTGAAAGGGAAAATTTTATACAAAAATGTTTTAATGGATTTTCAGTATTTATTAAAACACACCAAATATTATTGCTTGCTAGTCTAGTTGTAGATTTTCATAAATTTTTAGTATTTATTAAAACAGACAGAACAAATAGTAATAACAATCTTTATTGTACAAAGTGCTAGGCTAATGACCAGGGGTCTTTCTGCCAGGATTAATAAAATATAATAGATAATAATACACATACCAAAAAAATCAGAAGGTTGTTCAAGTGTTAGGTGGGTGTTTTCTGTTTGATTGTCTTGTTTTACGACATAAGTCTTTTATAATTGTCCAGTTTGACCTATTATTGAGAAATTTTATTGCAAGATCTGCGTATCTGTCTAGAATGGTTCGGATTTTGGTAGTATCGTACAGCAGTTACTTAGAGGGATTATGCAAAGGATTGTCGGGATGACGTATTTTGGTAATGAGTCGTAGTGCTATGCGTTCCGCTGTTTCAATAATTTGTCTTGTTTGTTTTGGAGTGAGTGTTTTGGTTTGGTTTCTGTGATAGAATGATATAACCGTAGTCCAACAGTGGTCTACATATTCTTTTGTAATTTTTAGTCGCTGTATTTTTCGTTATGCCGTGTTTACCATAGGTGAGGGAGCGATAATGTTTGGAACGTTTTATTAATTCGGTCTTCTGTTTCGATATATGATTCACAGACACAACGTTAAAACATGTTTGTCAGTTTATTAAACAAATTGATAATTTTGTTTACCATTACACATTTGTCTACGTTTTTGCCTCACTGGGCCAGACGGACGTCGAAAGAATCGAGGCCTCGTCCAGAAAGTAAGAAAAATATAAAGTCTAGTCGCGATGGTTGTAGAAAATTGTTAAAAAAAAGCACTGATTTTTTTTTAAATTAAAATTTGTGTCATGTGAAACTTCTTAATCGGAAATGACGTTGCCTGACGGAAATAAGGTTTAACAGTTCCAATATTATAACTTTTTTGCTACTTTATAAAATTGAAGTAAAACTACATTGGCGAGCAAAAAATTTAGGTCATTTAAGAAATTGGTCATTTAAGACAAACCTGATAAGCAGAAAACCCAGATCCGGGCGAAAACGAGTCACCACCTAAAGAGATGACAGCTTTTTGGTGTTCGAAAGTTAGCGAAATAGAACATCTTCTTCGATTGTGCTACGAAATCAACTTCAAGAAGTTGGAGATGTCAATGTTAGGGAATGGACCGTTTTTTTTAAGTTTGGTCCAATGTGAATACTGGGTATTAACCCTTCAAACACTGCGGCCTAGTGGCCTATTGTATTTTGCCCACATTTTTCACTTATAGGCCCTGAAACCTAGATGTTATTATAAATTTGCGCTAATTAATTTCTCATTTGTCTTCTGATACAAATGTGGCCGACATTGGGGATAGAACACGGGACCTCTAGTCTTGTTAGTTAGCGCTCTAACACGAGACCACGAGTATCACCACTACACCACTCATGCCGACGAATGGACCGTTAAAAGTAGGCTTAATTGCCTAGCTGCTGGATTGTCTTGCAGAAGGATGGCTACAGGTCCATCATCACTATGTTCGGCATCGAACTGTAAGATTGACTTTTGCCAGAAATCATTTGGCATAGAATAATGATGATTGGAGGAACGTCCTATTTTCAGATGAGTTGCGTTTTTGCCTCACTGGGCCAGATGGACGTCGACTAGTATGGAGGAGACACGAAGAAAGATATGCTCCTGCTTGTATTGACTTCCATAGACCTTGTCATAGTCTAATCACAATAACATAATCGCAATTTTGGATCAATTTCCGCCATGGAATTCATTAAAAAGGGCCCGAACTTTTTAACGTACCTATAATCAGTGAAAATAACAAAATGTGCCCGAAACTTTCATATTCCTGCCTTAAAAACTTGGCGGATCTGCATGCGCTTAACTAACCGAAAAAATGTTAAATTTTGTGATGGCTGCGTTATGGTTTGGGCAGGAATTTCTTCACGAGCACGCACTGAGTTGGTCTTAATACATAATGGTTCTCTGACAGCTGACAAATACATTACGGAGGCTCTAGACAATCGCGTTATTCCTTTCATAGTCACTATGGATGAGCATGGCATTTTTATGCAAGATAATGCTAAACCTCATTCAGCCAAAGTTGTTAGAGAATATCTGGACGAGAGGCCTCGTTTCTTCATACCTCATTCCTACCTCGCGAAGTAGGAATTAGGCGGTTGGAATGGCCACTCAGACATCACACGTACCCGAGAGTTTCTATTGCAGGAATGGCATAACATTGACCAGAATTTGATTCTTAATTTAATTGAAAGAATGCCCTGTTGCTACTAAGGTTATTAATGATTATTCTTTTTAATTTATGTTCTTCTTAAGTTTGTTTTTCATTTTCTTAATTTCTTATATCAAAAAATCGAACTACATTTTAAACGTAAATTTGTTGCATTTTCATAATAAATATTAAACCAAAAACTATGCTTTCCAAATTTCTGAATATTTAATTTAGCCTACAAATTTATTGGTTTATTAATTTTTAATGTGTTTAGCCTTACAATCAGAAAATTCCACGAAAACCTCAAATTATTTGCAATTTCCTAAATTTTTGCGCCACAGTGTATTTTATTGTTAGACGCGATATGAGTGTAACCTAGACTTTTTTTCTGACGGAAATAACGATAAGTAAAGTCTACAGTCTGCTTACTGTTTACGTTTTCGACAATTTTATATTTTGTAGAAATTGATCAAAAGAGCTCGCCTAAAAATTTAAATGTGTTTTATGAATAGGACAGTTGCGACTGTTACTACGTGGTAATTCATACTTACATTGAATTGAAAATTTTACTATGTTTTAACCACACGTATAACTTATAAGTGTGGTTAAAACATAGTTAATTTTTCAATTCAATGTAAATGTGCTTTAATTAATGTCAATTTTTAAAAACAAATTTAATAATTTTAATTTAAAAATTATAGCTTTGTAAATAGCGCTTTTGTGAATTTTTGAAGTTTGTAAATTTTTGTGCGCCTTCTTCAATTATGGACATACCAATCGATGGATTTTGATGAAACTTGGTATGATTTGATATTCTTGAGAGATCTCACAAATTGCCAAATTTCAAAATAACGGCTAAATACGGCTTTCGTGAATTTTGGAATTTTTTTTGCGCCTTTTGAAATTACGGGCAAACCAATCGACGGATTTTGATAAAGCATAGTATGATTTGATATTCTTACGAGATCTCACAAATTCCCAAATTTAAAAATTGTAGCTTTGTAAATACGACTTTCGTAAATTTTTGAAATTTGTAAATTTTGGTGCGTCTTTTGCAATTATGGACAAACCAATCGACGGATTTTGATGAATCTTGGTATGATTTGATATTCTTGCGAAATCTCACAAATTGCCAAATTTCAAAATTGTAGCTTTATTAATTCGGCTTTCGTGAATTTTAGAAATTTTTGTGAAATTTTTCAAATTACTGGCAAACCAATGGACGGATTTTGATAAAACGTTGTATGATTTGACATTCTTACGAGATAAATTCCCAAATTTCAAAACTGTAGCTTTGTAAATACGGCTTTCGTGAATTTTTTTAATTTGAAATTTTTTGTGCCCCTTTTGCAATTACGGGCAAACCAATCGACGGATTTTGAACAAGTCTTATATTTTATACAATTGATGTTGCACAAAAGTAGATTAAGAAACTTAAAAATTTATTTTAGAAACGATAGTTTAACAAGTTTAGAAGGCGTGCGTGAGAAGTCGCTTGCCAATAAAATTTTCCTACGTGTCAGCTGTGACACGCGTGCCATAGGTTCGCCACTGCTATATCTCATTGAAATTATTGTCAGGATTTGAAATTTGTTCACTGTTACAATTTTGCCAATTGACTATCAATATGATTTGTAAACAGGAAACGCTGTGCTTTTCTATATAATTTTGTACCAAAGTTTTCAAATATAAAAACAATTAGTTTCTTTCAAATGTCAATATTTTCAAAAATAGATATTTTTAAATATTTAACCTAACACATATTCACCTCGTTGAAATTATCGACAAGTCTTAAAATTTGCTCACTGTTACTCACTGTTACTGTTAATCACTAATTTTGTTAGTTATATAAATCTACACACTTACACGACTCCAGTTTCGACTTTTAAAGCTCATTTTCAAGTGAAAATATTATATAACGAATAATTATATACGAAAATTAGTGGTTTATAGATTTTTAAAATTTTGAGTAAATATGGATTAAAACGCAGTACGGTCGCAAACATCCTTTTCACTGTTACTATTTTTCTAATTTACTTCTTACTTACATTACACGTCAATTATAAAATTGTTGAGAAGATTTGAAATTTGCTCATTTGGGGCTCATTTGGGGCACATATTACCATATAGAATGATTAACTGTAAAACAAACTCTTTATAGAATCATTTATTTAAAAATGGCGGCTGCGTAGCGTTTGTTAAATGGCGTCTCTATTTTAGATTATTTCCACGGCCGTACCAACAGCTACTGTAGATTTTTTAATTAAAATAAAACACTAAATTTTTCTTTATTGTACATTACAACAGCTAAATAAGTACGTAGGATAATTTTTGATATATTGTTTTTTGATGGCGCACGAATGGCGCACTTCCAAAGCCAAACTTTCAAAATTCGCAGAAAAAACGCCAGAAAATTGTTAATAACAAATGAACTATGCCATATAAAAAAGAAATCCTACGTACTTATTTAGACAATTTATTTTTAATGATCTAGTTAAAATTTGAAGTGTATTGGTTGAAAATTGTACGAGTTATGGGTACGGCCAACATGAAAATCCCGTTTAGAGATAAACGCTTTGCTAATAGTTGCAAAAGCATCAACCGCATATTTACTTTAGCACTGTACTTCGAAAAACAAGTACTTTAGACTTAGTACTTCTTACTTAGAGATATTTCCCGGCTATAATCCTTTGAGATATCATTTTTGAGGTCTTAAGTGACCATTTAAATGCGAGCGAAATTCAAATTTGCGAAACGCATCACAATTGGTCGATGCTATGTGACGTGCACGTTATGACATTTATCGACGTCAATATTCACTGTTCTGATTTCCTGTGAAATATTTCTGTAGTGTTTTCCATTACCTAGTGCGAATTTGGTATATTGTGAGATTATAAATTATCAAGAACAGTGGCTGAAAGTGGTTTAAATGATTTTAAATTAAATATCACACCTCCAACAGAAAAGTGACACAAGTGCGAAATCGCCATTTTTAAACTTAACCTTTTTCTTGTTTTTAGTATTATAAAGTTTCAATTATTGTCCGTCAGAAACCGTAAGTGTCTTTTTTCACCTGAGCAGATTTTCAACAGAAAGATGGCAGATAAACAGTTCCTTTCAAAACTTAAAATTGCAATTTTGGGAAATCAGTAATTCGCACTTGTGTCGCTTTTCTGTTGGATGTGCGATATGTTACATCGTTTATTACCATAAATGAATTAAACTTGTGTATTCACGATTTCCACACATCACATAACCTCAAAACTATCTCGTCAAAAATTTTACACATCTGACAGGTTGATAGTTATGGATTTCAACGGTGCCAACCTTGAAAAATTAGATTATTAAAGCACTGGGCGAGCCATTAACGAACACATGTGAGTGCTTTAATGACTCCATTATAAGCGCATAACAGAAAAAATGTTTTTTTTTAGCTTTTTCCATTATCGAAATAGCAAATTCAAACTGAGAAGCCTTAACTGTCTATGCAAATAGTAAACAACGCGGAATGTCAAAGTACTATGCTAGGTTATCCAAAGCGCGCGAAAAATGGGACCGTTCAAACATGTCTAATTTAATCGGTATTTTATATATTATTTTAAAAAAATAATTTAAACTCTTTTCAACAGTATATTTTTTACTGTGGTAAAACGAAGTAAAAAGTGAACTAAGCAAATACAAACATTGATGCATATTCTCTATTTCAATGAGGTGAATATTTGTGAGATTAAATATTTACAAAAAAAAACATTTCAATATTTTAAAAATATTGACATTTAAAAGAAACTAATTGTTTTTAAGCTTTGAAAATTTTGATACAAAATTATTTAAATAAACACAGCGTTTTCTGTAGACAATGCACACTGATAGTCAATTAGCAAAATTTGTAACAGTGAGCAAATTTCAAATCGACAATAATTTCAACGAGCTATAACTCTTCTTATTTTTTTATAATTCTAACAATTTTTTTCCGATTTTGAAAATTTAGAATTGTATCAATTATTTTTTGATTTTGCAAATGAAAACATGGTACTTTTTTTATTAAATCACAACATTTTATGTTTTCGTATTTATTTTGTACCAATTTAGTTGTACATTTTTCGGAACTTTTAGTATTTATTAAAACAGGCAGACGAACATTATTTGCTTAATTTTATTCAATAAATTAATAGTTTTAAAGAAAACTACAAAAAAAATCTAGTATGGGTAGTTTAGAAAATTGTTTAACCAAATTCTAAATAAGTTTTAAATTGTAAATAAGAAAATTTAAACAAGGATCTTTCGTATTTTGAAAATTGAGACTTTGGTATTTGAATTTATACTTTGGTATTGAAAATTTGGTAGGTAATTGAAAGAAAAAACTAAATTTTCTGTTTTGAAATATTTGGCTTTCAAAAAACATTTTAATAGTATGTTTTGCAACTAGGGCGGTAAGGTGTCAATTGGTCATGAGAGCGAAATTGGGCACATTCGCTCGAGAGGACAATTGACAATACCACCCGTGTTGCAGATAATATTTTTTGTTACTCATGCGAGGGAGCGTATCTTACAAGTTTGGGATCCAGGGGTCAATCAAAAATAAATAGAAACAAAAATGAAGTATTTGAAGAATTCTCTCCAGTGGTGTAGATTGGTCATAAGAGCTATCATCAGTCTCCGGTATCACCCTAGAATTTACACTCATTTTAAAACGTTTTCTTTAATTTTAATTTTGTAATGAAAAAAAAATCTGTCAATTTCACGTCACTTTTTTAATATTGAGGTCTTGACTGTGTTTATTTTATTTATTTAGTTTTTTTTTAATGTAGCTTAGCGATATTGAATATGTACCTGCGTTACCCAAGTAATGTGGTAATACAGCCAGAAATGGCATTTGTCGCACTAAAAAATGTGCGCCAAGATAGTACTTTTAACGCATGAGTAATAAAAAATAAATATGACACATTTATTTAAAAACAGATTTATTTCCATTTTGCTTACAGAAAATAAATACTTAGCTTAAATATATAATAAATCATGTATCAACATTATTTAAATTATGTATATTTTTTACTATTTCAAGAAAACAAAAGTTTTAAACATTTTTAGATAATAAATTTAAACAACATTTAAACTAAAATATTTCTCTCAAGTTTTGGATGATAGAAATTGTATTTCATTGGTTAGAGAGAATTCTTCGAATTTTTAATTAATTTAATTAATTTTAAACATGGATCTTGTCATCATCAATTATCAAGGATATATCGATAAATTAATTAAATTAATTTAAACAAACAATATTTAACATTTATTTGTTAAAATTGAATGGAAAATGTCTTTAAATATTTGTTTTTTTTCAATTAACAGTCAAAAAGACATTTTGTTTGAGTGGTTTAAAAGAATTTCTTTAAATTTCGATAAAAAAAAGAATATCTTTTTTTTTTTACTTGTAGCTTGCACCCTAGCGGGTAGAAAGCAATTTGAATATGTGTGTGTTGTTACTTACTTTGAATTTATTTTAAGTTTTTGTTTTTTACTAGGGCGTCAATTATTACATGTTTTATAAAAACACAAATTGTGATTTTGGTCTCGGTTTATTTTATGATTTTTTTATTCATGATGCATCAAAATGATGGCAAAATATGCATATCCTTTTGAATGTTTGACTTTATGGTGTTTTTAATAATAATGCAGATTTTGTTGCACAATTGTCTCAAAAATGCGAAAATATTTTGGAAACTGGACGACATTTTACAAAATGTTTCGTATAAAACTTTGAGATTTAATTTTCTATAGTGTTATTTAGTGATTTTTGGTCTGTAAAGTTGGTAATAATTAACTTTGAATCAATATCAAATTTTGTATTTATTTGGCATTTTTCTTGCGAAAGGTTCGAAAATAATCGAAATTTTAATTCGAAAAAATATGTTTCAAATTAAAACTAGTAGAAAAATTTATTTTTATTATTCATGCGGGATAAGCACTATTTTACCGCCTGTTTTTTAGTGCGACAAATGGCTGTTTGTCAATTGAATTATTACCATATAACTAATCCGCATTGGAAATATTCATTTTCGTGCGACAATCGCTAAGTTACACTTGAATAAATACACTTGAAAAAAACAATTGAATAAATAAAATAAACACAATCAAAACCTCAATATTAAAAAAGTTTTAAATTAAAGCGACAGAAAATTTTTTTTCATTAGAAATTTTTGCTATATAATAAACTATATGGTGATACCGGACACTGTTGAGACTTCTTATGACGAATCCACACCACCGGAGGTAATTGAAAAAGCAAATCTTTCGTTTTTATTTTTTTTGATGGCCCCTGGACCCCACACTTGTACGATACATCCCCTGGCATGAGTATTAAACTGCAACTCTTGCTATATTGTCCATTGTCCTCTCGTGCGAATAAGCGCACTTCGTTCCTGCGCCCAATTTCGCACTCGTGGGCAATTGACAACTTTCCGCACTAGTTGCACAATATACTATTTCTGTTGACTTATTATGTAACAATTTTTTAGTCTATTCATTTTTTCATATTCATATGAACAAATTCAAAACCTTATAAATGTTATATATTTACCTTGTAATATGTTTTATTTTTAAATGTTTTATATTTGTCTGAACAATCCGAAAATAAGTGAGACATTGAAAAATAATTCAATTCAAACTTGTAGATAATTAAGTTCCTATAAAAACTTGTAGATAATTAATTTCCTATAACATTTTTTTATCCAGAGATTTTCTGTGAATCATGTTGGTAATAATTAACCTGAAACATTGTCAAAACCTTTTTATTTTACATGTTTCTACTTGGCTACAAAAGCAAAAAAGTATCATTTATTTTATGACGAATGTCGATAAACCTATCGTAATTGCATACACAACTTGTTGACTTGTCAATTAATTTAAATAGTTTACATCGTTAAATTTTTTATTATTTTTAAATGTTATATTTAATATTTTTATTAAAACATTTTATTATGTTAAAATTGACGAGCGAGTACAACTCGCCGCGGTCATCTCTTCACGGTCGTCTCGCCGCGGGACAATTCGCCGCAGCCCTATCTCGCCGCCGCGACATAAATAAACAATTAAAATTGTCTCATGTTAATTTAAAATAATTTTATAAAAAGTAAGAACTTGTGGGATATGGAAAATTAAAAAATAGTATATTTTGCAACTAGGGCGGTAAGTTGTCAATTGGTCACGAGAGCGAAATTGGGCACACTCGCTCGAGAGGGACATTGACAATACTACCCGTGTTGCAAATAATATTTTTTATTACTCATGCGAGGGGATGTATCTTATAAGTTTGGGATCCAGGGGCCATAAAAAATAGGTTTAAAAAATTGGCCTTTTCAATTATCTTCGGTGGTGTGGATTCGTCATAAAGCTCTCATCAGTCTCCGGTAGCACCATAGAATTTACACTCATTTTAGATTGTTTTCTTTAATTTTTATTTTTATTTTGTAATTTAATAAAATTTCTGTCACTTTCACATCACTTTTTTAATATTGAGGTCTTGATTGTGTTTGTTTTATTTATTTTTTTAATGTAACTTAGCAAAATTGAATATTTGCGTGCGTTACCCAAGTTATGTGACAAAACAACCAAAAATGATAAACTTAATAAAGACGGAACAAAGCTTGAATATATAAATATACTCAACCTTTCCGGAACTCTATAATACTAATGAGTCTTTTTAGGACTACCAAAAACAAATCTCTTATGAAATTTGTCAGTTATTCTATAGCTTTCAGTCCACCTTCGTGGCACTCAACAAAAACCATAAAAATAACATTGAGTTTTAAGATCATGTCTTTCCGATACCTTGAGTGGATAGCCATCTGTGGACGCGTTTCGAGATCTATCTCTCATCAGCACAGCTCTGCTTTCATAAGAGATTTGTTTTTGGTAGTCCTAAAAAGACTCATTAGTATTATAGAGTTCCGGAAAGGTTGAGTATATTTATATATTCAAGCTTTGTTCCGTCTTTATTAAGTTTATCTGATTATCTATAATGTTGTATGGTTTTACCAATTCAAAACCAAAAATGACATTTTTCGTACGAAAAAACGTGCGCCAAGATAGGACTTTTAACGCATTAGTAATAAAAAATATGTTATTTTAAAAGGCTTTCATTTGAAATTATTTATATTTTCCATCTCGTAATTAAATGATATTCCGCTTAAATATTCATATTTATCCTGGTTTTAGTAATCTTAAACAATTCCTAATATACTCTCGCCTACCTCAAGGTACTTCTTTAATTTATGTAAAAGAAGCAATCGAGCAATTGTCATATAATACACATTTCTACCTTTTTATGACCATTTGAGACAGATTTACAAAATGTGAAATGATCCATAATAAGAGGTCTATAAAGGTGGCACCCCACCTCCTCAAAATTAAAATTTGATAAGATCAGAATTATGCTCTTTATGTGCTAATTATGTGCCGCAATCGCCATTTTTGTGCCCGAAGCCTCCAATGAAAGAATCAAATTTTAATAGTGGGGGTGCTAACTTAACAGTCAAGCTAGCACCCACCCATCTGAAAAATTGGGATACCGACACCCAATATGCAGTACAATTATGTGCTATTTATGTGCTCCAGTACCCTGGAGCGAAGTCGATAACTCAACCGCTTGTGCGAAAAACTCATCACGAACGGAATGAGCCATAAGAGGCGAAATCTATAATAATCGAGCAAACAAGTTTTAACCAACGCGACATTGTTGCTATAATTATTTGTTCTTCAGATATGATATTCCCGATTTTTGTGCTCGCACCCTTGTACGAAAAATTCACCCCGAACTGTATTAGCCTAGAGAGTTAAAATCTTTAATAAACGAGAACAGAAATTTTAAATGATTCAAAATTGTTGCAATAACTATGTGCTCCCCAGATATGCTATTTACAATTTTTGTGCTCAAACCATTGTGCGAAAACCCATTTTTTAGATGGGTGGGTGCTAGCTTGACTGTTAAGTTAGCATCCCCACTAGTAAAATTTGATTCTTTCATTGAAGGCTTCGAGCACAAAAATCGCGATTGCGGCACATAATTAGCACATAAAGAGCACATAATTCCAGTCTTATAAAATTTTAATTTTGAAGAGGGGTGCCAGCTTTATAGACCTCATAATAAGCTCTGTTTCAAGTCGGCGATTGGCTACCTCGGCTACATTATTGGCCTCATTGTCCCCATTTATTGTTCCGTTAAAAATATTCCATATTTTTGTGGGAAACAGTACCTCTCTTCCTGTGCCGTATCTACACGTCCTATATAATTGTTTTCAAACAAGTCTAAGGATGGATTGTCTCTTCGGAAAAGTTTATCATTTAAAATAAGTAATACCTCATCTTGGATTGGCGCTAATTCTAATGAAGTTACCATTCGACAATCAAGGACAAATTTTGCGTCGCTATTATATAAACCATGTAATCCTTGATGGGATAGAACTGTTTTTCATGATTTTTGTCAATTGAAATTAAACATCGGGTTTTCCCGTTTTCAATCCTTAGGTTTTGTCCTTATTGTCGTGAACACATTTTTATTGATGTCGCGGCGGGCGCGATGGTCAGGCGGTCATTAATTGTTCTTTTATAAATATTTCATATTTTTATGGGAAATAGTAGATCCTTTCTTCATGTGCCGCATCTATCTACACGTTCTATATAATTGTATTCAAAGCAGTCTAAGAATGAATCCTCTGTTCTGCAAATTTTATCATTTAAAATAATTAATGCCTCATCCTGGATTCGCACGAATTCTAAGGAAGACCATCCGTCAATCAAGGACACATTGTGGATCGCTATTATATATAAAAAACCATGTAATTCGTGATGAGATAGATAACTTAGAATTGGTAAAACCATCCTACGTTATAGATAATCATACAAACTTAAAACAATCGGAACACAGCTTGAATAAATATATTCAACCTTTCCGGAGCTCTATAACAATTACTGTGTCTTTTTGGGACTACCAAAACAAATCTCATGTGAAATTTGTCAGTTATTTAATAGCTTTCAGTCCACCTTTGTGGCACTCAACAAAAACCATAAAAATAGCATTGTTTTTAAGATCATATGTCTTTCCGATAATTTAAGTAAGTAGCCATCTGCAGACGCGTTTCGAGATTTATCTCTCATCAGCGCAGCTTTGCTTTTATTAATAACAATTTGTAAAACACTCACCTGGAAACCACATGGTCATTAGTGGATAGATATTTTTAATTTGACATTTCGTAAGAGAGACATGAATGAATCAGGTTATTGATTTTAATGATAGGATAGAATTGGTAAAACCTTCCTACGTTATAGATAATCATACAAACTTAAAACATGCGGACTGTAAGCTATTTCTCTGCCATTCTTTTACTGCCATGACAATTTTAAGGAATAAAACAGCGCCAATATTTATAAAAATTCCGGTAGTTATGCAACCCCTTTCACATTGATCAACTTTTGATCAAAAGCGGAAAATAGAGCTCCTTTATAATCCTTTGCTCCTCCATAACGCCGGGCGCTGCAGCAAGCCATAGGTTCAATTTAAAGAACTTCGTCGAAAACTCGCGAGTCCGCCGCGGCACGTTGAACGCAGACGGCGGCAAACTTGAAGGTGCACTTTTACAGTGCAACCATGCAAATTAATGAAAATATTTCTGGATCGGGACGGCTTGGATCGCGAAACCATAAATGTAAAAGAGGCGCGGACGTCCGTTCCGAATCGAAAGCGAGCAATTTCGAGTCGTTGCGCCCAGAAACGGCAAAGCTGTAGCGGGCAGACTGACCGCACCTTCCAGCGAAGGAGAGCTGATACGTTTCGAATTGTGGCGGGCGACTCCATGATCGCAGCGACGCAGCGCCGGTACCAAAATGCGCGGCTCTGTGGGGCCCACGTGCCGGTCAACTTGGAATTTCGAAAACGCGACATCCTGGTGCCCCAAATCGGCATTCAAATTTTTCTCTGTGCAGATTAACAGTTATAAGTGGGCTTCGCGACGCGATTCCTCGATGACCAATTATTAATGCGCAAAGCCAAAACACCATTCTATAATCCACTAAAAAATCCAGAACATTCACCGGGCGACTGCAAAAATATGGACGTTTTTCTTTCGTCATTTGTTTCCTGAAATGCG
Source organism: Phosphuga atrata (assembly GCA_944588485.1). NCBI lineage: Eukaryota > Metazoa > Arthropoda > Insecta > Coleoptera > Silphidae > Phosphuga > Phosphuga atrata. The sequence continues at coordinate 12,990,730 of OX155902.1, forward strand.
GCGAGTTTCGGCGGGCGTCGTGACGGTTGCAAACGACGCAGCATGATGCCGCTTACTCTAAAAGATAAAACGTTCAATTCTCTGCCGGAATCGCGCGAAACCGTACCCGCAGATCATTAGTTGGCGATTTTATGGGAGTTTTCCTGGACGTCCTGATGTTTTTCGTTTTTATGGCGTCGCAACGCCATCTTCAACGCAATCGGGATTAAACTCCCAAACAAACTAATAGGTTCTATGCCCGATCGAACGGCGCCGGTCCCGTTCCGATCCGTCAATTTGTTCGGACGTTCTAGGTACCGCCGTAAAACGCCTCTGGTTTTTTTTTACTTTTTGCGCACTCTTCTCTTTAAACTGCCGCATATTCGCAAAAAGTTATCGCAGTTTAAAAATTCTTTCCGGAATAGCTGCGGGAAAGTGTTCTGAAGAGAACGAATCCAACCGGCAACCTGGAGCCCTTTAAATAAGCGTAGGGCGTCCGTGGAAGTGATTGCAAAATCGGCAAAAAAAAGTTGCATTTTCTCTTGCACCAGGTGAACGGGACGTCGTAGGACGGCCAACGAGGGCTCTAAAAACGTGGCGCGGCGGCAGTCAAATGATCCGGAAGAATTTTTGAGATCCGAAGGCCTTGAGCCTCAAAGGTTCAAAATTCGTGATTTTAGGTTTCGGTCTGGTGCGTTCGAACCTGGGACCCGGGAGTTGAGTCGCGAAAATGGCACCGCTCGACGGAGCTCTCGGTTCTACACGAGAAAAATGCACAATCCCGTCTTGCGCTGTCGCCTCCGCTTCCGTCGGGACGTTTGCAAAAACCTCTTTTCGGTGGGGTTTGACCCTCTGGAGGGTCGCGACAGGACGGAGGACGAAACCTGGGACTGCGCAACGTGTGGACGGACATTTGCAGTTAAAGCAACGAAGACGCGCGGTTTAAACACCGAAAATCTGCTGCATAAAAATGCCTAATGTGACCTTTTTAAAAACCCACGTGGTGTGGTACCCCAGGTAAAATTCGCGAAACGCCACACGTCAGTCGTCTTAAAATTGATAGAAATTTGCGATTCCGATGAGTCCTAGCGATTTAGGCCGAATGCTTCCCTACACGAATACCAAGCATTACAAAAATTACCACTTTTTCGGAGGTCATGGCTAAAATACCTAGGAAAAAAGAAATTCACGAAAATTGATTCCGGTAGAAAGCTTTGAGACGCGTCCTCCGACACTATTCTCGTGGCTGGGCGACTTTTGTCCCCGACGTTTTTCACATTTTCTGCGATTCCGGGTCGCCCGACTAAAACTCCGCCTGCTGCGGTGTCCGCAGGCCGGTGGCAGCCGTGCATCAGATTCTTGTAGCCAAAGAACGGCCCACGTGCGGCGATTTTCGATAGTACTTCCGGATCGCGTTATTTAGGCATCCAAAAATGACGAATATTTTGCAAAGAAAAGTAAGTTTTTCGCAGTTCGCAAAAATGTTAAGTAAAAATGTCGAAAAGTAAGGTGATAGTCCGATGTGTGGCGACGTTCCGGACACACCGACGCCGGAACCACGTCTGCGCGGCTAAAACTGTCCAAGTTGTGTGCAAAAAAGTGAAAATCCTGGAAAAATTCACCCAGCCGTCCCCGGAGACGGCAGGTCGGTAAAATTATTTTTAAAAAATACCCGATCGGCTAAGGGAGATTTCCAATCGTTGCGTAATATTTAAGTATTTTTTTTTTAAATTAAAAAAAATCGCGATTTCTCTTCCGCTTTAAGTACCGTGACGGCTCGTTACTCGTTTAGTAATCCAGCGCAAAACTAGATGGCGCTATTAAAAAAAAGAAACCCCGGGTTACAACGCCCGGGACGGCGCTGTATAAATTCAGGGCCCCGGGTCACATCTCCCGGAATGGCGGTGAAAGGGTTAAATAACTGAAAAATTTCACATGAGATTAATTTTGGTGGTCCTAAAAAGACCCAGTAATAGAGCTCCGGAAAGGTTGAATATATTTATATATTCAGGCTACGTGTTCCGATTGTTTTAAGTTTTTAGATAGATAACTGTTTATTCCTAATTTTTGTCAAATGAAATAAACATCAGAATAGTCCGCAATCCTTATGTTTTTGTCGTTATTCGAAAACACATTTTATTGGCGGTGAAATGGCCGCGGCGTGTTGGCCGTATTCGAAAATTGAGTAGAAAATTTTGAAGTTAAGTTAAAAGTTCAGGGCGTTTCTAAGCAGTAAGAAAAATCTTGTGCTTCATTGGTTCAAGTGAATTTCTTGTAGTTTTAAAGAAAAATATGAGTTAATTGATTTTAAGATTTTTCTTTGAATTGGGATGATCTAAAGTAATCAAATTAAATCTTATAAATTATCACTTCCAAATCTGAACTAAAATTATTTCAAGTGTTTAATTTATTGTGATTTTATTTGATTTATATAAACAACAACTGCATGGAATATGTTTAAAAATTATGGTTTCAATAAAAAATCAAAATAATGTTCACATTTCCACGTATAAACTTATGTCTATTGTTAGAAATTCTCGTGTTAAATAATTTCAAAACACAGTTTTAAAAACGGGGACAAAATTATTTAAAAAAAAAGTATATATAATAAATGCATGTCGTAGTGTAACCTTGGTCATTGTATTTAAATAGATAATAATTATCTACGGAAATAGCATGAACACGGCCGATAGTGTAGACGTCAGGTAACAAAAACAAAAATATTACAACAAAAATCGTAAAATAAATTGCACGAAAACAAATTTATCAATTATTTTCCATCGGAAAGAGAGACGCTAGTATTTATTTTATTCGTTTCGGGGGCCCGGGGACGGGGGACATCACAATTATGTATATGCGAAAGATTTTATTCTGGACGCATAAAAACCGAGGGAGCCTTTTCATATTGTTTTGCTGATTTAAAATTTAAATATTTCTTTATGTCTAAATCTATAGAGGTCTCGCTGCAGCCGCGACACAAATCATTCACAAAAGAAACCAACAACGAAAATGTTTCATAAAGATGTATTCAAAAGTTATATTTAAACAAAAAAAAAGATAAAAGGAAATTTTAATGTGCTTAAGTAAAAGTCAAATTTTAAAAAAAACTTGTAAAATTATGTAAGTTAAATAGTTTTGGTTGCTATAATTTTAATAAATTTGAACAACGTGTTTAATAAATGTGGGTTTTGCATTGTAAGAGTGACCAAAAATTTGTGAAGGATGTAACCATTGGGGAATGCAATCCGGTGTCATTTTCAATACGGGCCGGATTCGGCCGAATTTCCACCGATTTCCACGGATCCGGTCGTATCGATGGAATTATGATATGTTTAGATCTCAACCTCATCTTCAATTATCTGTCGCTGTCTTATTTTTAAAGATAGTAACAAAACGGTTTCAGATTTTCAAAATTTTGTCTTTTTGGAGAAATTCGAGGTTTTTAGATTTCAAAAATTCTTCCAAATAGTCGCGCAGTGAGGTAAATAGTTAGAGCCTACAAATGTTAATTTTGTAAAATCTAAACCTCATCTTCATTGATCTGGCGCTGCCTTATTTTTCAAAATATTAACAAAACGGTTTCAGATTTTCAAAATTTGAGAAATCTTTGGTTTTTAGATTCCCAAAGTTCCCGCAAATGGTCACACAGTAAAGAAACTAGTGAGAGTCAAAAATAAAAATGTCGATTTTGTAAAATATCAACTTCATCTTCATTGATTTGTGGCTGTCTTATTTTTTTAAATATGAACAAAACGGTTTTAGGTTATCAAAATGTGGACTTTTTGAAGTAATTTGTCGTTCTTAGATTTCCAAAATTCCTTCAAATAGTTGCACAGTCAGGAAAATTGTGAGAGTCTACAAATGTTAATTTTGTAAAATTTCAACCTCATCTTCATTGATCTGTCGCTGCCATATTGCTCAAAATCCTAACAAATAATGACTGCAATCCTGTGTCATTTTCAATCCGGCCGGGTCGATGGAATTAAATCTAACATTAAAAACTTTACTCAATCTACTGAGATCACAACAATTAGGTATTTGAGCATGCTAACAAGTCTTATTATTATATTTATCACAGACATCATCATGAATCTGTCTAATGAAATATAATATCTATATAAATGTCTATTTAGTTTAATCAACTTACTATACATACCGTATTTGCCGGTGTATAAGGCGCACCCTAAAATTCAACCTACTTTTTGTGCGCCTATAACGCGGACCTATGTTTTATAGGCATTTTTTTGGAAAAAAGGTGCGCGTTATACACCAGCAAATACGATAATTATTTTAAGTATACATTATTTATCACAAAATTAATTTTGGTTTTGAAAAAACCATGTGGCGTACTGTAACAACTCTGTACTGTACTGCATCAACTGTAGCAACTCATGCAACAGCGCGATTATTTTACTAAAAATTAGCATCACCGGATCCGCTGGCCGGATCCGGTATATTGGTACCGGATCCGGTAAACATTTAGTGATGCCGGGTCCGCCGGATTACCTGAACCGGTTTTCCGGATAGGAATCCCTAGTGACCATTAATCTTGGTTTAATTAAGAAGTGATTATTATTGGACAAGACAAATAACAGGAATACTAGGTTTAACAAGTTCAGAAAATATCGATTTCATCCTCAAACGGGTGTTTATTTTGACTGTTACCCAATTGTCACAACGTTTGACAGTTGTTTTGCAGCTGAACGGCGGAGGTGGGTGAAGGGTGGGTGAAGTTTCTCGAAAAATTTTAATTTGCAAAAAAAATTAAAAAAAGTCGAACGTCACGCTAAAAGTCATACATTGAAAGAATCGGCAAAAAAATAAGGACCATTTATTTATATTTTGTTCCAAGGAAAACCGTTTTTAAAATTCGTCTAGAAATTTGTTGAAAAATTTCAGTCCCAACTTTTGGTCTTTTTAAAGGTTTGGTGAAAAAATCACCCCGTCGAGACTGTGAGCCGCAAAAGGGCCAAACTCGCACCCCGGATAGAAAATAGACCGGACTACACCGTGAACGTGTCTGTTTTATGAATAGATCGCGTCTTGGTGGTTTTCGGGCATGTTTAAAAAATTGTCGAAATATCTCAACGTCTTCGTTCGACCATAACCCGGCGCCGCGGCATCCGACGACGGCGCCGACTACACTGCCGCAAAGATAATGATTCAATCTACCGAACTGCTACCAAAAATCGAGAGTCCGCCGCGGCATGTGCAACCCAGAAGGCGGCAAACTCGGGGGTGGAAGCCTGTACGGACTGAAATAGGCCTCATGCTGTTGGAATCTAAGATTCTAACAGCAAAAAACAACTTGGAGGCCGCGAGCGCATATCCGTGCGTATTTACTAGCCTGAGCAAAGAAAAGAAAATACTACTCGCGATTTACATTGATAACGGGCTCATTATCGCAGAGGATAGGAGCCAAATTGACAATTATTTTGTGACCTACAAAAGAATTTTGAAATAACTCACAGTGAAGCAAACCTGTTCCTAGGACTACAAATCGAAAGATTCCCACGCGGGAATATTTTTGTCCACCAGGAAGCGTATTCGAGAAGGGTCTTTCAGCGGTTCAACATGGAAAATGCAAACACCCTGGTCATACCGGCGGACCCACATGAATAATGATTCAATCTACCGAACTGCTACCAAAAATCGTGAGTCCGCCGCGGCATGTGCAACCCAGAAGGCGGCAAACTCGGGGGTGGAAGCCTGTACGGACTGAAATAGGCCTCATGCTGTTGGAATCTAAGATTCTAACAGCAAAAAACAACTTGGAGGCCGCGAGCGCATATCCGTGCGTATTTACTAGCCTGAGCAAAGAAAAGAAAATACTACTCGCGATTTACATTGATAACGGGCTCATTATCGCAGAGGATAGGAGCCAAATTGACAATTATTTTGTGACCTACAAAAGAATTTTGAAATAACTCACAGTGAAGCAAACCTGTTCCTAGGACTACAAATCGAAAGATTCCCACGCGGGAATATTTTTGTCCACCAGGAAGCGTATTCGAGAAGGGTCCTTCAGCGGTTCAACATGGAAAATGCAAACACCCTGGTCATACCGGCGGACCCTCATGAAGAATTGAACCCTTATGCTCACTCGACAATTGAAAATGAATGTACGAAAGCTACACTCCGGGAGGCGCACTTTTAATGAGGAGGAGCCCACATTTTCGCATCGTACGTATCGGACGCATCCCATCAAACGGATTATTTTTGTACTATGCGTCCACATTATCAGCAGCGATCGCGTTTGCCGACGCAATTGCCAGCAAATACCATATTCCGTATGACGTTATCGGCACGCATCGTAAAAGTTGCCCCTCGGAGCATCGGCGTCGACATATGCCGACGGGTAGATTCGTGTGATCCGTACGATGCGGATCAGACAAGCACGCACTTGTATTACTTTCTATAGAAAGAATAGTACGATCCGTTTACTACGATGCCTACCTTTACGGTGCACCCTGCATATTTATGTTGATATTTCCGAAACGTGGGGCCCACGTTTGCCGTTGATTCTCGAACTCGCAAATTGGCGGCCAAAGAGACGGTTGCAGTTTTTATTTCGGCATTTCGGACGCACCGGGAAAAGGGAGCCGCACAGGAAGCCGCGAGGGGTACCAAAATCCGTGTAATGGCGAGCGGCATTGCGTCGTACCGTAAAAGCCTGATTCGAGTGCGATGTGATTTAAAACGTCAAAAAAACGTGAAAAAAAGCTGATGTTTTCATACGTTGGCGGCTCGGAATGGGCTCGGATCGCGAAACCTCAAATGCAAAAAGGACGCGGTCATTCGTTGGGAATCGAACGTGTGTAGTTTCGAGTCAGTGTGGCTAGAAACGGCAGCAGTCAGTGAGCGAACTGACACATTTAGATCTATGACGGGCGACTCCGTGGTAGCAGCGATGCGACACCGGTACCAAAATGCACGTCTCGGAGGGGTCCACGTGGCAGTTATAATAGAATGTGAAAAAGACGACAACCTGTTGCTCTAAATGGACGATCAAATTTCTGTCTGTGCAGATTAAAGGCCGATTCTCCTATACGCGACACTCAGCTACGCGACATCGCTTGTCAAATAATGATTACATTGTTTTAAATGGGCACGTTCTCACTATGGCTACGCGACAGCTACGCGACGTGCCCATTTAAAACAATGTAGGGGAGAACAGGGTAATGGGAGGCTACTAAGGGAAAATTTTGAAAAAAAATACATTTGTTAACATTCTTATAGTTTATAATTAGGAACTCTTACCTTTTTTATTAAAGTATATTTTAATCACAGTTATAATGAATTACAGTAATTTATTAAGATACAATAACAATTTTACAAAAAAAGTCAGTCCCTCCCAGTGCCCGACATATGCGGATAATGAGAGCCTATGTAATGCTCCTATTGTAAATGGGAGCCATAATATTTACTCTTTCCCGAAAATTTAACTAAACATACTTTACGTGGCATCTAATGTAAAAGAAGATATATGTACCTAAAATGACATGAAAATATATTGTGAAAGTTCATGGTGTAATGGGAGCTATATTGGGTAGTGAGAGCCAAGCTAGGCTACCATTACCCGCTGACCACCACTTTGAAAAGTAATAACATATATATAACAAATATATAATTCTGCTTTTTACCCCGCGCTCCCCTAATCATGATTTGACAGGCAATGTCGCACGACGCCGCATAGCTAAGTGTCGCGCATATGGGAATCGACCTTTAAGGTAGACTTCCGAGCAAAGCGGCTCTGGCGACACTGACGCAGCCGCAAAGCCGCCGCGACATAGCGATAGTATTATGCACTATTTAAATGTATGAGACGTCATTCGAGCGCAGCGACTTTGACGCGCTCATTCGCTCAGTCAGTGTTGCTGCGCTCGAATGGCGCCTCGTACATTTTCATAGTGTATAAAGGTCGGTTCCCATATGCGTGACACTTAGCTATGCGACGTCGTGCGACATTGCCTGTCAAATCACGATTACCATGTTTTAAATGGGCACGTCGCGTAGCTGTCGCGTAGCCATAGTGAGAACGTCACCATTTAAAACAATGTAATCATTATTTGACAAGCGATGTCGCGTTGCTGAGTGTCGCGTATATGAGAATCGGCCTTAATACTATCTCTCTTTCGCCGCGTCAGTATCGTTGCGTTAGTGACGCCAGAGCCGCTTTGCTCAAAAGTCTACCTTTACAGTTATGACTCGGCGTCTCGACGCGATTCTGCGCCGTCCAATTCTTGGTGCGTAAAAGCAGAAGATCGCTCTACAATCCACCGCAAAATCCAGAACATTCAACAGATGGTTACCAAAATATGGACCCCATAATTTCAGCATTTGTTTTTGCAGTGAGTTATCGCGGGCGTCGCGACGGCATAAGAGACGCAGCGCAATGCCGCTTCCACTAAACAATAGAACGTTCAATTCTCTGCGGGAATCGCGTGAAATAGTCATCGCATAGTTTAAGTTAGAGATTCTGTGCGAGTTTTCTTGGACGTCCAATAGTTTAAGTTAGCGATTCTGTGCGAGTTTTCTTGGACTTCCAAAAAGTCGGATTTTATGGCGTTGCGACGCCATCTTAAACGCAATCTGGATTAAAGTCACAAACAAAGTAAAAGACACCATGCCGAATCGAATGGCGCTAGTCATGTGGTGATCCGACTTTTGACTTCAGAGGAGTTAGAATCCCCGCAAATCGTGTTGAAAAAAATCGCGTTTTCCAGATTTTTCGCGTTGAAATTGAAATGGAGCGGGAACAGGACGTCGCAGTCACCGGAATCTTTCACCGACCTTTGTGGGCAATCCTTTTGCATCGAACAAACCTATTTTCAGACTTTGAGCCCTTCTAATAAACGAGCCGCGTCCACAAATGTAAACATAGAAACGAAATATTCTTTCCGCTGTATAGGACGAATCGGCGGTAGCATACTTGTGCGGCAAATACCGAAAGATGAGCCAGGGACGCGGCTAGAGGATGCAAGAAAAAAAATAGAGCCGCGGACCAAAGTTGCTCCTCAAATCGCCCAAAAAGCGGATTTTTTTTTTTGTACTTGAAGGATGCTTTGCGGTACTTGTGCGCGGCAGACTGACACTGATCAAAAGCTCATTCTATCCTACCAGTGACCGGAAAATGAAATTTTCCCGTTTCGCCGTGCTAAGGGAAAGGAGTTTTCGCGGAAAATGCGAGGAAATGTTAAAACGCATCTACAGATGACCCCTGCGGGGGCGGAACGTAATAAAACTTGTAATAATCAACCTCATTTTTTGCTCGATCCCTTAGAAAAAAATCTCGAGAAAAACTTAATTTTTAACCATTTTTCATATTTTTTAATAAAATCTGGTTTTTTGCCCCCTTTTTAGTTCAGTTAGGTTCCTTACTCGTTTAGTACATCGTAAAAATAGGTAGATAAAATAAATTTAATAAAAGTTTAGTTAAGGTTTGTACTTTGTTTCTTTGGTTCGAGGACAAACAATAAATCTCTAGGTGACAAGATTTCTTATAGGAAATGTAATTATCTACTAGTTTTATTTGAAACATTTTTATTCAAAACAAGTTTCTTTTGATACTATTTTTGAAAATTTCATTTAGTATCCGAGTAATTTTTTACATTTTTGAGACAAGAAAACTTTTAAATAGAAACAAGGTTTTTACCTTGATCAAACTTGGATGAAGGTTCAAGGTTGACTATTATCAATTTCAGCAATTAAACATTATTATATAACAGGTTTTCTTATAGGAAATTTAATTCTCTACAAGTTTTATTTGATATGCTTTCGCCTAGTTTCCGTGTTATTTGCGAATTTCTGAAACATAGAAAATGGGAAACAAATAGTATATTTTGAAACTAGGGCGGTAAGTTGTCAATTGGTCATGAGAGCGAAATTGGGCGCACGAACGAAGTGCACATTCGCGCACATTCGCTCGAGAGGGCAATTGACAATACCGCCCGTGTTGTAGGTAATATTTTTTATTACTCATGTGAGGAAACATATCTTACAAGTTTGGGATCCAGGGGCCATCAAAAAAAAAATAGAATAAAAAATGAAGAATTTGCTTTTTTTCGTCATAAGAAATCTCATCACTCTCCGGTATCACCATTGAATTTACACTTATTTTAAAACGTTTTCTTTAATTTTAATATTTGATTTCACTTTCACGTCACTTTTTAATATCGAGGTCTTGATTGTATTTATTTAATTTATTTAATTGTTTTTTTTTTTAATGTAACTTAGCGGTATTGAATATTTGCGTGCGTTACCCAAGTTATGTGGTAATACAACCAAAAATGTCATTTTTCGCACTAAAAAACGTGCGTCAAGAAAGTGCTTTTGACGCATGTGTAATAAAAAATAATATTTTACATTTTTTAAGATTGATTATTACCAACATGATAGATAAAACATCACTACCGTTTTAAGTTATCTTATAGAAAATGTAATTTTCTACATACTTTATTACATTAAAACTTTAAAAAAAATTGTTTACTACCTAGCATTTATCGAATCTCTCAGATAAGAAAATTGTAAAACATAAACAAAATTTGCCTTTGATTGAGAGTTGATTATTAGCAGCTGGATAGCCAAAAAATCACTAAAAAATAAGGTTTCTTATATAAAATGTAATTGGCTATAATTCTATTTCAGACAAAAATGTAAGTCGCATTCTTGAGACAAGAAAATGTTAAACAAAATCTGTATTACTGTTACCGTGAATGATCGAAATTGGAGAATGTCGACTTTCATCGGTGAATCGGTGAAAGATCGAATATTTCATTACTTTGTTGTACATTCGGACCCTCACCGGTGTATGTCGGCAATCACAGATACGCTCTGGTGGAAGTCCAAAATGGAGATACCGACAGAGAGGCGACTGGCTCTCTCGCGCCAAATCCTTTGTTCTGCTGGAAGTCAATCAGCTTTATCAGTCTTATGTTGCAATGAATAAGATTTGAATCACATAATTAATTATTCTTTTTATTACAATTATTTTCGCTTTTCATTTAGAATGTACTGTGGGTTTTATTGGTCACTCCTCTCAGAAGGAGCGGCGAAAAAGTTACGTCACCTTTGTGACGTTTTATAGCGACTGAATTACGGAGAAGAAAATATAAATCTCTCCTACATGTTCAACATTCACCATTAGTGCATGGTGAATGTCGATATTCACTGGTGTAAGTGAAAAATAAGGGTATTTAGCAAATATTTCGGACATACACCAAGCGATTATGTGAATGTTGACATTGACCGGTGAAAGTCGACATTCCCCAAATTTCGGTCTTTCACGGTAACATTACTACTAACACTACAAAAGCGAACTTTAAGTATGATATTTTGCCATCATTTCGGTGCACTATGAATAAAAAAATCATAAAAGAAACCCCCGCACCAAGGCAAAGTATTTCTTAGTGGGGTTGTGTTATTATTAAAGTAAGAGTAGACTAAATATTTCTATACTCGTACCGGCGAGAGAATGCATCTCATCTCTATGAGCTTAGCGTTGTTCTGCGCATACCTACACATTATTTCGAGTGCGCTAAGTTTAGTTGTCCGTGTTTGAAAAACTAACGGATATTTATTAACTCAAACTAACCTGCGCATAACTCGGCGCGTCAGTTGTCCCTTATACATCGGCGCCTTCTCTCGCCGGTTCGAGTTTTTTTTTTAATAGATGTTTCTACAACAGAATTTGGACACCCATGGTTTGAATTACTATAAGCATTTGAATTTGAATGAATGTAATAAAATATTTCACAATATTTATTTACAAACAATAGAAAAAATTCTAGAAAAATAAATTGCAATAAATACAGGGTGTCTCAAATAATATTTTTAGTAAATATCATTTTCTGCATTTGTGCGGTTTTTTTTTGCACATTTCCATTTTTACTTTTATCTCATTTCTGCCCGCCTCCTCTCCTCCGCAAACAATTACGTATTGTTTAGCTGGAATTGTGAATCGCGACCTCTAAATCAGGTGTTCGTGTGGACTGCGCACTGTTACGCAAACTGCAGTTTTATCGAAAGTTTCGCTCGTACACTAGACAGACGTATTCAAACTAGACAAACAGATATTCAAAACAATGTAATAAACAATAGAAAAACGGTTGATAAACTTATATAATTGTAAAAAACAAACTAGACAAAACTAAACAGACGGGATTAAATCGGCAAAACAACAGAGATACAAAATAAAATAGACAACACAGACAATTTTTAACTAGATAAACAAGTTTAGACAACTCGTACAGAAGTAGATATACAAGGAGAAGACTGACAAGACTAAAGAGATAAGACTAGTCAGACAAGGCTAGACAGACAGGACTAGTGAGACCACACTTGACAGATAAGACTCACTAAACCCCCTATTCCACTTTGGGTTTTAGTATGCGCTACCCCGGTATCGCATATTACGCATTCATTCAAGGTGGGCAGCCCGGACGGTTAGTGAAAACAGCCCTAGTTGTTGCCTCCCATATCAGGAATTGAGCCCGGGTCTCCCGCATTGCCATGCGGGTATATTGTCAACTACACTACCTAGGAGGACAGGCAGACAAGACTAGACGAACAGACAAGACAAGGTTAGACATACAAGATTAGTCAGACAAGACTAGATGAGCAAGATTAATGATGCAATACTAGACTAATAAAACTGGACAATAACGACTAAACAAGATAATTTCGACTTTTAAAATCTAGTCTAGACAAATAGTATTAGGATTAAATACAAATATTGTTTTTTTTCATTTTGTTGTAAATCAATTTGTATTACAAGTATTTTTTGTCATAAAAAAACTTATATTATTATGATAATTTTGATAATTTTTTTATGGCATCAACAGTTATATAACGTGTTGTGTGTATGTGCTAAGTGCTGAATTTTATGGAAAGTTTAAATGTTTGTCGTAGTTGTTCGAGGTAGATTTAACTAGCACATATCGAAGAGTTGTTATGTAAGGATTGAATTATAATCGGTTCGTCGCGTCGATCGAAAATTTCCTAAAGAAAATCCAAAGATTTTTTTTCATTAATTAATAATTAATTTTCCAAAATTCTAATAGTTTGATGCAATTTTTATTAAAATTGTATTTTTTTAATAAACAAAGTTGAAATTTGTTTATATCACAATTTATTTTTAAATTCGATCTTAATAAAATATATTTCTGTTAATTCATTAATTGAAAATAAAACACAACATATGAAAGTTAATGGAACTATTTGTTCCATTATTAAAAGTTTTGTCTGTCTAGGCAGATACGTCTAAAAATGTCTAATTAGTGATAGTAACTGTGCCACAAAATCATAAATTTATCACAAATATTTCATAAATGTCATTTAAATGTATTTTAAAATATACGGCAATTAATATCATACCTGAATATCATAAAAAAATAATTTATAAATTAATTAATATCATAAAAAATTTCAACTATGAAAAGGTCTATTATTTTGCAAAAAATGAAAAATTTAGATGAAAATAAGGAAAAATAACTAAAAACATATATAAAGAAAATATGGAAGAAATGATAGAAAGTTATAAAAACTCTAAATGTAAAAAAAAAATTGAAAATGATATTAAAATACAGACTATAGGTGAAACCATAGTAATTATAGATAATCATATAAACTTATTAAAAGCGAAATATAGTCTGAAAATATATTCAACTCTCTTTAATATTATTTCTTATTTAGAGAACACATCAAATCTCATGTTTAAACAACTACTTCCCTTGCTAATACAACAGATATTTGTATGTTATAATTAGGTCCTATCCACTTTCGTGGCACTAAACGATTACTAGATAAATAACATTATTTTTAAGATCATATCTTTGTATTTAACTTCAGTGAATAGCCATCTGCAGACACGTTTCGAGATTATATTTGTTTCGAGATATATATGTATATATATATATATATATATATATATATATATATATATATATATATATATATATATATATATATATATATATATATATATATATATATATATATATATATATATATATATATATAATATAACTTATTAAAAGCGAAAAATAGCCTGAATTTATAAATATATTCAACCTCTTCTTAGCTCCGTAATATTAAGTCTTATTAAGATTACAAAAACAAATCTCATGTTTAAACAACTATATATACAACGATACGATACAACGATATTAATAGATTAATATTATAGAGCTACGAAGATGTTGAATATATTTATATATTTAGGTTATATTTCGCTTTTAATAAGTTTATATGATTATCTATAATTGGTAAGGTTTCACCAATAGTAAATTATCATTTAAATCAGTAACCTGCTAAGTTCATGTCTTTTTCCACAAACGGCAAAGTAAAAACTAACCTCGCCACTCATACACGAGGCTTTCAAGTGTATTCTAACTAATAATTCAAAACAGCAAAGCTGCACTGATGAGGGATAAAACTAGAAATGCGTCTGCAGATGTCTATTCACCTAAGATGAATAGAAAGATATGCTCTTAAAAACAAAACAATAATGCAACGAAAGTGGACTGGGGCTAGTACACGGGAAAAAGTACACTTTAAAAATTACAGTTTAAATAGTAGCAGCGGCCTTACGAATACAATTTTGTAAAGATTGCAGTCGCACACTGTAATTTTTAAAACTTATTTACTAATAATACCCGATACTGTAATTTTAACAAAAGCAAATTCAAGTTTTTACAGTTTCAAATTTGGAAGGCCGCTGCTTCTATTTGAAACTGTAATTTTTAAAGTGTACTTTTTTCCGTGTAATAACATGCAAATGTCTATTGTATAATTAATTCAATGTCTTGCGTGGTATTGGGGAAGTAGTTGTTTCAACATTTTTTATTTGTTTTTATTTTCACAATATTACATTGAACAAGCTCCTACATTAAGCAACATTTATTAGTTTTGATGACTGGAAGGAAGTGTGGAAGTAGAGAGTGCATCCTATGACACACGCTGCTCTATGTTTCTCCATTGGGGTTTTTTAGTTTTGGACAGTTAGGTTGTGCGGAACCGTGCTTGCATATCCACCGGTTTGAATTTCTTCAATCTCCTTATGATTGATCCTTGATCTAGCAAGCTGTGTGCCAGCGGGTTTAGGTGGTCTTCGAGTCGCTTCTCGTAGTTGGTGCATAGCTTTTGAGCTATATTCTTAACCGTGTCAATTCCAAAGTCTTTGTGTAGCGTGGCATTGGTTACGTACCATGCAGCATTCGCTAGGGTTCTCAACGTTTTGTATTGGAATCGCTGTAGGATCTCTATGTTGGAGTTGCTGGCCGTACCCCATAGCTGAATATTGTAGGTCCAGATTGGCATTAGTATGGTCTTGTATATGAGGACTTTATTAATGCAGGGATAGCTTAGATCTCCTTTCTAAGAGCCAGTACATTTTTTTCAGCCTTACATCCAGTTGTTTGCTCTTGTTTCTAATATGTTTCGCCCAGGTTAGCCTGCGGTCCAAGAGCATGCCTAGATATTTTACTTCTTCGACTTTCGGGAGTGGTTCGTTGTTGAGTGAAACCGTTGGGCAGTCCTTTTTCTTCATAGTGAAGGTAATGTGGATAGACTTTGTATTACTAGCCTTCATTCGCCACCTTTTGAGCCATCTTTGGATCTTGTTGAGTCCGCTTTGCAGTGATCTTGAAGCTGCGTCTGGATTTTCATGAGTTGCCAACATAGCGGTGTCGTAGGCAAATGTAGCAACCATGGTGTTGTGGCCTACAGGCAGGTCAGCCGTGAACAGTGTATAAAGGATTGGTCCCAAAACGCTACCTTGGGGCACTTCTGCTCGTATCGGGCAAAGAGGTGATAGTGTTTCAACATGAGATATCTTTTGTAGTCTTAATAACACTTAATATTATAGAGCTACGAACAGATTGAATATATTTATATATTCAGGCTATATTTCACTTTTAATAAGTTTAATATATAGAATATAGGATATTAAATCGTCAATAAAATGACAGGGAAACCTGAAATTATATGACTCTAAAACAAAAATTAGCCCTTTAAAGCTTAATATTTCACAAACGGATCTCTTAATGGAAATATTAACTCACCAACCTGTAATATTTTTGAAAGACCTATCCAACGACACCCTACACCATGGGGTGGACGAGAAAAAAAAAACGTAACCACTTCTTTAGGGTAAAGGAAGTACCCTAAAATTTTTTTTCAACATTTTATTATACCACTTTGTCGGCGTGACTAATCTGTATATCCATGCCAAATTACAGCTTTATATTTCTAATAGTCTGAGCTAAACTGCGTACGGACGGACGGACAGACAAACGGACGGACGGACGGACGGACAGACATATCGAAACAAAAAAATGCTAAAAAAAATAAATGGCAGATGAAAATATATAAAATTTTGCGTCATAAAAATGAAATGATCACTTGAAAATGAAGTTCACCAGTCGAAACTCGAGTCGAATAAAGTGTGTAGATTTATGAATAGGATGGTTGCGACTGTTACTACGTGGTAATTCATACCCACATTGAAAAATTCACTATGTTTTAACCACATTTATAATATGTAAAAAGGTTATGTACCTTATTATTCACCGTTATATAAATTTCTATATAATTCACGACTCGAGTTTCGACTGTTATAGGTCATTTAAAGAATTTAATTGAATGACAAAACTTTTAGAAAATGACAAAATATAAATTATTTAATGAGTGACAGAGATATTGTTATTAAGATATTACCAATATTGTAATCAATTATTAAAAAAAATATATATAAATTGACAGCAACAATTATATAATATTAGTCTATGATACAAGTGTGCACAAAAATCTTTCACACATGTGTACCACATTATTTTATCTACGAAGCACGGTAAAATACTGTTCAATGGACAAAAAAAAATCTTGCCGATAATATTGAAAAATTGTATTTTTGACAGACGACACAAAATACTTTCTCGATGACACAATAAGGTTAGGACATGACTTCCGTCACAAAAATCGCTAACTAGTAAATTTGTTGACGTATAACCAGTGAAAATAACAAAATATGTCCGAAACTTTCATATTCCCGCCTTATTAACAAGGCGGACGCGCATGCGCTTAACTACCCGTAAAACGGTCTATTTGTTCGTTCTCGATGTAATCTAGATTAACCTAAATTTAATCTAGAAGATATGTATAACTTAAATTATTTTAGAGCCAGATATATCCCGACTGGGAGACCGAGACTTCTTGATTCAAAACAAGTTCATTCAATTTTAATATACGTCAGGAATCATAATTTAATATACGTCTACATGTTTTGTTTAGTCACGCGAGTTGTTAACATAGTAATAACAGAAATCGTGTAATCATGAAACTCCATTTGAATTACATTGGACTTTTATGCACGATTTGGATATTTTTACACACGATTATAATAATGGCATCCTTCACGTAATAATTAACTTAATTTAATGTATTTTCTTGTGCAAGTAGATAAAATCATTTTTAAAAAATGTCAAAAAAATCTATTTTTTTATGATTGATTTAATTTTTTTTAATGTAAGACAAAACAGAAAATGTTAGAAATGTTAAAAAAGATTTGAAATTTAAAGAAAACATGGTGCAAACTAGAGAATTGAAAGTCAAAAATTTCACAAATATATGAAATATTGAATATTGGGGTAAATAAAGCAATCTAATTATAGATACAATCATACCAACTTTTTTTTAATTTGACCAATTATAGACCGCAAAGAACTGAAGACTTTTTGGTTTTTCTTCTTTTCTCCTCCCAGAACCTCTTCATGCGTTCGTTTCTTTTCTTTCTCTCCTCAGCGGAAATGATACGTTTGGGCCTCCTCATTGTTGGTTTCTCCTGAAATGCTTTTATACTGTCTACTCTCCTTCTAAACTCTCTTCTGTTGCGGGCCATCTGTAGTGTGATTCCAGCTTGTGCCATATCCCTTTTCACCTCATCTACCCATTTAGATGTGGCCTTTAACTCCATGATGTAGTTGAAAATCCTTTTGATCGGTTTGCATTCATCCATTCTTAGTAGGTATCCCTAGAACTTCAACCTCCGCTTCCTCATTGTGACCATGATGTTCTCAGCGTATTTGTAGAGTTCTTCGTTTTTCCTCGTCCTGCAAGTTCCATCGGTAGTTTTCTGTGGTTCGAGTATTTTCCGCAGAATCCTCCTTTCTTTCTTTTCGAGTTCTTGATACTGCACCTTTTTATTTAAAATAAGACACTCTGAGGCATACAATCCTTCAGGTTGTACTACAGATTTATAGTGTTTTGGCCTTGTAGGATAATGCCCTTTTGTTGTACTTGTTCTGCGTTAGCTTGTAGGCCAGGTCTAGTTTTCTGGCTCTTCTTTTATTTGCCTCCTTATCTAGTCCGTTGAGTTGGATCCATTCCCCAAGGTATTTAAACTCTGTTCTCTTTCTATTTTCATGATTGACGTCCATGTACCTCTCACTTTGGCGCTTGTACTCCATATATTATGTCTTTTCATATCAGATTTCAAGACCCGTTTTTATTACGATTTCATGGACACGCTCAAGCATCTTTCGGTAGTCTTCTCGGTTATTGGCTAAGATAGCATGGTCATCGGCAAAAGCTAAACATTTGATTCCTATCCCTCCCAAGGCGTATTCCTCTTATTCTTTCTAAATTCAGGGCCTCTCCCAAGTTTTCATTATTTTTTTAACCCTGTGACCCTGTCTGAGTCCTGTTTTAATTTCAAACGGATTAATAATTTCCCCAAAGAACTTGATTTTCGTAACGATATTCGTCAGTGTTTGTTTGATGACGTTCTTTTTTTTGTCAATTCCAAACTCTTTCAAAGTACTAAATAATGATTGTCTGTCAATTGAGTCGTATGCCTTTTAAATTCGGCAAAGGTGACTACAATGTTCTGGTTCCTTAGAGCTCTTGTTCGCAGAATGCTTTTTAGATTGAAAATCTGTTCGGCACATGATCTTCCTTTTCGGAAAGCAGCTTGGTGTTCTCCAATGAGGTGATCACTCTGTTCTTCCACTCAGCTTAACAGAACTTTAGATAGTATCTTATAAGCGATTGGAAGTAGAGAGATTTATTTGGGTCCGTTTGATTCTTATGTAGTGATGTATGAGCGCACATTTCCAGTCATAAACCAACTATGAAATTATATAAAACTAAAGTTATAGCAGCTTATTAATGCGGAATGTAGTTAGAATATAATTATATTCAACCTTTCCGTAGCTCTATAATATTATTAAGTCTTTTTAAGACTAAAAAACAAATCTCATGTTGAAATACAACAAATATTTGTATGCTATTTATTAGACCTCAGCAGTACTAGCCACTTTATTAGCACTAAACAAGAACTTGATAAACAATATTGTTTTTAAGATCACATCTTTCTATTTAACCCAACAATTTTTGGGCTAATTATTCAATATAATTATATTAATATAATAATTGGGCTTTAAGTTGATATAAAATATTGATAAAATAACCAGAAATATAAAAAATATATATAGAAAATATTATAAAATTGTCTTTATAAAATTGCAGTGATTTTCTTAATTTTTGATGTAGAAATTATTCTATTAATTCGACTCATTTTAGTGATAATAATGTTAAGAGCAGCTAATATTTATTTAATCCGAATTTTTTTAATTTTAATCTTTGTAATAAGACTTTGCCAGGAATAAAATCAAGGAATATTAAATTGAATTATTTTATGATAATAGTTAACTATAACTTTTAACTGTTAAATGTTGGTTTTTATCATCCCTACTATTCATCATAACATTTAACATGCACTTAGAAAGTATTGATCAAGTAAAATTATCTTCAAAATAAGAAACAAATTATTGTATTTAATTTCGATCTGAAAATTTAGCCTAAGGCAGAGGGGGAGCTTATATCTCCAGTTCGAATACGGGAACACAAATATGGAAAAAATAAGCCACCCTTCTTTTGTACCTGGCTCTGTCAAAGTCGTCACAGGAAAAATCTGCCTCGAAAAGCTCCCCTAATAGTGGTTCACCATCCACGTTAAAATCTGTAAGAGCTTCCTATTCTTGTGTAAGATCAAGACACCAAAACACAAGTGTAAGCGGAGGGAAACTTTCCAGTTCCTGCATAGGAATGCATCAATGAATGGAAGGTCCTTATTTTCAATTAATTTAAACCAAAATAGAGATATATCACTGCTAATTATTAAATTGAGATATTTCTCCGATTAAGGAAATATGGGAATCAAAAATAACCTTCTAGCATAACTTTCAACAATGATTTCCTTATTATTTAACTTATAATGCATATATATATATATATATATATATATATATATATATATATATATATATATATATATATATGTAGTAGTACTATAATATATAGAGACAGACAAGACTAAACAAAGGAAACCATGGAAGGAATACTCGTCGCTCGTCGGATAAGACTAAACAAACCAAAGTTTACAATTCTAAAAACTTAGACTAAATAGCTTTAGAAACACGAAGCACGTTCCTAGCACGACCTGCAGCTAGATTTTATCTGCACTTATAATAGTTTTATCTCATCCGTCTATTTATTGCCTCCGAAACTTTTTCCATTTCTAATTCAACACTTTGTGGAAACATCCAGAAACTATCTTGTCTTGTCGCGAAAGACTTATCTGTCTAGTCTTGACTGTGTGTCTAGTGTAGTCTATTTTTATCTACTGTCTAGTTTTGTTTGTCTAGTTTTGTCTGTCTAGTTTTGTCTGTCTAGTTTTGTCTGTCTAATTTTATTTGTCCAGTTTTGTCTGTCTAGTTTTGTCGGTCTAGTTTTGACTGTCTAGTTATGTCTGTCTTACCTGTTTACTCTTTCCTGCCTAATGTTATTTAGAAAAAGTCTAAAAGATTTTACAAATTTAACGCAATAAATTAGTAAAAAAATATATATATTTTTCACGATAATTACAAAAAAATTATTTTATTAATAATTTTATTAAAAAAATTAAAAATGACACCAAATATTTATAACTTGCTATTTTTTCTTGGCAAACTATCAATTTATAGAAAACCCAAGAATTCACTGCAAACAGTTTTACCAGAAAGAATTAGCAACCTGCAGCTATTAATACTTAACTCACTAGCAGAACCTACAATCCAATTAACGAACACGTCTATATAAATCCCACTTAATTGCCATTCATTTCCTCCCCCGCCGCGTCCCTCAATTTTTTTGAACTTCACTAATTCACGCGCCCTTAAACGCAATCAAAGACCTACACACAAACTAATTAATACGTACTGTGCGTATTTATACATTAAGACTTGACTACGCAGACCCAGACGCATTAAGATTTGAGGAAGACTTTTTTCGTCGAGGAGGAATTTATTAAGACAGGAAAAGGAGGACGTGAATGACAGGGAGAAGGACGGCGAACGCCAACAGGCGAAGCCGGAAGGAAGTTGACGAACGTGATTCGAAATTTAATAAAATCATAATAGAAGTGTAAAAGGAAAATGTAGTTGTTGGAAGAATGAAAGATATATTTTTTTTGACATAAAATATATTTTCCAAATAATTTAATAAATTTCCAAATAAAGACTGGATAGATAAGACTAGACAGGTAAAATTGATATAACTAATTTTATCTGACCAGGCAAGACTGGACAGACAAGATTAGACAGATAAGACTAGACAGACAAGACTAGACAGACTAGAGTAGACAGACAAGACTAGACAGACAAGACTAGACAGACAAGACTAGACAGACAAGACTAGACAGACAAGACTAGACAGACAAGACTAGACAGACAAGACTAGACAGACAAGACAAGACAGACAAGACTAGACAGACAAGACTAGACAGACAAGACTAGAGAGACAAGACTAGACAGACAAGACTAGACAGACAAGACTAGACAGACAAGACTAGACAGACAAGACTAGACAGACAAGACTAGACAGACAAGACTAGACAGACAAGACTAGACAGACAAGACTAGACAGACAAGACTAGACAGACAAGCCTAGACAGACAAGACTAGACAGACAAGACTAGACAGACAAGACTAGACAGACAAGACTAGACAGACAAGACTAGACAAAGGCAGATAGATGAGCTGGAAGAGAATCTGAGATCGGTGAACAGTGAAGTTCTTTTGGCAGGTGATTTTAATTGCAAATCACCAGAATGGGGCTCAAGAATTATGGATAGAAGAGGCGAAGTTCTGTCTGAAATGATAGCGAGGCTGGACCTAGTGATCCTTAACGAGGGAAACTCTTTTACATTCCGAAGAGGAAATACCGGATCGGTTATTGACGTTACATTAACATCGGAAGGCATCGCGCCTAGGGTGGAGAGGTGGAGAGTACTAGAGGACGCCACCCTTAGCGACCACCAGTATCTGGAATTTAGTCTGAAAACGAAACCAAAGAGTCAACAGAGAAACACTACCATCGAACATGGAAAAAGAAACGGATGGCTGGTGAAGAAACTCGATAGCACTCAGCTAAGAGCGAAACTGGAAGTAGCCAAGACGCATGGAGAGTTGCAAAGACTCTCAGAGATAGGTGACGTAGATGGACTTGTAGAATATGCGATCGAAACCATTACAACAGCGTGTGATGCTTCGATGCCAAAGCGCAAATTTGCCTTAAATGGAAAAAAGTCAGTTTACTGGTGGAACGCTGAAATCAATAATCTAAGGAAGAAGTACGTTACGGCACGCAGGTCCGCCCAACGCCACAGAAGACGGCGGCAAAGCACAACAGACAGGATGGCTGGACAAGAAGTGGACCTAGACGCGAATTTCAAAAAAGCGAGAAAGGAATTGCGCATGGCCATCAAAAATAGCAAACAGAAATGCTGGCTCGAACTTTGCCAATCCATAAATGAAGACCCATGGGGCCTCCCATATCGAATTGCTACGAAAAAACTAATGGGTAGACAACTGATACCTGGGATATCGTGCCCACAACGGATGAGAGAAATAGTTACCACACTATTTCCAGTTCACGAACGAAGACCGGCAGAAAAATGGCAAACCACTGAAAATCTCGTAACACCTTTCAGCGTAGAGGAGATCTTTGAGGCCAGGAAACGATTACTGTCAGGGAAAGCACCTGGTCCAGACAATATTCCAAATGAGATCATCACAGAAGTGGTGGAAATGTGGCCAGAGTTGTTGCTGGAAACTTACAATGCGTGTCTTCGAAAGGGAATTTTCGCTACGCAATGGAAAAGACAAAAACTCGTCTTACTGAGAAAAGGGGACAAACCATTAGAAGAACCATCGTCATACCGACCGATATGCCTCCTGGACAACATAGGGAAACTTTTTGAAAGACTAATACTTAGGAGACTTGAGACATATATCGAAAACAACGGAGAACTGTCCCAATGGCAGTATGGTTTTCGAAAAGGTCGATCAACCGTGGACGCTATTGCTGAAGTAATTAGAGCAGCAGAAAAGGTCAAAAATGGAACACGGCAATCGAAAGGTTATTGTGCATTAGTGACCCTTGACGTTAAAAACGCCTTTAATTCAGCAAGGTGGGATGTAATCATGAAGGCATTAGCATCAACACAGACACCAGAATACTTAAGAAAGATGATAAGCAGCTACTTGAGCGACCGACGGTTGATATACCACACGGACGAAGGTGAAGTTGAGTATGAGGTAACGGCGGGTGTCCCACAAGGATCGGTATTGGCACCATTCTTGTGGAACATTATGTACGATGGCTTGCTAAACCTAGACTTGCCTAGAACAGCGCAAATAGTTGGGTTCGCAGATGACGCCGCGGTGGTAGTGACTGCAAAGGAAATAAGTACACTAGAACTAGCAACTAACGAAACCCTTCGGCGGGCAAATAATTGGTTAAAAGAGCAGGGTCTAACAATGGCAGTTCATAAAACAGAAGCGATACTTATCACGGATAAGAGACTATTCACCCCACCGAAACTCGTTCTGGAAGGGCAAAATATCCCTTTATCGAAATCATTGAGGTACCTTGGCGTCCAACTCGATAGCGGTCTGAGATACACAGACCATATAGCCAAAACATCGAAAAAGGCAGCGTCTACAGTGACAGCTTTGGTAAGGTTGATGCCGAACATTGGAGGACCGAGGGAATTAAAACGGAAACTTCTCAACAATGTGGTACACTCAAAAATTCTCTACGCGGCGGAAATATGGGCGGGCGTAACGAAAAAGATTGGAGCGAGAAAACTACTTACAGGAGTACAAAGAAGAAGTGCTCTAAGAGTAATTTCTGCCTACAGAACGGTTTCGGAGGCCGCGGCGCTGGTACTTGCAAGCACACCCCCAATAGACTTACTGATTCGCGAGAAACAAGAAGTCTACGAAGACCTGCAACAACACAGGGCGAAAAAAGAAGTAAAACACGAAAGAGCAGCCGCTAAGGAGAGAGCACGTAAGAGACTCATGGACCGATGGCAGACAAGATGGGATAACGACACTAGTGGCAGGTGGACATACAGACTTATCCCTAACGTAACAGCATGGTATGAAAGGTCTCACGGACATATGAGTTACCATCTTACACAAGCACTCACTGGTCATGGATGCTTCAACGCATACCTAGAACGGTTTAAAAAAAGAGACACGGCGGAGTGTTTTTATTGCGGTCATATCCCAGACGACGCACAACACACTATCTTCATGTGTACAGAATCAGAGAACGAAAGAACTCGACTCGCGGAGACACTAGGCGGTACAAAACTAGAAGAACAGAACATCATGGAAGTTATGTTAGAGAGTGAGCATAACTGGGATGCAGTACAAGCTTACATAACCGAAATCATGTTGGGAAAAGAACAAATGGAGAGAGAATGGAAGGCGATTATAATATCACACGAAACACAAAGAAGCTAACATGGACGACTAGATATGTGACGAAAAGACCGAAAAATGGTTTATCACACGACTGCATAACTAATACGACAGAAGACGAAAGACGATATCGAAACGAGTAAGGAACAATAAAAATAACAGTAAGGAAACAATTGGTACAAACACCACCACCCACCTGAAGTAATGCTCACGCAGTTCCGGGTGGAGTGTAGTGTAGAGACAGAGGAGGGGGTTTAGTGGGTATGCTGGTCACGAAGAACTCGATCAGAGAGCCCCACACTACACGGGTTTGAATATCCGGTGTGCAACAATGCATTCCCCCTCCTCTCTGAAAAAAAAAAAAAAAAAAAAAAGACAAGACTAGACAGACAAGACTAGACAGACAAGACTAGACAGACAAGACTAGACAGACAAGACTAGACAGACAAGACTAGACAGACAAGACTAGACAGACAAGACTAGACAGACAAGACTAGACAGACAAGACTAGACAGACAAGACTAGACAGACAAGACTAGACAGACAAGACTAGACAGACAAGACTAGACAGACAAGACTAGACAGACAAGACTAGACAGACAAGACTAGACAGACAAGACTAGACAGACAAGACTAGACAGACAAGACTAGACAGACAAGACTAGACAGACAAGACTAGACAGACAAGACTAGACAGACAAGACTAGACAGACAAGACTAGACAGACAAGACTAGACAGACAAGACTAGACAGACAAGACTAGACAGACAAGATTAGACAGACAAGACTAGACAGACAAGACTAGACAGACAAGACTAGACAGACAAGACTAGACAGACAAGACTAGACAGACAAGACTAGACAGACAAGACTAGACAGACAAGACTAGACAGACAAGACTAGACAGACAAGACTAGACAGACAAGACTAGACAGACAAGACTAGACAGACAAGACTAGACAGACAAGACTAGACAGACAAGACTAGACAGACAAGACTAGACAGACAAGACTAGACAGACAAGACTAGACAGACAAGACTAGACAGACAAGACTAGACAGACAAGACTAGACAGACAAGACTAGACAGACAAGACTAGACAGACAAGACTAGACAGACAAGACTAGACAGACAAGACTAGACAGACAAGACTAGACAGACAAGACTAGACAGACAAGACTAGACAGACAAGACTAGACAGACAAGACTAGACAGACAAGACTAGACAGACAAGACTAGACAGACAAGACTAGACAGACAAGACTAGACAGACAAGACTAGACAGACAAGACTAGACAGACAAGACTAGACAGACAAGACTAGACAGACAAGACTAGACAGACAAGACTCGACAGACAAGACTTGACAGACAAGACTGGACAGACAAGACTGGACAGACAAGACTGGACAGACAAGACTGGACAGACAAGACTGGACAGACAAGACTGGACAGACAAGACTGGACAGACAAGACTGGACAGACAAGACTCGACAGACAAGACTAGACAGACAAGACTAGACAGACAAGACTAGACGGACAAGACTAGACAGACAAGACTAGACAGACCAGACTAGACAGACCAGACTAGACAGACCAGACTAGACAGACCAGACTAGACAGACAAGACTAGACAGACAAGACTAGACAGACAAGACTAGACAGACAAGACTAGACAGACAAGACTAGACAGACAAGACTAGACAGACAAGACTAGACAGACAAGACTAGACAGACAAGACTAGACAGACAAGACTAGACAGACAAGACTAGACAGACAAGATTAGACAGACAAGACTAGACAGACAAGACTAGACAGTCAAGGCTAGACAGACAAGACTAGACAGAGAAGACTAGACAGACAAGACTGGACAGACAAGACTGGACAGACAAGACTGGACAGACAAGACTGGACAGACAAGACTGGACAGACAAGACTGGACAGACAAGACTGGACAGACAAGACTGGACAGACAAGACTGGACAGACAAGACTGGACAGACAAGACTGGACAGACAAGACTGGACAGACAAGACTCGACAGACAAGACTCGACAGACAAGACTAGACAGACAAGACTAGACAGACAAGACTAGACAGACAAGACTAGACAGACAAGACTAGACAGACAAGACTAGACAGACAAGACTAGACAGACAAGACTAGACAGACAAGACTAGACAGACAAGACTAGACAGACAAGACTAGACAGACAAGACTAGACAGACAAGACTAGACAGACAAGACTAGACAGAGGAGGCTATTCAGACTAGACAGACAACACCAGACAGACATTACTAGACAGACAATACTAGGCAGACAACACCAGACAGACATTACTAGACAGACAAGACTAGACAGACAAGACTAGGCAGGCAAGACTAGACAGACAAGACTAGACAGACATAACAAGACAGACATAACAAGACAGACAAGACTAGACAGACATGACTAGACAGACATGACTAGACATACAAGACTAGGCAGATAAGACTAGACGTACAAGACTATACAGATAAGAGTAGACGGACAAGACTAGACAGACAACACCAGACAGACATTACTAGACAGGCAAGACTAGATAGACAAGACTAAACAGACAAGACTAGACAAACAAGACTAGACAGAAAAGACTAGTTAAAACAAGACTTGACAGTCTTAATTGGACAGATTGGACTGTATAGACAAATGTTGTTTTTTTATCGTTTTTTTCATTACAAGTTTCATACATCGGTTCCAGTGTAATTGCATGTTTGTGTTTCACATAAATATATTAACTCATCTCAAATTATTTTTCTGCTTGCTCTATTCATTATCAGTATTATCAAATTTCTTCGAAAACAATAAATATTTGTGTTATCGATGATACCCAATTGATAAGAATGAAACTGGTTGTGCATTTGTTTGTGGTTTCGCGAGGCGTCGATGTAAACGCTTGTAAATATTGTCGACAGTAGTTTGCAGTAATTGCTGTTTATTTTTTCGCTCAATATTTCTTATTATCGATAACTCTGGAATTGGGTTAAAGTTAAAAACAACAGAAACGATAACGGGCATTGTTTTCTATATGCAGGCACGTAAGTCATGGCTACAAAATATTCCATTTTATTGTTTTGTTTTTATTTCACTACATTTCAATATGACAAGCATAAACTACATAGACAAAACTAATTAATACAAAAATAATTGAATTATAAACACTGCAAAATGAAAACCAAAAGTATGTTCGTATTTAGACAATATTTACAAAAAGATAATCTTGTCCATCTAGCCAGTTATTTAGAGGAAAACTTTAACAGATTAATAGTATATTATAGAACGAGTTCAATAAACGCGGTTTTGCAGCACGCGTCCATGTTTAGAAAACCACGAGCGTAGCGAGTACTTTTCTAATGTACTTGTAATTTTTTAAGTGCTAAAAGCGAGTGTAAAAGTGCTATGAGCGAGTTTTTTATACTATTTTTTCTATATTGCCTGCTTATATGCCATTTCTAAATTTAAAAATTGCCGATACATTGTTTCGCACTCGGCGAGACATAACCGCGAAAACCGAGAAAATTGTATCGCACTCGGCGAGACATAACCGCACGCATATGAGTGCTGTTATGAGTCCATTACAGACGCAAAATAGAAAAATCTTGTAACTGCACTATTGCCTAAACTAGTTGCTTTAAATATTTACATATATTTTGAAAGAAACAAAAAAGTTTGGCTACTAGAAACCAATAAATTTTACACTAAAATTTGACTAAAATTTGATAAACACCAAAAAGATGTCTCAAACAAAAAATATATTTGATTCTATTAATGTGTTTGTCTTGAATTCTAAATTAAATTTAAGAAATTGCAAATGGTTCCTTATCAATATTATTTGCAAATAAACCTACGTTCTTGGCAGAAACAAATCTAGTTGAAAGCCAAATCGCAAAACTTTTAATTTAGATTTACTAAAGTGAAATCATTACAAAACTTGCAAAGAAATCGTCGGTTTTGTAACAAATTATCCAAAAACAATGTTAGAAGTAAAGAAAGAACAAAGATACATTTGTTGTTTTTGTGGAATTTTAAAACCGACACTTAATCCTGTTTATTAAACATTCAAGTTACCGAGTTCAAGTTTCGTCTAATCTAGTCCACGTTAACAAACCCGAAACCCGCAAACAACTCCAAACAATCCAACATTATTTACAATTTGATAAACAGAAATTTATTTATTCGGCGCCGATAATAAAGCAATTAGTATCAAATCGCAACAAAACAAAAACCATAACAATTTCATATAGATTTCAATACAAATAGCCATTTAGACTAAATAGTTTCTTTGGTGCAACTTGAACTGTTTACAGACTGATAATAATCTGTACAGCTAGCGGCAAATAAATACGAGAAGGCGAAGCAGATAAATATCACGCTAATAGATTTTCGGGATTCGTTCTGCCAATTACCAGAGCAAATATTTGCAAAAGAAACTAACAGACACTTTATTTAGAGAAGTTACTTTATTTAGAAAACAGATAATAATTAAGTAATCTATCTTACATAATTAAAATTCATTATAGACTAGATAAGACAAGGAAAATTAACTAGGAATATTGTTTTAAACGTGTTATAATAGATAGAGTAGAATGTACATCAGACTAGATAGAGAAAATAATGAGACTAGTCTGACTAATAATTAGCGACGTCTTCAAGATCCAAAAGGCGGCACTATACAACTAGCAATTTAAACTACACAGATACATGCAGAGGTGTCTTTAAAACAGCTAATATATAATAACGGTGAGCGGCACGTTTTTATATGAATTTTTATTATTTTTGGTCAAGTGCAAACAGTTATTTGCAGATGCAGCAATATAGAATTATTTAACAAGCAGAAGATATATAGAAGTAAAAAATAATTAACAAAATTTAACGAGTTAAAGACGGTGCTCAAACACGTCCTTGTATAAATTGAACCAACACGCTACAAGTATTTTATACTGAAATAAAATCCTTCCATGGTTAAAAATAATTTGCCTTCAAAATGTAACTTTGACTTGGTTATGTATACTTTGAAATTATTTGACTAGACCAGTGGTTCTCA
Organism: Phosphuga atrata; assembly: GCA_944588485.1. Classification (NCBI taxonomy): domain Eukaryota; kingdom Metazoa; phylum Arthropoda; class Insecta; order Coleoptera; family Silphidae; genus Phosphuga; species Phosphuga atrata. The sequence goes on from OX155902.1 coordinate 13,020,598, forward strand.
AACTTTTTTTTGGTGCGGCACCCTGAACGAGCTAAAAAAATCTCGCGGCACTCTTGTCGGGCTACAAACATTTTGCGGCACAGCTATCCTAAAAACTGTTTGAAAACTTAGTTGTCTTTTATGGGATGAATAAAAGTGTTTGGGAGATTTTTTTATTATTTCCTTTATGTTCGGAAGTTTGGTTAATTTCACCCTCAAATCACTTGATACAGAGGGTTTGCTCCTGTGTCTAAGTTTAATGTAAGCGTCTGTTGCAAATGCAACATTGAGAGAAGTGACGGTATCATTTAGTTTTTCGAAGTCGTCGGAAAGGTATCCCAATTTAAGTAGCCAATCGACATCAATTGTTGAATAAAAGGCTCTTTTGTAAATATAAACTAGTGTATCTTTAAATTCAAATAGTCTGGCTAAAAAAAGAGGTGGAAGTAACCATACCCAGATCTTCGGCGGTAAGTTTTAAAAGACGTGCTTGAAATGGTTCTAAACATAATTAATTATTCACAGCACCATCCAATACGACTTTTAAATCTTGCGGCATTCTTCTAGTTGCCAGAGAATTTCGTTGGATGACACAGTGGCCGCTGGTGGCATTGGCTACCACTTGCTTCATTCTAGAAACGGCTCCCTTTACTTTTCCAACCATTGCAACCGCTCCAGCGCTGCAAATATTAACACACTTGCTCCAATTCAAATCATTTTTCTGTATATATTTGTCGATAACTTCGAAAATTTCCTCGCCAGTGGTGTAAGTTTCAAGCAATTTACTCAGCAAACGTTCTTCTTATATTTGCATTTCGAATAGTTACCTTACAAACACAAGAAAAACAGTAAGTCTGCTGGGATATTTCGTCTTCTCCGACGATGTTTATTGTCATTGAATCAGTCGTTTTAGAAGCTACAGTAAGTTCATCACCTTTCCGTTTTAAAGACCCAGACACGTTTACCTCCTCATGGTAAACGTGTAGCTGGGCAAAAATTAATTGTGAAAACAATTAACAACTAACAATTACATTGCCACATTTAATTGCATCTAACAACTAAAATAATTAATTGTAATTGCAAGATAACACAACTAACAATTAATTAATTGTTAATAGACCTTTTTACGGTTAGTTAAGCGCATGCGCATCCGTCAAGTTTGATAGGCGGGAATATGAAAGTTTCGGGCAAATAATAAGGTTATACGTCAAAAAGTTCGAGCAAAACATGGCGGAAATTGACACATGTGCACAAAAAAAATTCAACTATGAAAAGGTCTATTGTAAAATTTTGCAATTACAATTAATTAATTGTTAATTGATTGATGCACGTTTACAATTACAGTTAACAATTAATAAATGTCGGTTAGAAGATATGTTTATTATACTCCAATGTATCACTTGCCATAATGCGTAACTGAGATAGTTATTTTGTTATTTATATTAGAGTGCGGAAAGTTTGATTTTACAACGCGACAGCTCGTTTGGGGAACGAGCCCCCACGAAGGTGGTAGTTCCCCATTAGCTGGAGCATTAGCTTGGCCGACAATTATTATTTAATAAACAAATAGATTTAGAGTACGGAAAGATGGTTCGTTCTGAACCCTCCACCTCCACTTCCGATCATCTACCCCCGCCCCCACTTCGGGTTCCCACCCCACTTCCGGTTTCCTACCCTACTTATGGTTCCAAAAAGTTACCACTTCTGGTTTTGCAACCGGAAGTGGAAACCGGAGGTTGGCGAAGGATGGGAAGGGTGGGAACCGGAAAAGGGAGTGAGAACCTGAAGTGGGAACCGGACGTGGGGTGTGAACCGAAAGTGGGGTGTAAACCGGAAGTAGGTGCGGGCCGGAAGTGGAGGTGGAGGGTCCAGAACGACCATCTTTCCCTACTGTTTAAGTTTTTACATTCATCAAATAGTTTTAATTGTTCTAATAAACAATTGATGATTAAGTTAATTGTAACTAACAATTAAAATTTTAATTGCAATTAGATTAATTGTAAACCACAATTAATAGATTTAATTGCAATTGATTTCAATTGCATCTCACAATTGAACACGTAATTGACTTAAATTAATTGCAATTAATTTACTTGCAATTAAAATTGTAATTGTTTGATTCTACAATTAAAAAAATAATTAAATTATGCCCAACACTGACCCTAGGCATGCGCTTGCAGCACCCAGTTTGAGAAACACTGGACTAGACTCTCAACACATGACAGGCAATACCAAGCAAGTAGGTTTACACAATGATTAGACAGACAAAACTAGACAGACGAGACTAAAGACAAAGAGCTATACAGACAAGGCTAGACACACCACACTATACACACTGCACACACAGGTATAGAAAAACGAGACAAGAATAGACAAACGAGAGAAATATGACCTTCAAGGCTACGCAGGCAAGGCTGGACAAAAAGAGACACATAAGACTAGACCTGACCAGACAGACAAAACTATCCAGATAAGACTTTTCTTTTAAGGGAGATGATAAGACTAGACCGACGAGACTAGACTGTTAAGACTAAACAGATCAAATCGTAGACAGCACCGTGGAAATCCAGGAACGACATAAACAAAAAATAAAGATAACCAGAAATTTTGGAACAACCAACAGGTTACGCTTCTGACAAGCTCTGATGGAAGAATGGTGGGAAAGTAGCGGATAAGGAGCAAGATGCAAATGTGAAGCATTTCTAGAAACACTGCAATATCACTTTTTTCAATGTTTTCCACTCGTAAAGTGTAAAGCGGCCCATACACTATACAACTTCTTGTATAAGCAAGTCTTCCAACGTGTTGTAACTTAGACCCTACAGTGTAGGGCCTACACTATCATACCAAGTCTTCCAACATTAGTTTTGAGGTGAAATTTGATCTGCACGGATCTTATGCTAGTTTTTCTAGAATAATATTTCTTTGTCACTTAAGAAATTATTTAATTCATCTAAATACCTAAAAACATGACATCAAAATCTAAATAATGTTGGTTCGTATACATCATCAATTCCTGAAATTTTTCACTTTTTTCCATCTTTTTCAGTTCTCTTCCATAACAAGTCCTCATATCAAACTACTTTTGATTTTCTATAGAGGTGACGTAAGGTTGGTTAACCTGCCTGACATACTTGGCCAACCTGCCTGACAGGGTTTGAGAGGCTGCCTCATTCCGCCGCCGTCCATAGAGTAGTTAAACTGTCCCTGTCTCTACTCTGTCTAGAGGGCCATACCCCAGTTACGCCAGATACTTGCCCTACCTAGACCCCCCCCCCCCCAACAGTCTTCAGCTTGCTGATCGGTTTCCCGCTGGGATTGAATGAACTGAATGAACTGAACCTTCCACCAGGTTGCTCAGCGTAACAGGGGCACCACATGTACCATCTTGTATTAAGCAAGAATACAGAGTTAGATAAACATATTTTTTATATTTATATTTAATATTATAATTATTGTCAATTTCTGTTAAATTTTGACATTTTAAAACTTTTGAAAAACTGTAACTTTTTCATAGCTTTTGTATTTTTTATTTTTACCATTTTCTTTTTATTAATAAAACTAATAATAATCTTTATTTTCAGCAACAGTAACAAATCGCTATAGACCACAACGTCTTTCTGCCAGTTTTTCTTTTTATTTTAATACATCTGTCAGTTATTTTTCTATTTCTTTTATTTAGTCAACATTACTCACTTTGTGTAAAATAAGAGATTTTGTATACTAAAAGAAAATATTTATTTTATTTTCTTTCATTTTTGATATTTTCTACTGTTTGTTTTGACATTTTACTGTTATTTTCCACATTTTACTGTTTTTTGACAGTAAACTGTCATTTTTTAGATTTAGCTGTCATTTCTGACATTTTTCAGTCATTTGTTGACAATTCCCTGTAATTGTGTTACTTTTTTGCTCTCATTTTATACATTTCTTTATTTATTCGTGTCATTTTTTTTACCATGTTACTATCTTTTTTACATTTAACTATATTTTTTAACACTTAATTGTCATTTCTTGACAGTTGGACAATTGGCATTGTTTTTACTGTATTTTTTTATATCGTGACATTTATTTTACTCTCTAAGTTTTTGGATATTTTGTTTGCCATTTTTAAAGATTCTTTCATTATAATTTTTAACAACTCGCACACCAAAATGAACACATTAATAGATCAATTATTGTATGTGAAGAATGGCATTATTATAATCATGTGTAAAAGTAACCAAATCGTGCATAAAAGTCAAATATAAATCAAAAAGAGTTTCATAATAGACCTTTTCATAGTTTAAATTTTTTTGTGCGCGTGCGCTTGTTTTTCGGGCAAAATTTGACGTATAACCAGTGAAAATAATATTTTCAATATTATTATGAGAAAATAAAATATTAATTACTAATTTACTATCAGCAGTACGATTTTAATTGTTGTATACAAACTTTAAAATAATAATACAGGTATTTCGGTGCAAATATACAATACAAGTATCAGTATAAAAAGGAAAGAAAAAACGTTGTTGTTATGGAGTATGTCGCAGTGCTGCGCGTAGTAAATCATTTTCGGAGAATATAAATTATTTTATTAATTTCCCAAAGCCCTGTTTCGAATTTCGTCGAAAACTTCAAGTCAACGATACGAAAATTTGTCCAAAATGTGCTTTATTTCTGCCCAGATAACGACTTTAACCATTTAACAACACCAACCTTTTAACCAACCAACCAACCAACACCAACCATTTAACAACCATTTAACAACCATTTAAGAACACTTTAACCATTGCCGTAACTAAAACACTTGGGCGCTTCATCTGTAGGATGCACTATGATGTGCACCATGAATTTTTTTTTTAATTGCACTCGTTATAAAGGCGATGATCTTTGTTGTTCAGCCATATTAACATAATGTGCCCGAAACTTTCATATTCCCGCCTTTTAAACATGGCGGACGCGCATGCACTTAACTAACCGTAAAAAGGTATATTTAGCCTTTCACATACGAATAAAATGCACTTTGACGTGTCCATATACATGTGATCTTATAACATATACATGTCGTCTTAGAGACGTCATTGTATGTCAAGGGGTTAAACGTTTTCTATTTGTTGTTACTATGGCAACAACTCGCATAAACAAAGAAGCTTGACGTAGTGAAAATGAAGTTTCTGGCTCTAATATAACTTAACCTAATCATAACCTAATCTAAATTAAATCTGGGTTAACCTAGATTACATCGACAACAGAAAACGCACAGTGACGGGAACATTATTTGGTATGTTTCCGTCACTGTACGTTTTTACTAGTTAGCAAAGTTTGCCACTGAGGCGCTAAACGTTCTATCCTTATTGTGTCAGTGATTTGAAGTACTTTTTTTCTGTAAAATTATTTTAATATTATCGGTATAAAACAATTATTTTTTTGTAAATTTAGTATTTTCACATGTTTCGTAGATAAAATATTGTATGATACAAATATGTGAAGAAGGGCTTTTTTGTATGAGTTGCGAAGTTTAAGGCATGAGTCGAGTGCTTTAATCGCAATGAGATAAAATACTATTTGCTGTTTATTTTTGACAATGAAAATACATGTGTCTCTCTATTTTTGACATTTTACTCTCATTTTTTGACATATTATTGGATTTATTCGAAAATTTACTAACACTTTTTGCAATCTTTTTTTTAAATTTCACTGTACTTTTAAATTTTTGACAGTTGAAGGAAATATATTTATTGCATACAATTATGGTATACAAAGGGTTCAAACTGTCGTGACAAACTGTCACGAGGTTCTTCTACTGAAAATACTATTTTTCAGAAAAAAAAACAATAGCGATTGATATGAGATAGGATCCCCATCATAAGTTAAGTCGTCGTATATTTTTTACAAGCGCCTTAGTTGGGTGTCTGCGTGAGGTGATTTTTATGTCAGGTTTGATGCATAGAAGGCCAACAATATTCCAGTGATTGTTGTAGTTTTTGTATTTTGTCCGTAGTTGTTTATGGCTGTCTAAGAATTTTGACACTTCAAAGATGTTGTTTGGGTGTCTTAGTATCAGTCGTAATGAGGTTCGTTCTGCCACTTCTTGAATATTTAATGTTTTGTCGTTAGCATTTGACGGTAATATTTTGTCCGTAGTCAAGAAGAGGGCGGCATGTGACTTTATAGATTTTATTGTCCGTTTTGGAGGAGACGCCTTTATTTCCATGTATAAGGCCACAAAAATGTTTACTTTATTGGAGTATCTTGGTATGTGGTTGTTTCGCTTCAACTGGTGAATTCTGTTTCGTTGTCAAAGTTCACGTCTAATTATCTAAATTGGGGAGTGGGTACTATGTCGATTATATCTCGTGTATGTAGGGAAAGCTTCAAGAAATTCTGTGGTTAGCAATGAGGAGTTGATATTTGGATGAATTTGCGAAACCTCTCGCAACGATTAAATCATGTAATCGTTTTGTCCGTCAGAGCTTGGAGATCGTCAATGGGTGTTATTGTCTCAGATGATAGCGATGTCAGTGGCATATTGTAGGATGTAAGAGGATAGATTGATTTGGAGTATTATTTATGAATATCGTTGCAGTATTTTTTTACATTTATAAACATTCTGTTAAATGATTAGGACCATTTTTATTTTTCTGCAAATTTAATTTATCTAGTTTAGTGTAGACAAAGTAATCTTCTAGTAGGTAGTATTGTAGGTCTTATTTCTGTGTTTGTCATCATTTATGATGAACGATACAAGCATTTAACATTTATCCATTGTCTGCCTAGTGTTGTTTCTATAGCATTGTCTTTCTATTAATGTATGTCTAGTCCTATCTGTCTGGCCTTCTTCGTCTAGTCTTATCCGTCTAGTCGTATCCGTTTAGTCTTCTCCGATTACTCTTTTCTGTCTAGTCTTGTCTGTCTAGTTTTGTCTGTGTAATCTTGTCTGTCTGGTCTGGTCTGTCTGGTCCTGTGTGTCTGGCCTTGCCTCTCTGGTCTGGTCCGTCTGGTCTTGTCTGTCTTGTCTTGTTTGTCTATTCTTGCCTGCCTGGTCTTGTCTGTCTTGTCTTGTTTGTCTATTCTTGCCTGCCTGGTCTTGTCTGTCTTGTTTTGCCTGTCTAGTCTTGTCTGCCTGGTTTTGTCTGTCTGGTCTTGTCTGTTTGGTCTTTTCTATCTGATCTTGTCTGTCTGGTCTTGTCTATCGGGTGTTTTCTGTCTGGTCTTGTCTGTTTGGTCTTGTCGGTCTGGTCTTGTCTGTCTGGCCATGTCTATTTAGTGTTGTCTGTCAGGTCTGTCTAGATTTGTCTGTCTGGTTTTGTCTGCCTGGCGTTGTTGGCCTTGTCTGTCTGGTCGTGTCTATCTGGTCTTGTCTGTCTGGTCTTGTCTGCCTCATCGTGTCTGTCTGATCTTTTCCGTCTAGTCCTGTCTGTCTGGTCTTGTCTGTCTGGTCTTGTCTGCCTGTTCTTTTCTGTCTGATCTTGTGTGTCTGGTCTTGTTTGTCGGGTGTGTTCTGTCTGGTCTTGTCTGTTTGGTCTTTTATGTCTGGTATTGTCTGTCTGGTCATGTCTATTTGGTGTTGTTTGTCAGGTCTTGTCTGTCCGGTTTTGTCTGTCTGGATTTGTCTGTCTGGTCTTGTCTGCCTGGCGTTGTTGGTCTTGTCTGTCTGGTCGTGTCTATCTGGTCTTGTCTGTCCGATGTTGTCTGTCTGATCTCTTCTGTCGGGTGTTTTCTGTCTGGTCTTGTCTGCCAGGTCTTGTCTGTCCGGTATTGTTTGTCTGGATTTGTCTGTCTAGTCTTGTCTGCCTGGCGTTGTTGGTCTTGTTTGTCTGGTCGTGTCTATCTGGTCTTGTCTATCTAGTCTTGTCTGTCTGGTCTTGTCTGTCTGGTCTTGTCTGTCTTGTCCTGTCGCTCTAGTCTTGTCTGTCTGGTCTTGAATGTCTGGTCTTGTCTGTCCGGTCATGTCTGTCTGGTCTTGTCTGTGTGGTCTTGGATATTCTTTGGGTTAATTTCTATTAGTAAATTTTCTATTAGTTTTCAAAGCAAATTCTAGTTTTAAATTTAGTCTGTTTGGTTAATCTACTAGCAAGACGTAGAAAAAAAATCTAGAACAAACTTGGCAGTCGTCAAGACAGTTCCATTATCTCGTATTTATTTACCCAGCCTCAATAATTCAGCTTGCACTATTTCACTATATACCGAAAACTAAATTTCCATTTATTTCTGTTGCAAAAAGAAGGGTAAGGAAAAGCAATTAATATCCTATCATTGCAGCGACTATCAATCATATAAATGATAATTGACTTTATATAAAACATCAGTTTGCCGTTTATATGAAAACTTTTTATTGTTTTGTATAGTAAGAGCAAGATAATGCGGATAGGAAATATTTATGGTGGTATAAAGAAATTTATTAATAAAAGATAGATGTTGTAGATGAAAACTATGAGCTAGCTTCTATTATGTTGTGCATTAAAGTTTCACATAAATGAAGCTTTTAGCGCACGAAAATGAAAATTTCGTTGAGGGAATTATAAACATATTCACGTAAGAAAATATTTTCTAAAAGTTAACAAAGCAATCACAAATTTACAGTTTAATCTCGTTGGTTGTTTAGTCAACTCTAGTTACTAAATACTAATTACTATAAACACCTAATCTAATAAACGAAGATTAAATTGAACTTATAATATACATTCCGTTTTTTTTATCAATAAGCTTCAATATATTTTAGAACCAAATGAATCGGGCTCTTCATGAACGTACTTAAAACACAAAAAACAAACAAACCACACTAATTCATTTAGTTAAATAACTCGTATCACTTAACTCGACGCGAGCGACGTAATTAAATCAAGACGAGATTTATTAATCGACACTAAATCTTAAATGAAATTACTAATCAAGATTACAAAATCAACTAATAATTAAGATAACACACCAATTAAAGTACAGGGTCTACAAACTACAGGGACGCCCAAAAACATTACAAGAAAAGATACGATAAAGTTAGTCTGATATCTGTTGGTCTTTACTAGACAGACAAGGCGTTTTAGATAGGACTAAGGACTATACAGACAAGACTTATTAGATAGGAGACTATACAGACAAGACTTATTAGATGGGACTATGCAGACAAGGTAATATGGCCAAGACTAGATAGACAAGATTAGGTAGACAAGTTTAGACGGTCAAGACCTGTCGGGTAAGACTAGATGGACAAGACCAGACGGATAAAACTAGGCGGACAAGACTAGATGGACAAGACTAGCAGGACAAGACGGATAAGATTAGACAGAGGGGACAAGACCAACAAGACTAACCGGACAGGCTGGATATAAAGGATTAGACAGACAAGACTAAACTAACAAAACTAGGCAAGTAAGACTACAAGTGTAAACAGACATGATTTTATAGAAAAGATTAGACAGACTAGATTGGACTGAGAACACTAGACAGAAAAATATAGACCGATATGACTAGGCTGACTAGATTGGACAAATAATCCTCTTTTTGGGAGGCGTAGCTGCACATTATACAGACAAGTGGTCCCCACGGAACCAACCAGTCACTCCGGGTATGCTATTCGCATGGCTTCAGAGTGTTAGTTGCGTTTTCTAGCTTTAGTTTATTTTCTTTATAGTTTGTGTCTTCTATGCTTCTTTCGTTCATATTTTTGTACAGATAAATGTATGAATCTTTTACCTATTTTCTATATCTTGTAGCTTATGCCCCAGACTGTTCGTGCGTTGAAAAGTGCTCATATTCTTAAAAAAAGCATCTCTATCAGTTTCCCATCTGTGGCATCCAAATATATGGATACATAATACTGTGTCGACAAAATTATACAAATAAGTCTTTCTGTAAAAATGTTTTATCTATATAGACTTATAACATTGTTACGTCAATTTTGTTGTCAATTTCAAATGAATTTATCAACCACTCGACTCATTTTGTCGATTTATAAAATATTAAAACAATTTGGGGTCAATATTAGACAGAGAAGACTAGAACGCTAGACTAACAAGTGTAGACGAGACTAACAGACGAGAATAAATGCACAATATTAGACAGAGAAGAGTAGACCGCAAAGAATAAATGGACAAAACTAGACCCTGAATACTAGACGGCGAAGACTAGACAAGACTGGACGAACAAGGCTAGACGGGACCAGATGTTCAATACTAGATAGTTAAGACTAGATAGACAAGACTAAACATTAAAGACTAGACAGACAATACTAGATATACAAGTCTAGACCGGCAAGACTAGACAGATAAGATTAGACAGACAAAACTAGACAGACAAAGTTAGACAGACAAGGCTAGATAGACAAGTCTAGATGGACAAGAAACGACAGGCAAGAGTAGACAGGCAATACTAGAGAGATAAGACTAGACAGATAAGACTAGACAGACAAGACTAGACAGACAATAGTAGACAGACAAGACTAGACATGCAACTCTAGGTAGACAAGACTAGATAGACAAGACTTTTTTTATACCACTGTAAGCATAACGTGGAGATGTCGCTGCCGTGCAATTGGCATCCGCTCTGCAATGTTATTCGTTATACATCCCCCTTTCTCTTTGAGTGTTTTCGGGTTCTGGCAGTCCGCTTTTCATTGATTTTTTGTCTTTTGCATCCTTTCGTCCATTTATTTTCGCGTTATAATGCCCCTGATCATGTTTTCCGTGGATGTCCAGTGTTTTACGGATGTTAGCATTGCATCTACTAACATGTCGTAGTAGATTGCATCTAATAACATCTACTTCAAGTTCGTCTCTTTCGTCCACTTGTTTCTTTCTGGTATCCATCTTTCGAATTCAAACACGGTGTGTTGCGCCGTGTCTGCGCTCCCACAGTACATGCAAAGGTCTTCCGGGGCCCTGCCGATTCTATATAGGTACTCTCTGAAACATTCGTGGCCGCTGAAAGCTTGGGTTAGATGGTAATCTATTTTTGTGGTGTCGAGTTTTTTTTTGGGAGGGGTGGGAAGGGGGAAACCTTTTATAGGCACCGACTAACTCGGTAGTGTGGGACTCCTTCTCTTCCAGAGATAGTTTACCCACTAAAACCACCTACCCACTGATTTCACGCCCAAAAACAGCTTGGCACTGCAATCTTGCATATCTTCAAACTGCGGGCTCCTGATCTACTTGTCTGTTCCGTTACTTTCCTTCTGCCATTCCCTCTCATCCTTCTCCTTCTGCTGCATGATATCCTTGATAATGGCACCAACGTCGCTCCACCTCTCCTAGCTTTCTAGCATCAGCTCTGTTAACGCCCGGGGATACATTGCCCCGCCACTTAACACTTCCAACTGCGCCCTCTGTCCTGCCCACCTATCGCAGGTGAACAGCGTGTGTTCAGCCGTCTCCGGCTCCGTGTTACAGTACGGGCAGTTCTCCGCGTTCCTCTTGCCGATTCTTTTTCAAAAACTCAAAGCAGCCATGGCCCGTCAGCGCCATTGTCATGTGGTAATTCATCTGACCATGCTTCCTATCCAGCCAGGGCTTGACATCCGGAATCATCTTGTAGGTCCAATTGCTCGTATCCTTGTCCCACATCTCCTGCCACTTTCGAATGGTTTGCCGCCTTTCCTCTTTTTTGACACACGGCACGGCGTCGGTCCCGACAGTTCTGTAAGCGCTGACTATCCTGATAGCTATTTTCCTTTGTGCCCTTTTCAGGGCTTCCCTAAGCCTCATGACTTTAGTGCAGCTGGCCCACACCGGTGCCCCATACAAGACGATATTGTTCGCAACGGATGCCAGTATTCTTATTTTGTTCTCGGACGCCCCTCCGATCCTCGGAAGTATCCTCAAGAGGTTATTCACCCTGCAGTGAGCTGTTGCACATGCCTCCTCAACGTGCCTACCGAAGGTTAGCTTCTCGTTTCCCAGGTATTTTAGGAACTTTTGCGGGCGAAACGTTCTTCCGCCGAGAACGAACTCCACCGGGCCACATCTCTTCCTGCCGATTAGCAGCACCGCCTCGGTTTTGTCTGGTGCAATAGCCAGCTGATTTTCGTTCATCCATTCCTGTATAGTGTCTAGGGCGGCGATCGTTATTTCTTCGAGCTCGTTTTCTCTTCATGCTTTGACCACTAGGGCCAGGTCGTCCGCGTAGGCGACGGCTTCCGCTCTGTTCGGTAAGGCCACATATAGAACTCCATCATAAAGAATGTTCCACAACAGCGGACCCAGCACGGATCCTTGTGGGACCCCGGCTGTAACCTCTATCTCGTCCTGCCCCTCCATGGTGGCGAGTTTCCCATAGTTTAACGTTACGTATCAATAGTCTCGTCCAGGTTCCTAATTCAGACGCGCTCCAGCTATTTTGCTTCCTTGGTCCTTTGTTTCTCTGCTGACATCTGCCCTATTTGTTCGGTTTGTGTACAGATCAACTCTTTTCTGTATTAGGCATTTGACAGGGGCAATACCGGCGATAGCTAGCACGTCGTCCCTCAAAATCGTTCTGTATGTACTGCTCACTCTAATTGTCATTTTCCTTTGTACGGAGGGAAGCATGTTTCTCAAATTTGCCTTGTCGATTGCCCTGACCGAGACCGGGGCTCCGTACAGAATAGTCGAATGGACCACCGAGCAGAGGAGCCTTCTTTTGCCGCTCTTTGGCTCACTGGTGTTAGGCATTAGCTTTTTCAGAGCTGATGTAGTTTGTAGGGCCTTTGCGGTAATTTTTTTATATGTTCCTTGAAGGAAAGCTTTTCGCCGATCGTGATTCCCAGATATGTAATATATTTTTTGGGTGTGATTTTCACCTCCTTTAGTTTGAAATTTATAGGCTCCACGGTTATGTTTCCTGTTAGGAGGACGGCTTCTGTTTTATGTGGGCCTTAGTCTTAAACATTTCCAATCCAACCATTCATTCACTTGTTTGATGGCGGTGTTGGCGCCATTATACGCGATTATGTAGTTACACGGCATTACACTTCACTATGTAGTTTTCTGTCTTTCCCGTTGCAATAATGGTTAAGTCGTCGGCGAATTCTATTATTTGGCCTAAGTAAGTTTAGCCTCAGCACCCAATCATACAGGATATTCCACAGTGTAGAACCCAGGACTGAGCTTTGTGGAACCCAACTGCACAACTTGTATTCAGCGATTTCACCGCCTACTTCGAGTTTAATTTTTCTGTTTGAAAAGTAACAGCGAAGTAGACGCATCATGTGTGGAAGAAATCCTGTAGTAACTGCGAAGTAGACCCAACATGTAGGGGGAAATATTCTATTTGTTAGTTCCTCCGTGATCTTTCTCCATGCTGCCGAATTGAACGCGTTTTGGACGTCCAGAGTTATCAACTCACTAATCCTCCATGTTATTTTGGTTCCACCTGAGGCTTTTTCCGCTATTCTGATGACCCTCATCACAGAATCCACTGTCGACCTTCCTTCCCTAAACCCATATTGCCAGTCTGAAAGATTGTTTCCTTTATTCAGTTCTGACTTGATTCTGGCGAGAAATAACTGCTCAAGTAGCTTTCCTGCTACATACAATTGACCTATGGGTCGGTAGGAAGCAGGCTCGTGGGTTTTTCCCTTTTACTTAGCAGAACAAAGTTGCCGTTTTTCTAATTTTCTGTGAAACTACTGGTTGCCATTATTGTATTCATTACTTCTAAGGTGAAGTCTGGTTGGCTGCTTACCACAATTTTAATAATCTCTGCAGGGATGTTGCCTGGGCCTGGTGATCTGCCATTTCGAAGACGTTTGCTGGCTCTAAGCAGTTCTTCTCTAGAGAACTCCATTAATTCAGTAGCTTCCGATGGTTTCCACCGTAACTTCTCGTGCGTTGGAAAAAGTACCTTTACTACTTCCAACACCTGCTCTATCTCCAGTTGTATGTTCCGGTGTCTCACTTTCAGTTTTCGTGTAGCAATTGCGACAGGACTAGACAAACAAGACTAGACAGACAAGACTAGACAGATTGGACAGACTAGACTAGATAGACAAGACTAGACAGATAATACTAGACAGACTCGACTAGACAGACAAGACTAGACAGACAAGATTAGGCAGCCTATTTGTATTTTCTATTATGTGCAGACTAGAGCATGAAGGCCTTCATTCCGCCCAAAAGAAAATTATGCTGGTTGTAATGCTATAAGTTTTACTTTTATATTTTTATCTACTTTCCCGAGATCTCTGGACCTGAGGTATTGAATTCTAAATTGTGTTAAACTCTGTCCGTGAATTCTGTTCAAATTCTGTTCATCATGATCCAGTCTAGATTGTTTGGCGTGTTTATCAAAGACAAGTTTATCAAATATCATTTTCCACTCTCTCGATTTTGGTACTGTTAATATATCATCTTCATCCTTAGGCCAGGTAAGTTCGTGCATCCGCATATCAGTCTCCATAGATCGTCTCAATATTTCGGTATCTGTACAATGTGCAAATAGTACGTGTGCCGCGGTGTCATTTTGGCCATACTCACAGAGGGGACATTCTCTTTTACCAAATCTGTATGCTAGCATCCTAAGAGTGGAATTTTGGAATACCATGGCAGAACTGGACGTACCGAAAAAGTTGATCAGTCTCACAAAAGCTTGTGTAGACGGATCTACAAGTGCAGTAAGACTTGAAGGAAAAATGTCAATTTTCTTTCCAATCAACGGTGGTCTCAAACAAGGAGATGCGTTATCCCCACTCCTCTTTAACATCGCCTTGGAAGGCATCGTACGAATTGCAAACATAGAAACGCGCCTATTTGGAAATCAGGGTCCGCGCATTATATTAGCTTTCGCTGATGATTTAGATATAGTAGGAAATACAACTATCAACGTTAAGGAAGATATCATTAAACTGGAAAATGCTGCAAGGAAGGTTGGCCTACAAATAAATGAAGATAAAACAAAATACATGACTACAACAAGAACAGAACGAAGAGACAGGATAGGACAAAATGTGACAATGGACCACTATAGGGTCCATGAGTTTAAATATTTGGGAGCTACAATCACCTCAGATAACAATATAACACAAAAGATTAACAACAGAATTCAGGGAGCCAATCGCTGCTGTTTTGCACATTTTGAAACATGGACTATGACAAGACAAAACTTAGATGGATATATGGACCAATCAAGGACAACGCCACACAACAATAGAGAATTAGAACTAACAGGGAAGTGCAAGAACTATGTAACCAACCACATATAGTAAAAATAATAAAGGCAGAGAGATTGAGATGGGCCGGACATGTGAAGAGGCAAGACCAAAACTGGTGTGGGAAGAGACCCCGGTAGGAAAGCGGCCCCTCGGAAGCCCAAGGATGCGGTGGAAAGATAATATTGCAGCGGACTAGCCCCTAAATGTCCAACGACCAGAAGAACATATGATGGACCGCAACAAGTGGAGGCAAATTGTAATGTCAGCGAAGACCCACCCCGGGTTGTAAGCTACACACAGAGAGAGAGAGAGAAATCTATATGCTTTGAAATTACCATGACCTGTTGTTAACTGGATTGGGTGGTGGGACCCACGGATGTTGAAACCCCTTCAGGTCTTAATGGACAGTATAAACAGCTTGTTTCCCATCTGTCCTGCCAGATCTTCTCGAAATGCCATTTGGAGCACGATCTTGTCTTTCTGGAACAAATGCGGCCGGACGCTGGGAATAGAACTCGGGCCTCTATACTCGTCAGTTAGCGCTCTAACATGAGGCCACGAGCGTCACCACTACGCCACTCGCGCCGGCAATCTTAAAGCCTGATTTATAATTTACTAAGGGAAATTGGCAGATCTTCCTTGTCAGCTGCTTGTTTGGCAAGCATGTCTGCTCGTTCATTGCCTTCAAAACCAGCGCCAACGAATCTTGTTTTTCATTGAAACTCTGGCAGTTGTCTTCAACGTCTCATACAACAATTCAGTGGATGCATTTAAATTCTTCAGAGGATCCAGAATAGATCGGCTGTCACAGATGATTGAACAGGGTCTGCTGCTGTTATTTTCCACGCAAGGCTTGCAGTATGGCCAAAAGTTCAGCTTGAAAAATTTAGCAATACTTTTCTAATTTAATAAAAACTAAGCCTTGTGTACACTTCCTCGTCTTGTAAGTAGACGACGAATGCTGCATGGTACGGGGGCAGCCTCCGTACCCCTGATCGAACTTGAACCGTCCGTGTACAACCGGAGTTGAAATATATCACTCAGTGTCAAATGGTATGTAACCAGCGGCAATTGTGAAGGGTGAATTAGTTTTTGGGTATTCACGCCTAGTTCGAGCTCGTTCAGTGCATTCTGCTATCTGGTGAGAGTTATGGAGGGCCAGCTGCTTGAGACGGATGCCGACTAGAAGCATACCCGTAATCACACAGGCTGCCTCAGAGGAGACTGTGCGATAGGCTTTTGCAGCACGGATGGTGCTGAGGCGCTGTACACTCAAAAGCTTTAGGCATCCTTTTACGCCACATGACTTCTGCCATATTGTAGCAGCGTATAATGGTGCGGGTTCAATAGCGCCGCGGTAGATATCAATCAGCTGTGATCTCCACAGACCCCATTCCTTTCTCGCAACGATACCCAGCTTTATGCTGAACCGTTTTACACCACCACAAGCCTGCTTCATGTGTTCTCTGAATGTGTTCAGAAATCTGTAAATTATGACACCTAAGTACACGCCACACGACTTCTGCCATATTGGAGCAGCACATAATGGTGCGGATTCTATAGCGCCGCCGTAGATATCAATCAGCTGTGATCTCCCCAGACCCTACTCCTTTCTCGCAGCGATACCCACCTTTATGCTGAACCGTTTTACCCGTTTTCACCGTAGGTGTTGTTGGCATCTAATTTTGGTATTCCCGAGAGTGAATACGGGACTCCTTTGCTTGGCAGATCTACCGTAGAAAAGGACCGGTCTTTTGGGCTTTAAAATTAAACAATTCTGGTTTCGGCAAGGATTATCTAGAGACCGATCAGTTTTCTCTTTTAACCCGCGATGGGTTTGCTTCTGCAGAGCAGAAACGTATCATCTGCATAAGCAACAGTTTCGCAATCTTCAAGCACATCTCTTTCGAAAATGGTGCCATATAATATATTCCAGAAAGCTGGACCTGACTTTAAACCCTGTGGGCAACCCGATGCTCCTTTCTATGTATAAACCAGGTTCGCTGATTACTGCTCTGCGATCTACAAAGTAAGACCTGTCTAACATGATTAGATTGTCAGGTCAATCCTTTTCAATCGGCCTGCAGATCATAAGCGACGATGAGGCGTTGTCAAATGCCTCTTTTATATCCAAGGCTATGGCTGAACAATAAAGCTTCGATCTTAATGCCTCCCTGATAAACCTAACCGCCTTTGACAACAAGACTAGACAGACAAGAGTTGACAGACAAGACTAGGCAGACAAAACTACACAGATAATACTAAACAGGGAAGAATAAACAGACAAAACTGGACGTAGAATACTAGATCGACAAGGCCAAACAAATAAAACTCTAATATTGCATTGTCTATTTAGTTTTGTTCGTCTTGTATTGTTTTTTAGTTTGTAAAAGATTCTTTTGTCAATTTCAAGGGAATAATTTGTAAACCATATTTTCTAAGATGGTTTTCCTGTTAAAGTTTTTGTATGTTTATTTTTGTTTCTACGTTTGCTGAAGATTAACAACAAATAATTTCTTCGCTAACTCGTGATTGACACGACTGAAATCGAGGAAATCGATTTTCCTTGTATAACGTGTTTTTTTTTATTAATTTTATTTACGAAATAAGGGAAAGGAAACCGTTGGATTGATGTAATTTGCGGTATGAAGAAATGTGAGTGATTTATCAGAAATATTAAAAAAATACGAAACTAAAGAAATTACACAACAATACAAAAATTCACAGCTATAAATAGAATAGTTATTGATTCGCGCATGAAATGGTTTTCGTTATTACATTTTTTTTATTATTATTATCATTTTTCGATTTTCCATTTAATTTTTGATCCGTTGGAAATAAAATCGAGGATAAATAATGGCGTCGGAGCGCGATGAAGCAAAACGTCAATGTGATATATTTACAGAGGGCAAACAAATAATAATTTTAAAATATACAGCCGAGAACGATTATTGTCCATTTTTTTTTTGTGATAAAATTTCCATCAACTATATTATTCAATCGCTTAAATTATTGACTTGACTTCGAATGTCAATTTAAAGAATTTGTTGTAACAACCCTTTCCCTATAATTTAACTGAATGCATAAATGTGACGGATGTGCCTTAAATTGGCCACTTTGACGCATATTCACGTATATTCGTAACCGTACATTCGTGAATGGATCAATAATGGGAGTCCCAACAAGAGTGAAAATTTTAGAATTGGTAAGACCATACTAGTTTATAGATAATCATATAAGCTTAATAAAGTCGAAACACACCTTGAATATATAAATATATTCAACCTTTCTGGAGCTGTATAAAACTAAGGGGTCTTTTTAGGACTACCAAAAAGAAAATCTAATGTGAAATTTGTCCGTTATTTTATAGCTTTCAGTCCACCTTCTTGGCACTAAACAAAAACCAGAAAAATAACATTGTTTTTTAAGATCATGTCTTTCCGATACCTTAAGTGGATAGCCATTTGTAGACGCGTTTCGAGATTTATCTCTTATTAGTACAGCTTTGCTTTTATGCAAAGCTGTTCTAAGTGGTTTACAAATTTTTGTTCATAAAAGCAAAGCTGTACTGATTAGATAAATCTCGTAATGCGCCTACAGGTATCATCAGGTAACTATAGGTACCGGAAAGACATGATTTTAAAAAACAATGCTATTTTTATGGTTTTTGTTGAGTGCCACCAAACTGGACTGAAAGCTATAAAATATCGGTGAAATTTCACTTGAGATTTGTTTTTGGTAGTCTTAAAAACACTCTTTGGTTTTATAGAGCTCCGGAAAGGTTGAATATATTTATATATTCAAGCTGTGTTCTGACTTTATTAAGTGTTTATGTGAAAATTTTAAATTATAAATAAAACAGTTTTTTGAGAAAATAACCAAATTTCGATTAAATCGTGAAGTAGACATTATGTATGAAAGAAAATATCTGTTTAATTTCTACCTTCTGCTATATTTAGGAAACCATCAACATGAAAATTTCCAATTTGTTGGAAAACTTACCGTTCACTTGTTGTTGTTCAATGATCCAATAGGGAATATGCATGTGTTTTTTATATATTTTTAATTCAATTTAATGTTATAACATATTAAAAAATATAAATACTGCTTAAAAATGCTGTAATTAAGTTTAAAAAATATTTAAAATAGAGAAAAATTTTGAGCTATTTAAACGCCGACATTTTCGCGCGGTCTGTTGATGACGTCAATTACCACTGGCAGTTCAGTCCATTGTATACTTCATCTGTTTTCATTTTACGTTTTTGTTTTCATTTGACGTTTTTGACGTTTGTTTTCTAACCAAAAGACTGCAATGACATACAAATATAAAAATACGTACTGTTTACATGGTATGTTACGTCATTTTCGTTTCAACCAATGGTGTTGAATTTCCCACGCTTAATTTTCATTTTTATTAATATTAATTAATTTATATATTAATTTTAAGTATTTAAAAGGATACTACCTCCGTTCCATAATAAGTGAGCTATTTAATTTTTTATTGAAATTTATTGAATTGTAATAACATTTTTTTTAATTTTAACGATAAACATATAGTATATCGTACTACGCTACGAACATAGGATGGTTTTGTTATTAAGTTTTAATAACAAAATTTTGACGTTTGCTAATAGTAGTACTAGTGATAAACAGTTTGACTTGATTTTTGACACCAGCTACAATCACAGTTTTTGTTTAAAAATTCTTGAAAGAGTTGGGTTTAGCGAAAAAATGCCAAAACCTAATTTAAAACATATGTCTAAAGAAAAACTTCGTATGGAAGTGCAGTTTCCGGTTAGTATCAATTGCAACACCGATATCATTAATTCTGTCATAGAATTGCGGAATTCACTTTTAACCATGAGTAAATTTGTTCAGTTCATAATAATTGTACTTTATTTATGTGCTGTATCAGAATAATTCATTAAAAATGTTTCCATTGTTGAAGTTCTTAAATTTTGTTAATAGCTCACTTATTTTGGAATTTCTGAAAAGGTTAAATAACTCACTTATTGTGGAACGGAGGTTAGTATTAATTACCAAAATAATGGTTTAGTTGAAATGTCCGGTCAATAAAGATTCGGAAAAAAAATATTTCAACCAAATTTAAATTTCATGCATATTCCCTATTGACGAATTCTTCGCTGTGTGTGGTCTGTGGGTTTGAGTTGTTGAGTAAGTTGGATTTAATAAGCAATGGAGACGCAAATCTTTAATGAAACAACGCTGCATAGTGCTTCTTCGTTCCATTCTTGATCATTCTTGATCGCACTGTCATAATTGTTATGCTATCAAAGCCCAACATAAACAATGCCGCCAAATTTCAATTTTCCACTCTTATTGGGACACCCTTTACTTCACATAGTTCGCCGACTCAGGAGAAAAATATTCGAGTTCGCTTAACATGATAGTAGATAATAGATTATGCGTACATGCGTACAATCTACACAATTGTGAACCGTGGCCAACATACAGTATTCAGTGAAAAATGCCGCAAATGTATTCATCAGCTTTGGCTCCACAACCCACTATGCGTCTTAGCCTCCTTAGATTTTTTCCATTCTAATCTATTCCGGGCTTTAGTTTTCCATCCGGTCACCTCATTGCTATTAGATTCTCCTGCACTTGGTCCAGATGTCTTGTTTTTGGCCTGCCCCGTGTCCTTTTACCTACTGATCATACTGGTAAATTACCTACAGGTCTTTGTCGTGTAATAAGTTTTGCTGGCTCTGAATCCTTCATTCGCTCGATATGTCCTATCCATCTTAATCTAGCTATTCTATCTATGCCGAAAATTTGGAGCTAGGTTAATCAATCTATCCAACACCGATATCATTAATTCTGTCATAGAATTGCGGAATTCACTTTTAACCATGAGTAAATTTGTTTTGTTAACCGCATTTTGATTTATTTTTTCAAATATTCGTGGACGAATAGCAAGTGTGCAGCTGGCTTTACCTTAATTAAATTCTACTTATCAGTGAAGTTATAAATGATTATAAATCTTAATATTGTATTATATAATATAGATTTATTACAAGTACCTATATATATATATATATATATATATATATATATATATATATATATATATATATATATATATATATATATATATATATATTTTGTTTTTAAAAGCCAGTTTTGGATTCAGCGGATCAAAGTCTACCTAGTTTCATAGATTTAATTGTTTGGAATTTGGAGAATACGAAGCTGTGGATCAAAATTTGGCGACAGCTTGCCATAAATTTGGAAATGGGTAAAGGTTGTGCTTTTTGATAATATTTTGAAAAATAGGACTGACAGACAAAATCTAAAGCCTGTTTTGGATTCAGCGGATCAAAGTCTATCTAGTTTTATAGATTTATTTGTCTGGAAATTTGATAATACAAAGTTGTGGATCAAAATTTGGCGACAGCTGCAAGAAATGTGGAAATGGATAAAGGTCGTGTTTTTTGTTGATATCTTGAAAATTAGGACAGCCAGACAAAATCTAAGTACCTATAGAGAGACAAATGCTTACGCGCTTTGCATGTACCGACACCTTGATTATGCATCATTTTTTAAATTGTGTTCTGTCAGTTCCTGCCATTGCTGTATAATATTTGCATTTGAAAGAAAAAGTTTTGGTTAGATGGATAAATACAAGGTAACTGAAAAAGTACAAATCGTAAAATGGTTTTATTGGGACATGTCAATACGTAGAGAAAATTGGGGAATTATGGGCCACGTTTTTATTTTGTCTGATATCTTGAACAAAAATATATAAAAAAAATCAAATTTCAAAAAGGGCATTGCATTCTACGTGTGATAAGGTTACTGTAGATTTTTGTTTCTTTTTTATTTTTTGGAGAAATTTTAGTGGATAATAAAAAGTTGATGTTTTTGAGGTTTCAAAAATTGTTGGGGAATTGTGGAGCACCACCTAAATTAAGTCAATGCCCAAAAATTTCTGTGCAAAAACTTTATTGAGAGATTTGAAATGACAAATGAATTGTTATTAATTAAAAAAATGAAAAAAAAATCTGCCACCATCAATCAGATATGCAATTTGGGCACGTGAACGTGTTGGCAGAGGTATGGACACATTTTGCATGTACATCTTGACCACATTCGATGCATTTAATTGTATTGTTTTTTGTCAGTTTCTTCGGCATTGATTCCAAGCAAAGTACGCAGAAGTCGACATCGTCGTCGTCATCCGAAGAATCACGTCGTGCTGATTGTGATCGTGTTTTGCGCTTTTTGGGTGCTAGGATCACTTTTGATTTCTTTTCTTTTTCTGACTTCTTGCGCATAATGTCAGCTTTCTGGCGGAAATCGGTGACAACTGTAAGCGATGTTAAAATGGCGCTTTTCATCAGCTTGCGACCACGATTGGACTTTTGGGTCGGTGTTCCCTGTCTTAGTGGTCCAGTTCCTCGCAAGGTTTTTCTTTTAAAGTAGCCACTAGTTTGGTAGCCACTGCCAAAGACTCAGAATTTGTGACTGTTTCATTCGCAGCCGTCTCGATTTCACTATCAGTTACAGTGATGCTGCGTTGTTCATTCGCACTCTTCATCACTGCCACTGTGTTGACCCTCACCACTAAGTTTTGAAGCAATAAAGTCAACCTCGGTGAACACGTCCGCATCAAACGGGAAAATTCCACATGCTCTGAAGCCGCTTTTGATGTTTTTTGGTGTGACGGCAATATCGAGATATTTGTCAACAATGAATGGAACGTGATGAAGATCGAAAACTAGTGATCCATATACGTCAAAAATACCTCGGAACATCCATCCACTGCCATTTGCTACGCCTTGTGCGCCATGAGTTGCGTGGGGTCATGTATATTGCTTTCAAGTTTTTGCGTGGGAAAACAAAAAAAGGTGGAATCGAATATCGACACATAGGTTCCTCTCTCGGCTGATGTAGACGTGCCTATTCGTTTTTTGCCTTTTCGGGCAATAA
The DNA here is from genome assembly GCA_944588485.1 of Phosphuga atrata. NCBI lineage: Eukaryota > Metazoa > Arthropoda > Insecta > Coleoptera > Silphidae > Phosphuga > Phosphuga atrata. The sequence goes on from OX155902.1 coordinate 13,043,633, forward strand.
CTTTGACGACTTTGTTGGGAACGGTGGGAAACCCGGTTTGGTCCATATTCCAAATTCGATGGGGCTCAAATGACGTTGTATCGAGCACGAAACGAAGGTTGGTGAAAAAGGCATCGACATTCTCTTTGCAAAATGCTTTCGCGCGATTTTCTAGCGCGATTTCCGAATTTATATCCGATAAATTCGGGTGACGATTCATAAACGAGTAGTACCAGTCGTAACTCGCTGCCGAATTTTCATCCCACGATTGAGGGTAGCTGCGTTTGATCAATTTCGCGTATTGGAATGCCAAAGTCCGTAGCTCCGAAATACTTAGGCCATAGTAAATGTCACTCGCCTTAAGGACATATTTCATTAGAGCCTGTTCTTCTTGATTACTGAAAATCTGAAACAGGAATAAATTCAATAATTTCAAAAGATTCAATAGTATTTTGCATTATACTCACCTGCTTTGCGCCTGGCACAACGATTCCTTTAAAAAATGTGATCATTGTATCATCGGAAGCAGTTGAAACATCAATTTTTGCTTTTTCCAGCTTGTCATTATAACGGCTCAATATAACACGAACTATGTTGGTGGATTTAGCGACGACACGGATGGAATTATTGCCAATTTTGATGAACTTAATAGCCTCCAAAACAGCAGAAAAGTCAATCTTCTACTCATGTTTGCCATAGTAACGTGGCATGGTGGATTGATTGTTGTTGAAACAAACCTAAAGTGTATCTATGTCAAAAATGTCAAAACGCGGGTGGCCCACAATTCCCCACCAAAGGTCCCATGATTCTCCACAAGCTATGTTTTGACATATGGCGGCTTATTAATGACTCGACGAAATCTCATGCAAAATTCCTTTTGTATATTGAAATGCCAAGGTACAACTATAATTATCAGCATATTTACCTGAGTTGATTCGTAACGATGCCTTCGAAACTGATGCACGAGAACAACACTAATAAATTCTTGAAGAAACTTTTTTTCAGGCTAGTATTGCACAGCGCGCTAGGGACGTATACACTGGTCAACTACCAACGTAAAAGTATGTTTGGGGTTAAAGAAGACTGACATTTGTGTCGCACTATATCAAACTCGACCTACAAACGATAGATGGCGGTGGCCCACATTTCCCCATGGCCCACAATTCCCCACTTTCCCCTACAATTCGAGATATGTTCAATGTAGCATTCGAAAATCGCCCCATTCCCTCTGTTGGCATTATACATCGAATTATTAAAGATTTTAAAAACGTGGATGTTTGGGTCGGGTATGCCATAAAATGTGGCCACACTAGTGTAGTGCTGAACGCAACTGCTAGCTATATATGAGATACCGGGTTCAATCGCCGGCCAACCCGTGAAAATTTTCACGGAACTATGCTGTGGCCACCCCGTGGAAAGTAAGGGCAAACTACAACGAGTAATTCTGCCTAGTAAACCTCTCAACTAGGGCCTTTTGGAACCGGCGAAAAACATCATGGATGATGCGTTCCACAAGTATGCGCGAGAGGTTGCCTAAGCTCTCGTAGAGTACGGCACCTTAAGAAGATGCCATAAAAGAAGACTTCTTCCTAATAATGAGCAAGAATTGCTTGAATTAAGAATTTGCACTGCTGTTGAAGAAAATCCACATATTTCATCTAGAAATATTGCTCGCAATGTTAATCTGCACCATTCTACAGTGTTAAATTTTTTGAAAAAAACATGGATCTTATAAATTACAAGAAAAATCAAACAATTTATGCGTACGACCAAATTAAACGCATGGAATTTTGTGAAGAGATGATTGAGAGGTCGAATCATGATGAAAACTTTTTAAATAACATATTATTTACTGATGAATCCTGGTTCCCTATCAATGGTCAACACAACCCCTCAGTCACTCGTTGTTGGTCGAGAAATCCTCGCCTACATTACAACTGTCTCACGCAATATCCACAAAAATTGAACACGTGGAGTGGCATATTATGCAATCACGTTATTGGTCCGTGTTTCATCCAAGGAAATTTAAACGGTGAAAAATATCTGAATCTCCTTCGTAATCAAATAATACCTAATTTATGCCACATACCGGGAATTAGACTAGACACGATTTGGTATCAACACGATAGCGATGGTTGTCCGGCTCATAATACTTTAGTTCTTCTTCTTATCACGCGATCCAAATGGCAATATTAGCTCTGGAAGCTGGAGCAGGAAAGATTTCTGCAGTCAAGCGGTCAACCATCTCAAATCTTTCAGCCACGAGTTCTGGCGTCTTCCTACTGATCTTTTGCCTTGTACTTTGCCCTCTATTATGAGGCGTAATATTTCGTATTTATCACCTCTTATCACATACCATAGGTATTGCATTTTTCTTTCCTTGATGGTGTGCAGTAATTCTTTTTGTTTGTGCATGCGCTGGAGTACTTCATCGTTGGTGATCCTTTGTACCCATGAAATTCGCAGCATCCGTCTATACATTACATTTCGAAGGCTTTTATTTTCTTTTCTGTCAGTGAATTTAGTGTCCAGCTTTTACATCTGATCATTCGAGTTCTGAGTTCCAAACTGAGTTCTCGTCTTGTAAAAAAATGATTTCATATTCATGAAGATTTTTCTCGCTTGCTCAATCCTTGAAAGTATTTCCCTTTTCGGGTCGCACTGACTATTGATGTTAGCTCCCAGATATTTTATTGAGGTCCCTTGTTGGATTGTTTGTCCCTTGACACGCAGGTGTGCATTTATTGGAGTCTTAGAAAAGACCAATAATTTGGTCTTGGAGACATTGAGATGCAATTCCAAACTTCTCGCTATAGTGAATTACTGAATCTATGATGGTTTGTAGTTCTTGTACATCGTTGGCTATTATAACCGTATCATCGGCGTACCTGATATTGTTTATTGGGGTTCCATTGATCTTGATTCTGCCCTGGACTCCATCCAATGCTTCTCTAAATATAGTTTCTGAGTAAAAATTAAACAGGAGTGGAGACAATACGCAACCTTGTCGAACACCCCGTCTAATTAGCATATCTTCAGATGTTGATTGTTCAATCTTTACCACCGCTTTTTGATGCCAATAAAGTTCTGATATGAAACGTAGGTCCTGTTCGTCGACTCCGGTTGTTCTTAGAATTGCGATATTCTTCTGATGATTAACACAGTCGAACGCCTTTCGATAGTCTATAAAACATCCAAATACATTCACATTCATGTCTCTACACCTTTGTGTCATTACATTTAGGGAAAAGAGAGCTTCACGTGTTCTGAGTTCGTTTCGGAATCCAAACTGGGTGTTGTCCATCTGATACTCGCACTTCTTGTAGATTCGCGTGTGGATGATTCTAGGAAAGTTTTCAGGACATGGGACATAAGACTTATCATCCGATAGTCATCAGATTGTGAGGCGTTAGGTTTCTTGTATATATTTAACACTTTAGTAGTACGAGAGTATTTACAAGGTACTTTTCCGAATAGAATTATAGCTACAAATGGCACAATCAAATGGCCTCCACGTTCGCCAGATTTGACACCCCTAGATATTTTTATATAGGGTTACATTGTTGTGAACTAAATTGATGTTGTTTGTTTATCTTTGAACCACAAATTTTTGCTAAAAGTTAGAAAATTGTATGTAATAGTTCGAATAAAACCCAAGAAGGCGTCAAGTTTAAAACCATAGCGGCCACCTTAATTATTAACTGACAACAAAATTTTAAAAATAATGCATAATCAAAGTGTCGATACATGCAAAGTCCGTAAGCATTTGTCTCTCTATGTTCACATTAACGGACACCAATCTGTATAAAAACTGTTTAAATCCATCTTGATTATCTTGTGTAGTATGTGGGATTTCGTGTGGATTAGTTATCGGCAAACTCAGCGTTACTGTCAGTGCGTTTGCAATAATAGGACAATGATATTGGGTTTCACATATCAAGTTATCTTGTTAATTGACATGTATTCAATGTATCTGCATGCACATGTGCCATTTCGGCATACAAATTATCCGCACGCAATTGATTGCTCGACTTTCTTCCGAATCCATATCCATACATAATCGAATATTGTTAATTGCATTCAACTCACTTAAGAACGTTCTGGTCCAAGTATTTATTGTTTTGACAAATTTATTCGCTCTTGAAACGATAACTGATTGACAGACTGACAAACTATACTTAATATTTTAAGTCTTACCAAGCTAGTTTTTTTCTGACGGAGGAATTTCATACTACAAATTCACATGTGTTGTTTTGTCGTTACAATGGGACAGTAGAAATTAATTAACTCTGACAATAACTTAAATCAATTAGAGTAGATTAGATTCTTAATATTTCAGTTCTAATGGACTGATTTATTCTATTCTAATTTATTTTGCCAGTTTATTTTTTTGTTGATGTTATTGAGATCGACGTGTTCAAACTACACAATTATTTTTTTATTTTGGTAAAATTTTCCGATTTTTGTGTTGTAATTAGAATTCAGTATGTATTTATTAACTAACGTCAATTTAAGATGTCACTTCTGTCAAGTGAGCTCATTTATAGGATTCTGTCGCGGCGCATGTCTAAAAATACATAATGGACTTGTTCGTGATATTTTTTTGGCATCTCATTCTTTGCCGGTGATTGATGGTCGCCGTGTACAAGAAAATAGGCAAATTGTAAAAGTTTCCCTGTGGATTTTGGAGATTACTCAAATATTTCTTTTCAAACATAGTAGAAGACAATTTGATACATTATTTAGGATTCAAATTCAAGTTATCTTAAAATGGAATAGTTTCCTCTTTAAACGGCATATTAAGGGTTAATTTTTTTGTACAAAATTAGCACAAATATTTTTATAATAATCAACTTCATGTTGGGAATAATCAGTTTCACATTGGGAATAGTCAGTTTCAAATTGGGTATTTGAATCAATTTTTTTTTCGTCATGAATCGAATGCTCATATATAAGTTTTATGACAAAACTCTTTTTTTTATTTTTTTCGTTGTAATTAAAAAGTTATAACAAATTGAAAACAAATTATTGCGCGTTTGGAGTCACGTGATTATTTTCAAAATTTTATCACTTTTAAATTGTTTATAATTAATTGAATTTTTTTTTTAACTTTTTCGCTTCGCACATTCACATTATTTATAATAAGGTTTTAAAATACATAAAAAAAATCGATAATTTTTTTTTATTCAATAACCCAATTGGGGACCATTAACGCCAAGATGAAAATTATCATTACGTTGGGTTTAATCACAACAGTTTCAAGTTGAGATCAATCAATTTCAAATTGCAAATATTCAATTTTGTTAAGCCCAAATTAAGACAAAACAAATTGATTATTCCCAACATGTACTTGATTATTCAAAGTACTTGATTAGTCCTAAAGAGACTCAATAATATTATAGAACTCTGGAAAGATTGAATATATTTATATATTCAGACTGTGTTCCGACTTGATTAAGTGTGTATGATTATCTATAATGTAATATGGTTTTACCAAAAGTAAAAAAGGTAATAGGTTGTTCGAGATTCAGATTTGATATCTCAAGATACAGACTAAAGGCCGATTCTAATATACGCGACACTAAGCTACGCGACGTCTCGCGACATCGCTTGCCAAATAATTACATTGTTTTAAATTGGTACGCTCTCGCTATGGCTACGCGACAGCTGCTACATGTCGCTATGCCGCGCGCTGTCGCTGGGATTATTTCGTGAGCATCCTTTTACGTTTTATCGCATGACGTTTGACCAGTTTCTTTGTGATTTTAATGACGGATTGTGTCAAAAACGGCGTGTTTTTGAAAATAAGTGGAATGAACGTCGAAAAAGCAGAAGAATTGATGGCTCTTGTGGTTTATTATGTTGAACCGTATGACTTACAAAATAAAAATTACAGTTATCAACAAACGGAAGATCTAATTTGGAAAGAAATTTCTTTAAAATCAGATGAAACTCGTAAGTAGAGACTCTTGTAATTGTTTGAAGAGAGTATGGAATTATCCTTCTACTAGCCTTGTTGTGAAATGTAGAGAAACTTAACCTGAAATGTAGAGAAACTGCAGATTTGACACTTGCAGCAAAGAATCGCGTAGCTGAGTATGGCATATATGAGAATACCTAGCAGCGACGCGACAATTCGCGAGTCTTCATCGCGCGTCATCGCGCAGCTGAATGTTGCGTATATGAGAATCGGCCTTTATTATGTCAATTTTTAGACTATTTTAGATTTTTAAATATTAAATATTGAAATTGAGACAAGAAATTTCAGCTTTATGTCGAGATGTATACTTGATATTCTGAGATTTAGACTTGATATCTTGAGAAATAATGAAAGTAGATATCTCCAATTTTAGACATTAATTTAAGATTGTGGCAAGAAATTTTAAATTTAAGTATAGATTGTTCGAGTGTCAGACTTTATATTTCAATATTAAGAGTAGCAGGGCCGAAGAAAAGGCGCCCTTTGGCGCACCGATACAAAATATAATTATAATACCAACCCTATACAAAAATATTTTTTAGTTTTTAGTTTTTATTGAGCTCTTCCCATATGACTCGAATAAAAAATATTCTTTATAATATGTTTTTTTTTAATATAGGGGTGGAACCAGTGGCGTTTCCTGCTAACTGGTCTAGGGGGGGGGGGGGGGGGGCTGTGGTGTTGTAATAGCCTGGTCTAAGGGGCTAATTTAAAAAGATTTTTCATAACAAAAAAATAAACAAAATTTAGAGAAATGGGTTGATGCTGACACCTACTTTTTAAACTAATATCCAGTCGATAAAAATCTTTGGAAAAACGGTAAAATAAAAGAGTAAAATGTTTGAATATCGATAATTTTTAACAATAAAAATGTATCAGCGAAAAATTCTTAGGAGAGAATTACCCGATTAATTGGCTATTCACTTGGGTTAAATAGAAAGATGTGTTCTTAAAAACATGTCATTTATGTAGTTCATGTTTTAGTGCTATGATAGTGGACTGAGAGCTGGAAAATAACAGACAAATATCTGGTGTGTTTCAACATGAGATTTGTTTTATAGACTTAAAAAGACTTAATAATATTATAGAGCTACGGAAAGGTTTAAGCTGTGTTGCGCTTTAATATAAGAAAATCAATCAAAAACAGAAAAAATGTATTTCTTTTAAATAAATACAAATTAAAAAAAAAAATACAAATTATTATTAAAGTTATTTAAACTTATTGCAACTTATTCCAATAAGTTAGTCGTTTTTCTTTTATCTCCGTCTCAAATAACTGCAGAATTTTTTCATCTGTAAATAATTTTTAACTAGACTAGCTTTCTCAAGTTTTTTACTAGATAATATAAAATTGTAACAGGAAATTTCAAATTTAAGTTTAGATTATTCGAGGTTCACTCTAAATATCTTAATATTCAGACTTCTTCTTGGTTCAGCTTCTCCTTTGAAGGTTGATGATCATTATGGCAATTTTTATTTTCGACATCGCGGAACGGAACAATTTCGCCTATGACACTCCAAACCAATCTCTCGAGTTGCGCAGCCAAGATATGCGGCGTCGGCCAACACATCGCCTGCCTTGGATATTTTCTTGGATTATGAGCTGTTGCAATCCATATTTTTCGTTTCTGGAGATGTAGCCTAAGTATTGTAACTTTCGTTTCTTTGTGGTGAAGAGTATCTCAGTTTCTTTGTTCATTCTGCGAAGTACCTCTATGTTGTTCAGTGTTACTTTTTCCACTCACAGTATTTGCGGCATACTACCATAGACCCACATTTCGAAGGCCATAATCATTTTGTTATTTCCTGGGTCAAGGTCCAACCATCCATCACGTATAGCAGAATCAGTTCGGTTTCAATCCTGACTTTAGCTGTCTGACCCCAGTATAAATTCAACACAATCTGAATTACGCGGCGGTCGATATCCAGATTTGCCAAGATGTTCATTACCTTCTCATGTCTGACATTGTCGAAAGCTTTGCTATAGTTAATAAAACAAGCATATACGTCTTTGCCAATAAAGTCAATATCATTGTCAATAAAGTCAATATCATTGTCAATATCACGGCACCGTTGATACGACCAATATCAACGATTGACCGACCAATATCCCAAATGCATGTATCACTTCCTAAGTACCAAAGCCGTTGCGGAAACCAAATTGTATATCGCTAATTTCCGACTCACATTTTCGATAGATTCTTGAATGAATAATTTTAAGGAACACCTTCAGTACGTGACTCATCAAGCTTATCATGCGATGTTCATTACAGTCGAATGCATGTGGTTTCTTCGGTATGGTGACGGAAGTTGATGTTAGCCACTCGGTCGGTAAAATGCCTGTTTTGCAGATTGTGTTCATTAGCTCGGTTAGAATGTTGATTTTATCGTCATCAACCAACATGAGCATCACGCTATAGATTCCATCTGGTGCTAAATCAGAGCCATAACTGAGATTTTGCACGCCTTTTTAAACGCGTAGCACCTCACCATTCTAATTCGAAGTTCCAGCTTTAGATCGCGATTGCTAAAGAGATCTCCCATTTCAATAACGACAGTTCTGGCTAGTTTAATTATTTATGATTTCTTTTGCTCTGCATTCTGAACGTTGGTATCAAGGTTCCAAGGTACTTGTATTGGTTACCTTCACGAGCCGGATATTGTCGATGTTAAGGTTAGCTTTAGCTGTTCTGCTTTTTAAATGATCATATGTTTGTTTTTTTTTAAGATTCATTTTTATTCCGTATTATAAGTTAATGACATTCCTTCTTTCTACCATTCTTTGGAAGTCTTCTATATTATCTGCTGGTATCACCCTGTCATCCGCATGTTTGAATTTTATTGATTGGTCGTCCGTTTACAATCAGCCCAACTTGCTCTTCTTCAGGGATTGCTTCCTGAAGTATTGCCTCTGAGTAGAAACAGAATAGCATTGGCGACAAAATGCACCCCTACCTAACGTCTCTCTGGACATATTTTCTGTGGAATCACCATCTACTCACACCTCTCCCGTCTGATTCCTATTAATCAGATTTTCAATGATTCGTATGTCTGGTGTATCGATGTTTTTTGGTTTTCTGGAGTGTTTTAATGGTTCAAGCTGGACCTTGTCGCAAGCTTTCTCGTAGTCTATGAAGCTAGCATGTACCTCTACGGTCATATCCATACATCTTTGTGTCAATACGTTATTGCCAAAAGGCGCTTTGCGAGTGCCGATGCCATTCTTGAATCCGTACTGCGTATCAGTAATACCTTTTTCCAATTTGTTGTTTAGTCTTTTGTTTTATTTTCAGAAATACTTTTAGGTGTTGACTCATGAGTCTTATAGTTCAGTAGTCGCTACTTTCTCTGGCATTTAGTTTCTTTGGTATTGTGATAAACTTTGACCTTACCCACTGTTTGGCAATATTCCTGTTTCATATATGGCGTTTCATATATGGTGGTTCGTAATGACATCAATTGTTCGTTATTCACGGGTTTCAAGAGCTCTATTGCTAATTCATTCATCTGAGCCATCTAGGGCCAACACGCTGAGACGAGATGAAACAAGAGATCCTCTCGCTTTTACGAGACGAGAGATCGTCTCGCTTTTAAGAGACGAGACGAGACGAGTGACGCGAAAAATGTTGTTCTTGTGTGAAGCCTTAGAGTAAACCGCTTTACTGCCTTTAATGTTGTTTATTGCGTGTTATACTTTCTCCTTAGTTATTGGGGTTCTAGTTATAACTTGTCTTGAGTTATTTAGGCATCTCTGGTTTACTTGAAGAGTTCTTCTATGTGCTCTTTTCATCTTAGGAGCCTTTGTGCTTGGTTCGTTATAATTTTCCCTTCCTTATTTTTTTATAATTGAGGGTGCATTTCTTCTCTTAAAAAAAGGTTGGTCCAATGTGGATAGCGGGTTAATAACCCTTAAAATGCTGCAGTCAAGTGACCTATTGTAGTTTGCTCACATTTTTCACTTTGTTGGCCCAGAAGGCCAGGTGGAGTTTACTCGATGAAAAAAAACCTTAATTTATATAAATGTTCATTTTCTTTTCAGAAGTATAAAAGATTACAAAAATAAATTACTTCTTTAGAAAAAGATTCCAAATCGCTTTCTAAATCAGTAGATGAAATTTTTGTAGTGTGTCGTACTCGGTTATCGTCAGCAGAATGCTGGCTTCTGAGCCACGATTGAAAGTATGGTGTAGCATCCCACGAATTCAGCGGCTCAAATTTATGCTAATTAAATCAGAAATATGCCTAATACTTAAATTTCCTCTTTTTTGGTAGACAATTGTATTCATGAGAGAAAAACCACGTTTAGTCTCTGCTGAGCTTACTGGAATTGTGTTGATAATATTTCTTGCCCTTTTGACCGTTTCAGGAAGTTCATTTTTACTATCCCTTAAAATATTGTCAACTTAATCTCTAAAATCATTGACACATATTTTTATGTTAAGAATTTTGCTTAGAGTCCTAACATTCTGTTCTCAAGCTCGCCATGGATTGATAATTTCATCTAATTTCCAAGTAGTTGGTTCAAAAGTATTAACTAGATAGTAAATTTTTTTACTGTTTAATGTTAAATTTTCTTGAATCTTTAAATTCGTTTATTCAGAATTCATAAGCCTATGTGACATATTTTGTATTAAACTGTCAATTAACTTTTTTAGAGGGAGATTTTCATATAATGCATTATCTTGAAAATCCATCTTCTTATAAGCATCAGTTATGACTATGTTATCTACTGTGCGTTCATAAAACCCCAGATTGTTATACAATTGCTGGATAGCAAATATATTTCTTAATATTAATTGATCCGCTTTTGAAATATTTTGTGTTGTGGGCTGGAGAGCATCGGATAAAAGTGAAATTTATTCAAAATATCTATCATCAGTGCTGTCTCTTAAGAAACATTTGTTTCTGAGACGTGACTCCATTCCAGAATGTTTTCTGATCTTTGAAAAATATTCGTAGAATGCCGCATAAGATCGCCAGAGCTGCTTGCACACTGCAAGCAGCCAATCTTGGTCACTGGAAATATTTGAAAGTTCTTGCTGACTTTTGTTTGATTGGTAGATTATTGCATACATTTTGTGAATAAATATTTTGAAATGATTAATTTGCTTTTTGTCTTTTATGGAATCATCCAAAGCAAGTTAAAATCTACGATTCAAACAGTGCCAAATAATAATGTTAGAAATATCATTACATATTAGTACTGAAAGATGATTCCTTCTGGACGCTCCTCACCCCTCGATCCCCACCACCATCCCCAGTGGTTGGGATGGTGGTGGGAATCGAGGAGTGAGGAGGGTCCTGAAGGAATCATCTTTACCTACTGGTATTCTTTGTGCTTTTGCCTACTCTAGATTTATATCCGAGCATAGTACTTGCTCCATCGGAACAAAACCCTACTATATGTTTTTTTAATATTCTTTAGTCAGTCCGAAAGAGCTTAATGTTTTTAGTAAGCCATTGTAAATTGTTATTTCATATTGAGCTTCCAATTCTAAAATACATAAATAACATTGGACAAAAGTCGTTAGCTTCTACTTTGAAAAATATGACAAGTACTGATTTACTTGATGCCTCATCGATGATTATACATGCTTTTAAATTTCTCTTAACAATATTACGGAATAATTCACTTTTTAACTCTCTTCAACTATGTTCAACGATTCGGGTTGCAGAATATCGTGAATGTAAGTCGACTCCTAGACCTATTCGATTTTTTATTTGATGTTAAACTTCTCACTTAAGAAACCTCTAAGATCTATTTTTTTCGGATCACTATAAAATGTAGACAACCGGATCTATAGAGCCGGTGCGAACCCATAGCAGCACATGACTGCCTAGGTGCTATTTTAATTGGTGTTAATTAATTACACATTTGTCTTTTGAAACAAATGCGGCCGACACTCTCTCTTGGGATAGAACCCGGAACTTTCAGATTTGTTAGTTTTCGCTCTAACTAACTCTGTATACTACTAGCGCGACGAATTTTTGCTCTTATTGTTAGTTCCAGTTAGTTCTTTTATTTTTGTTTGATATTTTTGTTTGAAATTGTTGTATCGTCATTGGAGCCTTTCAATTTCTTTGTATTTGTCAAACAGTTACTGTCTTTTTGCCTCTTGCATCATTCTGTTGTTCTTTCCATTAATCTATATTAATACATTTTCTGTAATCGCTTTTACTTTTCCGCCTTTCTTCCTTCTTCTTCTTCTTCTACTTCTTGGAGATCTGTTGATCTGTTAATTCTGGAGCCGTCTCTGTATATTTTCCTGAGAGGTAGATTGCTAATTATCTCTCCATCTTTTTGGTGGTCTCCCGGGAGATCTTGAGCCGGGCCGGTTGTTTTATTAGGGCTATTTTCGGAAGTCTGTTCTCGTCCATCCGTCTTACATGGTTGTACCACTGCCTCTTACGTTATCTTCCCCATCTCACAATGTCTTGTATTTCGCATTATTCTCTGATATCTGTGTTTCTTACTCTGTCTCTTCTTGTTTTCCCCACTATTGTTCTCAGTGTTTTTATTTTGGCCATTTTGTTGGTGTCTTCGCGGACCCCGTACGTCATGATCGGTCTGATACAAGTTTTGTTGATTCTAATTTTGCTATCTTTGCGCATGTACGGGTTTGCCCAGACTATATCTCATAGGCATCCTGACAGTGCGGATGCTTTGATAATCGGGCTCCTCAGGTCTTTACCTGGGTCGTGGGTGCTTGATATGCCTATGCCCAATTATCTGAATTGCATCACCTGTTCTATGGGATTGTCCTCCAACACTAGCTTAAATCTGAGCGGATCTTTCGCGATTGTCATACATTTGGTTTTGTTGATAGAGATGTTCATATTGAGTTGGCGGCTTACTTGGAAGAACTGGAAGAGTTTTCTCTGTAGGTCGTTTTCTGATTCGGTAATAATTGCTTCATCATCGGCGTAACACACCATACCAATTCATTTGTTGCCCAGTCTGTGTCCGAGGTTAAGATCTGTTACTTATTTATAATTTTATCCATGAGAAGATTAAACAAAACGGGACTTAGGATATCACCCTCCCTAATTCGGTTTTGGGATGTTTCCCGTGAATTGATCTCCTGCTTTAACCTTTCTTACGTTATTGTTATTTAGGTTATGGATTATCTTTGTTATGTTCGCTGGTGCCCTGTTTTCTATTAATATATGTAGAATGTCTCCCAAGCGAACCCTGTCGAACGACATAGTTAGGTCAATAAAGCAAATATACGCTGGCATACTGTACTCTGTAGCCTTTTCTTTTATTTGTTTTATTATGAATACTGCGTCTGTTATTGACCGTCTCTTTGTAAAGTCCTGTTATTCTTCAGCATTCTTAACCTTTAAGTATGGACGTGGAGTCTCACAGGCTCCGCGCGGTTTAAGAAAGTTAAGAAAGTTGATTATAAATACCTGTTTTTTTTTTGTTATTAGTGACCTTTTTTCAGATACAAAAATGGTTTTCTTCTTATTAGGGACCTATTTTCAGATACAGAAATGGTTTTCTCGTGATTCGGAATCAGTTTCTAGAAAAAAATGGTTGTGAATTATAGTCTCCACGTCCGCACTAGCGTTAAAAAAATTTGACGTCCATACTCAAAGGTTAATTTGCGTTTCCAATTTATCCTTGAGAATCCTGGCTAGTGGTTCATACACTACATGGCAGTTCAATCTCAAATTCAATCTTTCTGATAATATGTTTGCACAATATAGTATTGAACTGCTCCAAAATTTGGGGATTCAGTTTAAGAAACATGAAGAAGAAGGTATTGAGCCACTGAAGTTACTACTGGAGGTACTAATGGAAAATATAAAGTGGTTATCGTTTCATTCTGGCTATGATTTTGGTTATTTAATAAAAATGTTAACGGACACCAATCTGCCAATGGACGAATCTGATTTTTTTGAATTGCTGAAATTGTATTTCCCCAATAAATATGATGTAAAAGTACCTAATGAAGTCTTGTAAATTTGAAAGGAGGCCTGCAATAAGTCGCCGAGCAGTTGGATTTAGAAAGAATAGGTCCACAACATCAAACCGGATCTGATTTTTTATTAACTGGAATGGCTTTCTTTAAAATGAAGGAGATGTTTTTTGAAGATACAATTGATGATTCAAAGTTTTCTGACCACTTATACGGACTCGGTACATCATTTGCAGTAAATGGGAATGTTAATAGTAATGGCACTGATAACGGTGCTAACAGTAACTCTTCATGAAAATCATGAGTACATTAATATTATTATATTAATTAAGTAAATATTTTATCCAATAAATAATACTCGTTAATAGTTTCATTGTTGTATTTAAGAGGGTTATTCCTCTAAAGTTTTGTGGGCAGGTTTTTAGTCCTTTCATAGTATATAGTACATAACTTAAATATGGGTATAGTAATGCTATTATGCCATTCAACTGGTGTTTCCGTTTCGTTTAAGATTTTATCTACGACCACTATTGTAAATGCCTATTATTGTACAGTTCGTGGACTATGTAAATACATCATAACACACATGTATCTAACAGTTCGCGATTAATGTTAAGTTATGATTGATAACACCCATGTGCGTTTGGCTTACGATTCATTGATTGATTGAGAACTGCTTCTACGTGCTCATATATTTAGTGCCCCCCATGCCACAATTCAAACTAAAGGAAATTGACATTGTGTACATTTGGTTGCCTATATCTATGACCACTGTTATTCCAGTTTAACCCAAATAAGTATTAAATAATAAGGTATGTAACCATTAAGAATGTATTTCTTATCATTTCTCTCAAGTTAAATAATGTCGAGTAACAGTTATATATGAAAATACTACTGTTTGTTTATTATAATGTTAAATAATGTATCTAATAAGAAATAAATTTGTTACATCAAACATCTTATTAAACAGAAACAAATTAGTGTGGTCGTAGATAGTACATAACTCGAGTTATAAGGCAATTACGTACTCGCAGAATTACGCGTAAATCACGAATTCGTGCGTAAATGTTCCGCTCGTACGTAATATGCTTTTTACAACTACCGTTACGTTATACCATTATTAAATAGTTGCGATAGTTTCCTTGCGAGTTCGGGGCCTTTCTTATATAGAAACAAATTAGTGTGGTCGTAGATAGTACATAACTCGAGTTATAAGGCAATTACGTACTCGCAGAATTACGCACACCCCGCTACGCGGTTCGTGCGTAACTGTTCCGCTCGTACGTAATATGCTTTTTACAACTATCGTTACGTTATACCATTGTTAAATAGTTGCGATAGTTTCCTTGCGAGTTCGGGGCCTTTCTTCCATAAGTTATATTTCTTTCGTCCTCCATTTATGTTGTGAGATTAAGTTGTCTGGTCTTAATAAAACTTAATAAAACTGGTCTTAGTGTACTGCTGTTCTGGCTCATAGAAGGGGACCAGTAAGTCCCCTTCTATGGGCCAAATACTAAATAAATATTCCGAAACCTTTCCTTCGGCGCCTTTATTAAATCGACGCCTATGGCGGGGCACATGGACATACCCTAGTGGATGTACAAGGACATACCCTAGTTATTCTAGTACCATTTGCTCTAAATTATTCAATATTCGATCTTCAACATCGATCAATCAACATAGAAATTCTAGAATAATTCAACTGAATTGAACATTTTGTAAAATCATATGACAAGTAAATGTTTAAATTTTGGAAAATAATAACTTGTACATACATTATTTGCTATAATATAAAGAAGCAAAGCAGCAATAAAATATAAAGCAAAATGGCGTTATAAAAGGGGTTTTTATTCGTAATTAAAATTTCATATTTCAGCACGAAATTTGTTTTTAATGAAAATTAAATCCACTCTCAGATATAATATATATTATAATATAGCGCGCGCGAGCGAGACAGAATAATATGCAGACACAGTGTTTATTGCTCGACTTTTATGCACCATCATCGTAAACTTTCTGCTACGTTTAGCAAATCGACTTCTGTTTAGTTACTGGCACGAACGCGCACACCACTCCAATCATTTGTTATTTATAAATAAGCAAACTTTTCAATTATCATAACTACTATTTATTATTCTTATTTTTACACGTTTTCTCAATTGAGACTATTCACCTAAAACTACTTAATTACGTTAATTAAGTATATTCATTATATCGTTAATTATATTATAATTATTAAGTTTAACCCCAAAAAGACAAAGTGAAAATAAAAATACAACAAAAGTTTAAAAAAGCGAGGAAAAATTAATATATTTTTTTGTCTACTCGCACGCACATTCACACCAATAGCAATCCCGAATTTTCTTTGTTTTCGGTAACTTTACTGTTTCATTTCTAGATTTTCCAGTATATTTATTATTCGATAAATTGCTTTCTTCATAGTGGAATAGAATTGAGCTTAATATAAAATTCTCGCTAATATTTAGAGCGGTATTATTACGTGCTGCCCAATATCTCATTTATAATTCTGTAAGTCTATAAAAGTCTTTTGAATAGTACTCAGAGGTTTCGTTATATTATTATAAGTCCCACCCAATGCTATGATACCATAATTTGCAATACTTTCAAAAATAGTATGATAAGTGAAAAGTGCTTACTTTGTATAAGACGTATTTAAAATATGTATTTCTTTTGTAAAGTTTAAGATTCTGTGATTTTATACAATTTTGATTGCATTTTTGTTTTGCAGAGAGAAAATTGTTCGTGGGTATGTTGAGCAAGAAGTTATGCGAGAACGACGTACGTGCCATGTTTAGTAATTACGGAACGATCGAGGAATGCACGGTGCTGCGGGACACTGCCGGCTTGTCGAAGGGCTGCGCGTTCGTGACGTACACCAGCAAACAGTCGGCCCTTAGTGCCATAAAGTCCCTGCACCAGTCCCAGACGATGGAGGGCTGCTCGGCGCCGCTGGTCGTCAAGTTCGCAGATACGCAGAAGGAGAAGGAACTGAAGCGGCAGCAGCAGATGCAGGCGAACGTCTGGGGCGCGTTGACCGGCCCGCAGCTTCAACAAGGCCCTCAGCAGTTCGGACAGATTTTGAGTCAAAACGACGCGACGTCCTTGCAATTGCTGCAAGCTATGAACCAAATGAATCCGCTTCTACAGCAACAGCTGCAGCTCGCGGGCAACGACAGCCTCCTGGCTCCCATAGGTATTCAGAATTTAGTCACGCTGGCTACCATGTCGCAACCGGCCGCCGCCGCCGTTGCCAACAATCCTCTATGTATGGCCAGTCTTTTGGGGAAATCTGTCGACAGGAATGGACTTTCCGCCTTGCAACCTAGTCTAGCATCCACACCGGACCTCACTTCGACTTACGGATCGCTTTTTACCAACGCTACCATATCTGCCGCCGCGATCGCCGCAGCAGGAAAACAAGTCGAAGGTAAATATCTATCTCACATTTAAACTTTCACCATCTTGAAATAAAATCAGAACACATGTCTTGCTGTAGATAAACAACTAGTCCTAGTCTTAGACATTCTTATTATTATTTAGTATTAGAATTATTATTTTAGTAGTTTAGATATATTCAGATTTCTTCCATTTATACCAATTTAGACAATCTTATATGCACAAAGCCATATTGCTGACTAAAAGCAAGTCGAAACAAATTGTTCTGTTAGCCTAAGTAAATTTGACTAAACTAAACAACTCCCTTAAATTCTAAATACAAAGAACGAGAAAGCTCTTATTTTTTTGCCTTGGCTAAAGCAACTTTAGTAGTTTAGTTTAAATTTAAATTTCCTCCATTTACATCAGTTTAGTCAATCTTATGACTTTAAAGAAGTCGAAATAAATTTGTTCTATAGGTCTAAACGAATTTGACTGGAATAATTTGTCTAAGCTAAACAAATCTCTTCAATGCTGATACAAGAAACAAGGAGTTTAAGAAAAAACGTATTTCTTATTTTCTTCCTATCTGTAGCTGTTTTAGTAGAACAACAGTAGTTTAGATAAGTTTAGATTTCCTCGATTAGTAGGAATTTAGATAATCTTTTATGCGCTAAGCCTTATTACAGACTATAAATGAATCAAAACGAATTGTTCTGTAGACAAAGCAAATTTGGGTGAACCGAATTTTAAAAATTTCCTTCACTTATAAAACAAGGAACGTTAAGTTTAATAAGAAACTTTTTCTTATTTTTGTGTTGACTTGACTTTGACTTTTCATTGAACAACTGTAGTTTAAATAAATGGAGGCGGTTGTGGTCTATACTTGCCGCAGCAACCCCGTGGAGTGAGCACGCAGCGTTCACGTGAAAGTACGTAGTGACGTTGTAAAAAGCCTGCTTTGCCAAATTTTACTTTTGTGCGGAAAATATAAATCCCAATACTATAATCAAATACAAATACTAACGTGAAGTTTCAGATATAGCAGAGTCAACAAAGAATTTGAATTTTTGATTTTGAACTCAGAATCAGAAACAGGTCGGATTTTGATGATTTCGGTTTCGGCTGCGTGATCTACGCTTCAAAGGCGTTTGCATTGGCCAATAGGGAATAATTCCCCGAAAATCACGTGAAGAGCACGCAAATTTATTTCTCCATCGGGTTGCTGCGGCAAGTATAGTAGTCAAGGTGTCGGATTACTAAGCCATAAGTCCCAGGTTCACGAGTATGGAAATAAGCCACCGTAAGTCTATTGTGGGGCCAGATTGCAAATGTGTCATATCTTAGCCAGAATGTAGGTTTAAGTGTAGCTGATAAGACTTTTGCCTCAAAATCTGTAAGAAATTAGTGGCTGTAAGAAATAGGTTTGCTCCGTGTGTATTGTGCCATGCAGCGCGATAGCGCTTCGTTCATTTATCTGCGAGTAAAGTAACACACTACGCGAAGAACGCGGTCGCGATGCGTGGCGCTAAAATCGTTAAAGTAATTTGTCAAATGCTTAGCGGGCCGCATCAAATGTCGACGGGGGCCACATGCGACCCACCGGCCGCTATTTGCCCAAGCCTGTGTTAGAGGGTTCATTTTGATTCTACACAACTGTGTACAGCCCTTTAATGTTTAGTTATATGGAGTTATCTCTATTTTACCACGACTGTATTAGCTCGATTTCTTATCTGTCTGTTCTCTTTTCCGTCCTGGGAAATTTTTCAATTTTAATAAATCTATTTTAATAATTAGTTAATCTAAAGAGTTAATCTATTAACTCGATGATATGGAGACTTTAAACATAGCTCACAACGAAAGGATAGCTGGTAAATGCATATTTTATTCCGAATCGTTAATCAAGTTTTCAGAGTTAAAAGAATAGTGTGTTGGCCATACCTTTCTCCACGAACACTGGATGGTGTTGTTTTTGACTTTATTTCTTCTGTGGGCGAGGTCTGTGGGATTAATGAACCGTCCGGATTAACCAACCGGCGGATTATCAAGATTATGCTCTATTTCATAAACGTTGTTTATAAACATTATTTACAAACGAGGAAAGCGTAGAAAGCAGAATTCAGAAGTCCAACTGATCAAGCAATAGTTAAAATTAGTTGTAAAATTACAATATACAAAACTAAAAAGCAGGAAATAAAATATTTAAAACTTGTTAAAACCACGTTTTTATTAAAATGCGCTAAAAAGAAGAAAATATTGTTTTCAGTGTTAACTATAAATAAGTTTTTAAATCATCTTTTTTATATTTTATTTCTTAATTAAGCTTTTATTTAGTCAAACGTGTGACATAATATATAACAATTAAAAATAATTTTCACACGCAGTTTTATTTTTCGCGTTAATGGATTAAACATAATAACATTCAAATAACATTCAAATTAGGGGCAAGTACAGTTCTGCCAGTACAATAATCCGTCTTAACAAAATACATGCAAAACACAAAATAATCACCATTAATTTTACTTTATGTATTATTGACTCTTAAATTTGAATAGACTAGAAGCATTGAATGCAATTTTTTGGCAGTACCAAGAACATTTAGACATATTGTAGAGTTGTATGAAGCATCAGATTAATTTAAGTCTATCAACTAATCTCTAAATAAACAAAGATTTGAATAAACAAAGAAAATTAAATTTTTGGCCTTCTGGATAGTAAAGCTAGCTTTTACATAGTGTATACGTCAATCGAAACTAGATTTGCGGGACTATGCTGTAAAGTCACTTTTTGGCCTCCTGAGTTGTAAAGCTAGCATTGACATCGTGTATACTTGCAGCGAAACTAGATTTTTACACACAATGTTGCAAAGTGCGGCTACGTTGCGGTAAAGTGACCAGTAAATTTTAACCTTTCAGGGAAACTTGCAAAATAAATTAAGTATAAGACAATAAAATCTAATTTAGAAGACGCTACTTCTACAACATATTTGTCACGATAATGTAGAAAATAAGGGTGATTTTTTAAATTTTACTGCGCGTCTGACATGTGAAAAAATGACATATTATGTATCTAATAAATTTGAATTAGTAAAAATGTCAAAGTTTGTGGATACCAACATTAAAAAATTAAATAATTTCCAATATTGTAATTAATCTAAATGTATTTGTCTCTTAACCCTTTCACTGCCGTGTCAATTATAAGGAATAACACACAGCGCCAATATTTCTAAAAGTGAGAATAGTTATGCAACCCCTTTTACATAGATAAGTCACCTATTGTTCAAAAGTCACTGAAAAAATAAGGGGGCGAAAAACATGATTTTTTGGAATTAAAAAGATATATTTATAAACCGTTTAACGACTCGAAATCTAACACAACTGATTTGAAAAAGATTCAAGTATTTTCTAAAAATAATTTCACCCATCTGCCGTCTCCGGAGGCGGCTGGGCGAATTTTTAGGCTTTTTTCACCTACAACTCGAACAGTTTCCGTCGCACGGACGTGGTTCCGGTGTAGGTGTGTCCGGAACGTCACCACACGTCCGACTGTCACCTAAATTTTCGATAATTTTGCTTAAAATTTTTGGGAAGAATTTTTTGGAAAAACTCACTTTTTCTTGCAAAAAAATCGTTATTTTTGGTCGCCTAAGCTAAACTACGCGATTCGAAAGTCTCATCGAAAATCGCCATACGTGGGTTCATTCGTCTATTCTTTGGCTTCAAGAATTTGAGGCACCGATTATGTCAGAGCGAGGGGGCCGCTGGAGGCGGTGTTTTAGTCGGAGGATTCGCAGGAAAATGTGAAGAACGTCGTCCACAAAAGTCGCGCAGCGATGAGAGTGTTGTCGAAGCACGCGTCTCGAAATTTTATATCGGAATCCTTGCGTGAATTTCATTTTTTCTGGCCATCTTCGCCGTGACCTCCGTAAAAGTGGTAATTTTTTAAAACAAACTTTTGGGGTCCATGTGGGGAAGTGTTCGGCCTGAATCGCCAGATCACGGCGGAATCACAAATTTCGATCAATTCTGAGACGACTGACATGTGGCGTTTCCCGGATTTCATCTGGGGGTCCGCACCACGTGGGTTTTTGAAATGATCAAATTCGGTTTTTTTATGCCGCCGGAAGAGGTAGATTTTCGGTGTTTTAGCCGCTTCTTCTTGTCGTCTTTTATGCTTTAACTTCGCATGTCCGTCCGCACGTTGTGCATCCACAGCTTTTGTCCTCCGTCCTGCCGCGCCCCTTCAGAGGGTCAAAACCCCCCAAAAATTGAGGTTTCTGCGGAAACGGCCCGACGGAAGTGGCAACAGCGGCGCAAATGGGTTTGTACATTTTTCTGGTGTCAACCGAGAGCCCCGTTGAGCGGTGCCATTTTCGTGACTCAACTCCCCCAGGTTCGGACGCACTAGACCGAAACCTAAAATCCGGAATAAGGTATAATAACCTTTGAGGCGCATTTTTCGTCGGATCCCAAAAATTCTTCCCTTATGCTTTCGCACCGACTTCTGCAACGTGCAAGAAAATGCATCTTTTTTTTTGCCGATTTTGCAATCACTTCCACTGACGCGCTACACTTATTTAAAGGGTTCCAGGTCGCCGATTGGATTCGTACTCCTACGAACACTTGCCCGCAACCCGGTAAGAATTTTTAAACTGCAACGACTCTGCGAATCTGCGACAGTTTAAAGAGAAAAATGCGCAAAAAGTGAAAAAATACCAGAGGCGTTTTGCGGTGGTACCTAGAACGCCCGAACCAATTGGCGGATCAGAACGGGACCGGCGCCGCTCGATCGGGCATAGAACTTATTAGTTTGTTTGGATGTTCATTCCAGATTCCGTTAAAGATGGCATCGCTACGCCATAAAACGACGTTTCTTGGACGTCCGGGAAAACTCGCGCAGAATCACCAACTTAAGCTCTGCGGTAACAGTTTTGGGCGATTTCCGCAGATTGAACGTTTTATCTTTTAGTGCAAGCCGCATTGCGCTGCATCATTTGCAACCGTCGCGACGCTCGCCCAAACTCGCCCTATAGCAAGAAAATAATGACGAAAGTAAAACGTCCATATTTTTGAAGCCCCCGGTGAATGTTCTGGATTTTTCAGTGGATTATAGAATGGTCCGTTGGCTTTTCGCACCAATAATTAGACGTCGCGGAATCGCGTCGCGACGCTCACTTATAACTGTTAAACGGCACAGAGAAAAAGAAATGTTAATTTGAGGCACCAGGATGTCGCGTTTTGACATTCCAAGTTGAGCGGCACGTGGGCTCAAAAGACGTGCATTTTGGTACTGGCGTCGCGTCGCTGCGACCAGGGACTCGCCTGCCACAGTTCGAAATGTATCGGCTCCCGTTCGCCGGAAGTCTAACCGCTGCAGTTTCGCCGTTTCTGGGCGCATGGACTCAAAAATGCCTCTGAATCGGAACGGATTCCCGCGCCACTTTTGTATTTAAGGGTTCGCGATCCGAGCCGTCTCCGTCGAGCTGCCGACGTTGGAAAACATCACCCTTTTTTGCACGGTTTTTTTTAGATTTACCCTCCTCACAGCGTCCCCGAATCCGACTTTTGCGGCACGGCGCGATGCCGCCCGCCGCTGCGCATATTTTGGTACCACTCTCGGCTTCTTGCGTCGCTCCGAGTGGCGCCGAGTTATGGACGAACAAAGACGTAGACTTGCCTTTTTTTTCAACTCGCCCGCAAATCACCAAGACGTGGTTTAAAAACGTCTAAAAATCGAAAAGTTTTTGACAAATTTCTTAAACGTTAAATAATCTCAGCGTTTTATCAATAGATGGCACTGGTAGAAAAAGAAACCCCGGGCTACATCGGCCGGGACGGCGCTGTAAGAATTCAGGGCCCCGGGTCACACCTCCCGGAATGGCGGTGCAAGGGTTAAATAACAATTGTCGGTCATAAAATCTTATACAAATTTCGTGCGGAATTGATTTTACAATGCTGCAGCAAACGAGATGTTGTTGCATTGTAAAAGCAATGTTTCCGCACTCTAATGTAAATAACTATTACCGCATAGTAGCCGTACTTTGCAACATTGTGCCAGAAATACTCTTAGAAGCACAGAGCAAACATTTGACACTTGTGCTATAGACAGTACGACCTTAAAAAATGTAGTTTAGAATTGGATACCTAATAATTAATGCTATTTAAATTTCCAAAGTTCCTTAACCCCTTGACATTTTTTTAAAGTTTGGTCCAATGTGGATACCGGGTTATTAACCCTTCAAAGACTAAGACCCAGTGGCCTATTGTATTTTGCCCACATTTTTCTCTTATAGGCCCAGAAACCTAGTTCTGTTTATAATGTTGCGCTAAATAATTACACATTTGTCTTCTGGTACAAATGCAGCCGACACTCGGGATAGAACTCCTTACCTCTAGATTTGTTAGGAGTTAAGGATCCTCCTCAAGAGAGAAGGGGAGGGGAGGAAGCAGAAAGTTAGAGGATGTTTGAGAAGAGCGTCCAAGATCACACCTCTCGTTATACCCCGTATTAGCTAGCGCTCTAACACTAGACCACGAGAGCCGACTAACACGAAAAATATATCAAAATCTGTTAAGAATTTGGGCAAGTGCGGTTCTGGCATTTCGCTCTAATTGTTTTTATCCACCATCTCTTGGAAAAGCCTGTAGGGATTTATTTAAAATGAGTTTGTCCAGGTCAAATATTTATACAGATTTATAAACTTTTTTAAATAACGAATTTAAATCTACATACTAACTAATCTAAATAATCTTATCTAACTAGAATTTGGTTCAATAAACCAGCCTAACCAGCATTTGAGATTGAGTGCAAGCAAAGGTTCTGGCGCTACGGTGTTCTAACGACTGACATTTGAAGTTACTTTTTATGAGGTTTACTTTTAAATTTTAAAACTTAGCAGTTTTTAAGACAAATTTATCAGAAAGCAAAGTCACAAAGCCTTAAAAATTATTTTAATAATTATTTTTATTAATTAATAAATTTATAGATTTCTTTTTAAAGTTTTAGAAACTAGACAGTAGTTTTATTTATTAGAGTTTAGAGATTTGAAGATAATCTTGGTAATCGTATTATTACTATAACTAGGGTAAAACAATAAAATTATTTCTAAAATTCTTAATAATTTAAGAATTCATAAATTTAAAACTTGTTTGAAAAAGTCGCAGTCTTTCTTAATTTAAATTAAATTTAATCAAACTTTATACACAAGCAATGATTTTAATAGACCTTTTCATAGTTGAAATTTTATGCGTATGCGTCAATTTCCGCCAAGTTTTCGGGCACTTTTTAGAAGTATAACCAGTAAAAGTAACAAAATGTGCCCGAAACTTTCATATTCCCGCCTTTTAAACAAGGACGCGCGAATGCGCTTAACTAACCGTAAAAAGGTCTATTACAAAACATTATAACTTGAACTAGACTAAAACCATAAAATTCATTGTAAAATTTTTAAAAAATTAAAAATTAATAAATTGGAAACTTATTTTAAAATACTTGGAAAAGGTGGAGAGAACAAGTAATAACTTTAATATTTACTGGAATTAAATGTTAAACCTGAAGATTTTTCATATCAAACGAAGTTAAGTTAAAAAAAACATTTCGCATCTTAGTTCGTTCCAGTTTCGTGATGTAATAATTGCATTTTTTCACAATTTAATTTTTGCGCCGTGGAATTTTCCCTCGCTCCCACTTCTGTCACCCCTTTTCCCATTTTTTGTGCGGTTTGAGGCAATTATCATCCGCGGAGGATGTTTGCTTGGCCTGGCCGCGCAAGCTAATAACACATGCAAATGTAGTTTAATTTGCCAGACTAATTTGCAGTTAGAGATTCCAGTTTCTAGTAAAAAAAAAAACCACTGAAAATGTCAACTAAACTAACAGAAACTTCCAAGTGCACAAAATCACAAAAAATTTTACACAAAAAATCAATAAATAATGATTCATTAGAAATGCAAAATATTGTTGATATTTAGAATTACAATTACAAAACTAACATAATTATTTAATTAATTAGACTGACTTACAGTATAAATACTTTTAGTCGATAATAATAGAAATTTCAATAGATAATTTTAGATCTTTATGTTTGACTTAGTTTTTTTGTAATAATTTCTGTAGGAATTTAATTGCAATTTTATATTTGGGAATAATTGTTTTCGAGTTATTTGGTTTGAAGATATTTTGAAGATATTAAAATATTAGTAGACGTATTATAAATAGTTATACTCTGTCCGACGAGAGAATGCAGTTCTACTGCGCCGAAGTATGAGGGGCAAGGAATGCGCCGATGTACGCGCAGAATAGTTTGATTTAAGAAATATGCGTCAGTTCTTCAAATACCGGCAACTAAACACCGCGCACTCGAAATAAAGGGGGGGTATGCGCAGAAATAATTTATTAAACTCGTCGAGATGCATTCTCTCGCCGGACAGAGTTATCTATACTCTATACTGAAAATTAAATTAGAAATTTATTCCAAAAACTGTGAAATTAAAAAATTCTTCTTTAAGCAATATTTGAACAGAAAATTACATTTTCTAATGAGGAGTTAATCCCCTCACATACAATGTTATGCTGAGTTCTGCCGATGATGTTAACATTGTTAACGAAATGTATACATATATTGCAAAAATATAAGTTTTGAAGAAAAAACTCAAGTATTTCATTTCTTCGTTATATCTTCAAACTCTTATAGAAGTTATATCTTCAATCTTCAAACTCAACAAACCCAAAAAGTGTAAAAAAGGGAACCCTGTAAAACGAGGGAGAGGTGTATATTGGATTATTTAATTCCTGTATCGCAAAGTACAGGCATGATAGATGAACCGATTTTAGGGAAAGATATACTTCGTTTTTAGATACTCGTAATTCGTACTGATCATCAAAATAAATAATACAAATGTTGTTGGAGCGGACAGAAAAGATCGCAAAAATATGCAAAAGAGGTTGACATCATTCAAATTAAAAAAAGGGACATTAGTATGAACATTATCTTGTAGGTATTCTGACCTTACCCTGGCTTGATAAGAAAGTGGCATATATAATAAGCACTAAACATTTAAGAGCAGAAATGCCTTGACGCGGGAAAAATAATTAAAAAGAACGGAAGCGAGGAAGAACATTTTAAAATCCAGCTGTGTGCTGGAGTACAATAGTGGAATAGGAAGTGTCGGCAGACCAATTTCTTGTATGTTTCCCACTTATACGGAGATTTTTCAAAAGATATAAAATCTTAAGTTCTTTTATATGCTTAATATAGCTATTTATAATACGTATGTCGTCTATTCTAAGTTACCTAATTCATTACAAAACAATTAATTTAAATTTTCGATTGAATAGTTTAGAAGACATGCTATGAAATATCCCTACCCAATTATCTTACACGTGGCAGACCGTTGCAAAATGAGTGCTCAACTCGGTCAGAGACAAAATATTGCGCACATTTTCCTCAACATATACAGGGTGGGCCATTTAACGTGAGCACCCCAAATATTTCAATTCAATTTCAATTCAATTTATTTTCATTATATAAGCTACAACGTAAAACAATTACATTTAGAAAGAAAACAAATTGAACTGGTCATTTCGAAAAGGGCACGAGTCACACTTTTTTGAAATAACACTTTTTACGCCATTTTATTCATTGAAGCGTTTTACATATTCCATGCGAAAACAGTACAGTGCGAAAGAGTGCGTGTATGATTTTTATTTAACAATCTCTATATTCAGTTTCTTCAGCATCAATGACTTTTTTAACAAAAAACATATTTTTGTTGATTCTGGAAAGTTTTAATTCGTGGACTTATGCCTTTTTTGAAATTACAGGTGCAATTGTGAACATTTGTAAGCTAAATGAACTATCGGGTAGCCTTTAATTCCAGTAGGCTTTACTCCTATGTAATATTCCTTTATGGAGTATGGGTTGGGAAATCAATGAGAAGGTATTGAAGTTGCTTCTTGAAACTGCTTAATGTAGTTATCAATTTTATGGCCTTTGGCAATTTTCTCGAAAAAATAGGACAATCTCAGTATCTACCTTCATGAACTACCTTCATCACCTTGTTGTTACATTATATGAACTCAGCGTCGAGTCCATTTTTAAATTGAAGATTCCTCATACGACTCTTTTAATTATTATATTAAAATCAAATTCAAATTTGGTAAATTGGTGATTTAATGCTGATGTTAGTACTCCTCTGGGGAGTAGGGCTCGATATGAAGAAGAATGTTTCGCATGTGCTTCTTGTATCCCTAATATTATTTTTTCATTTTAAATTCATTGGTAGCGCGTTAAATAGTTTGATGTTACTGTACGGCGGCAGTTTTTCTGTCATGCTAAGGTTATGTGTGGGGAAGTTGTAATTTACCCAGTTTTGTCTGGTATTGTTCCCATTGTTAGCTTTTAAATCGCTAAAGTAATTTTTATGTTTTAATAGAAAAATCAGACTTTCGTATATATAAGTTCCTGTCGACGGCAGAGTAATCGGACACACAGAAAAGTGTATCAAGAGGTGGGGTCAGTACTTCAGGGACCTGCTCAACCAGAACACTCGCGTAGTCCAAGAGGAAAGTATACCGCCAACATCAACATCAATATTAGGGACTGAGCAAGTGGAGGAACCCACCTTAGAAGAAGTAGAGACTGCAGTGCGCAGGATCAAGAACAATAAGGCGCCAGGTGCAGATGGCATTCCAGGAGAATTGTTGAAGTATGGAGGTAGAGCCTTAATATTGTGCATGCATGATCTCATATTAAACATATGGAGAACGGAAAAGCTACCGGATGAATGGAAGCTAGGGATAATATGCCCATTGTACAAGAAAGGTGATAAGTTAGATTGTTCTAACTACAGGGGGATAACGCTGCTAAACATTGCATACAAGGTCTTCGCTAATGTGTTGTACCGTCGCTTACTACCATACGCAGAAGAGAATATCGGTGAATACCAGTGCGGTTTCCGCACAAACAGGTCAACCACAGACCAACTGTTTGGCATTAGGCAGATCCTGGAGAAATGTAATGAGTTCAATATCACGACACACCATCTATTCGTGGACTTCAGAGCAGCATACGACAGCGTTATAAGACACAAACTGTGGGGGATAATGACAAGTTTCGGATTCCCTGAAAAACTGACAGCCCTAACCAGAGTAACACTGTCTGAAGTATCGTCTGTAGTAAGAATACGAAACAAGTTGTCTGAGACTTTTATAACAGAGGAAGGACTACGACAGGGAGACCCACTGGCAACTTTACTGTTTAACATCGTACTAGAAAAGGCCGTTAGGAGTAGTGGAGTGGATACTAACGGCACTGTGTACTTTAAGTCAACACAACTATTGGCTTACGCAGACGACATTGATATAATTTGCAGAAGCGAACAGGCGACCAAAACTACTTACTCGCTGCTGGAGAAGGAAGCAAATAACCTAGGGCTCACTGGCAACGTAAACAAAACGAAATACATGGTGGCTAACGAAACTCATCGGAAGGTAGGACCAACGCTAGAACTAGACGGAAAGTACTTTGACACAAGAGATACATTTGTGTACTAAGGCTCGCAACTGAACAGCGTAAACCGGATGGGCGAGGAGATTAGAAGGCGGATAACTCTTGGTAACAGGTGCTATTATGGGCTACTTAAACTTTTTAGGTCCAAAACAATCCACCCCAAGCATAAGTGCACGCTGTACAGGTCACTGATAAGACCGGTGGTAACCTATGGTGCAAAAGCATGGAGCTTAACACAGAGCGAAGAACAGGCTTTAAGTGTATTTGAGAGAAGAATGCTACGTGCAATATTTGGAGCGACCCAAGAACGAGGAATCTGGCGCCGAAGATATAATCACGAACTATATCAGCTCTACAATCAACCAGATATTGTGAGTTTCATCAAGGTGGCAAGATTGAGATGGCTCGGACACATGCAGAGAATGGGTGATCATAGGGTTCCGAAAAAGTTGTTCAATGGCCAACCAGAGGGAAGGAGAAGGGCCGGAAGGCCAAGAGGGAGATGGAAGGATGCGGTAACAACTGACCTACAAAAGCTTCAAGTACGGGACTGGAGAACGTTGGCGAGTGATAGGTCCGCTTGGAGAAACATGCTGAAGGAGGCCCAGACCGGCAATCGGTTGTAGTGCCATTAAGAAGAAGAAGTTCCTGTTGTTGTTAGGATTTCCGCTTTTCTAAATTTTTCTCTGCACGACTCGGTGAATTCCAGATCGAAAATTACTCGGAAGCTTCCTTTTGAATTTTGAAAATTTCGTTTATCAATGTTCCGCTGCCCCATAGCATGATCCCGAACCTCAATAGGCTGTGTACATTAGCGTAATAAACAGTTTTTAACGTATTTGTATCTAAATATCGTCTAAGTATTCATTATACAATGAGTTTCTTTGATGCATTAATTATGTGCGTTTCCCAATCCAAATTCTCGTCAAAATATATTCCCAACAGTTTTACGCATTTTTGAACTTCTAGTGTATTGTCCGAGATTACTATTTCTTTGGGGAATAATCTTTGGTCCCGTTTTGTTTTAAAAAATATTAGGTTCGTTGTTTCTTCGTTCATAATTAATTTATTTTGATCAAACTATGTGTTTAGTTATTTAATGGTAGTTCTAACTTTCTCCGGGATATCTTCTAAATATTTGTTTGTGGTTATGAGGCTTGTGTCATCTGTGTAATTTATTATGACAGTATCTGTCTCTATAGTTGTTTGAGGTAGATAATTTACATAAAATGTAAATAATATCGCGCCCAAGATACTTCACTGTGGAATCCCCACAGTTCTGATTTCGGACTTAATTTTATACTGTCCTGTTGAAATTTCTGTTATTTGTGATCGGTTTTTCAGATATGATTCGATCCACTGTAGGGTTACTCCTCTAATCCCATACACACATAATGTTTGTCGTAACAGGTTGTGGTTTACGGTATCATATGCTTTAGATAAATCCACGATACACATAAATCCCACCTGGAGTGTTTTGACTTTCTATATTCCGTATAGTGCAGCAAATATATTGAAAGCAGGCTGTCTTAATGCTTCTTCCCGACTTGAAACCATGCTGACAATTATTATATGGTATTTATTCAAGGGTTCGTTTACATATTAGTTTTTCAAAAAATTTCGAAAAAACCGATTGTAGACTGATAGGTCTATAGTTTTCCAAATGGTTATGTCTCCTTTCCTATAAATCGGTACTATCGTCGAGATTTTTAGTGCCTCTGGGAATATTCCTGGCTGAAAGGAATTGTTTATAATAAGTTCTAAATATGTTATTTTTTTATCAAAACATTGTAGCCACTATTTAGACGAATCCAGCGACCCATGATATGATGTTCTTTTTCTTCGTTTATTTTAGTCTAGCGACGTTTCTCTTTGCGTGGATTAACACTGCCCGTTTGACGGAATAAATGAATAATTCGATCGAAACATCGACGGGAAGGATAATTTCTGTCAGGATAACGTTGTGCATAAAGTGCATAAAGACCTGCGCTCGCACAGTTTTTGCCGGTCTCACTTTCTCTGCTTGACTTACAATATCATGTACAGTACAATACCAAGTGAACTTGGGGGCGCATAAACTTTGACCTTGACAAAAAAAAAATTTAACCACTCCGTCAGCCCTTCGAAACAAATAAAATTCCATTTTGACATTTTTGTCGTCACTCTATAGGTAACGGAGATATTTGGGGTTGCCTCGTTAAATGGCCCACCCTGTATATCGGCTAATAAAAAGGAATATCCTTCAGAGAGCTCTATATACGTAAAAAATCATATAAAAGGTGAAACAACTTGGCAGTGTACACAAAATGTCTAGTTCCTCTAAATGTTCCAAACTGTTTAATACTTTACAGAACTATTAATCTATTACTTTATATTTGTTACTTAATTATTGTCAATTTACAATATATAATTAATTGCTATATAGCAATAAGCTCGCACATAACTGCTCAGTTGAGTCAAAGAAGAAGAATAAATATTTATTGAAAACCAGAAGTCAACAAAAGGCTATCGACTACTAAGAATTTGAGCTCGGGAGTTATACAGATAGTTGAATGAATTCTTTATAAAAAAAAAACAGAAAATTCAGAAATTATAGAACAAATGCAGAATCAACAAGTTATGAGGGCTTTAGTCGTGGAGTGTTTTGGGTGGGTGTCTGCGAGATGGTTTGTTAAGGTCATGTCTAGTCTAATGCATAGGGGATTGTGATGGACCGGTGAGTGTTTCTTTGACCGTCTCTTTGTATTTGGTCAGTAATCGTTTGTGGCTGTCGGAAAGTCTCGGGATTTGGGTGAGTCTGTAAAGGAGTTCATTGGAGGGGTTATGGAGGATGTTATTAGGATGTCATAATTTAGAGATAGGGCGTAATGCTGTTGGTTTGGGTGTTTCGAGTATGTTGTAGGTTTTTTTGTTGGTAATTGTCGTTATTATGTGTCCCTAGTAGGCATTGCAATCCGGAAAACCGGATCCGGCGTCACTAAACGTTGACCCGATCCGGTACCAATATACCGGATCCGGTCACCGGATCCATTAATGCAATTTTTTTGGTAAAATAAACACGCTGTTGCACGAATAGGTACTTTTAATGCGTGGTGCGCATGGCGCCTCTCGGTTTTTCCAAAACCAAAAATTGATTTTGTGATATATAGTGTATACTTAAAATAATTACCGGTGTATATATTACCTAATTTGCCGGTGTATAACGATCACCTTTTGCAAAAATTTCTTCTAAAACACAGGTCTGCGTTATAGGCGCACAAAAAGTAGGTTACATTTTAGAGTGCGCCTTATACAACGGCAAATACGGTATTTATAGTAAGTTGATTAAGTCCTCCTCGGTAGTGTAATTGACAAAATACCCGCCTTTCAATGCGGGAGACCCGGGTTCGAATCCTGATCGGGAAAGCGACCACTAGGGCAGTTTTCACTAACTGTCCGGTCTGCCCACCCTGAATGAATCCAAAATCTGCGATACCGGAGTGGCGCATACTAAAAGCCAAAGCGGAAAAGGGGGTTTAGTGAGAGCTACCCCCAAACCAATTTTATTAAAAGTAAGTTGATTAAACTAAATAGTTATAATCTCATTATTGTGATAATTGTGCCATTCATTAGACAGATCCATCATGATGTGTCATAAATATAAGAATGATTATCACTCGATTATCCTGGAAACAGTCCATTTCGAAACGAAAAAGAAAAATTATCCTGATCGGATCAACCTAATTTTGATCCGAAAATCGATCGGGCCGGATCCGTCAGGATCAAACTGCCATTTATTAGACAGATGACAGACATCATGATGACATGATGTCTGTCATAAATATAAGCATGATTATCACTCGATTATCCTGAATACAGTTCATTTTGAAACGAATAGGGAAAATTATCCTGATCGGATCAACCGAATTTCGATACGAACATCGATCTGGCCGGATCGACGGAAATTCGGCCGCACCCGGCCGTATTGAAAGTGACACTTAGGGATGACACCTAGGAAATGACACTAGGGATTACAATCCCTAGTCCCTAGTCGAGGATACGTCTGCATATAGATTTGTAAATCTTGGAGGCCGTTGTAATAGAGATACCTTGGGTCAAGTAGCGGAAATGTTTACTCCTTTGGATAGTTTTGGTCTTACGTATTTTGCGTCGATGTTTAATTTTAATTTATTGTCGAATGTCATGCCGAGGTATTTAATTTGTAGAGACGGTGTTACGTCAATGGTGTCTAGGTGTATATGTAGAGCATTGGGGGAAATTTTGAGATCAGGGATGAGCAGTTGGCATTTGGCACGATTACAGTGATTAAACTAAATTAGGGCTCTGTCCGTGAGCGCTTAAAGCTTGTCCATCGTTTTTTTTTTTAGGTTTTTATTGTGGGATATGAGGGCGGTGTCGTCGACGTATTATAGAATATAGGCGGAGATGTTGATTTGGAATTTGTCTGCAAGGTTATGGTTGTATATGTCTTGGCAGTATAAACCTTTAGAGCCTTGGGGAAGACCTTGGAGACGGGTAAATTCAGAGGAGAGGGCGTTGTTTATTTTAAATTGGAGGATTCTGCCAATGAGGAAATGTTTAAGGATAAAAATAAGATATGGAGGGACATTTAATTGGTGTATTTTGAACAGGAGGCCGTCATGCCACATATTGTCAAAGGTTTTGTTCATGTCAAGGAATAGGGCAGCAGAATGATCTTTACATAGGTCTGATGTTTGTAGGTTATTGGCGAGAATATATAGAGGGTGAGTGGAGGAGTGGAAATGCTTCAATCCAAATTGGTGTGATGGAATAGAAATCTTGAGCAAATTTCACAATTTATTTTTGAGGATGTGTTTTTTTGAGGATGTTCTAGAATTTTGCCTATAACTGGAAGCAGTGCAATGGGGCTGTAACTATTTAGCAGGGAATGATTTTTATGAGGTTTTGGGATGGTGATAATTATACCTTTTTTCCAACATTTGGGAAAGGATCTTTTTTAGAGGTAGTCGTTGAACAGTTTATTTATGTGGAGATAGATATCATCAATAAGGTTTCTAAGTAAGGATTTTTTAACTAATTGTAAATCGGGTCCAGATGCACTGTTTTTGCCATGGAAAAGAGCAGTTATTTCGTTCAGGTCTGTGTTTTCATTTTTTAAATAGTCGTTGATCCATGAATTTATAATAATCTCTCAAAGTTAGAGTTAGAGGGGCTACATAATACGTGTTTGGAAAAGAGGGATGCTTTTTCGGAGTTGGAACGGTACTGTTGGTTATTATAGGAAATGTTGGGGATACAGAATGACAGGCGGTGTTTGGTGATCTTTTTAATGTTGTCCCAGTATGTTCGTTCTGCGTCGTTCTCTATTTATTGACAGACTGACAGACACTTTTTGGTTCGAAACTGGCAGATACGTCTATGTATGGTCTATTCAGTTTAGATTTTAACTCTTTACTGTTCTGCAGTATATTCAGTAAAGTGATTGTTTTTGTTCGATTAGCATCAGGATGAAGGGAGGCAGAGTTGGTTTGTAAAAATTGGTTTTCGATTTAGGGAAGTGTTTTAGAATTAAAGTTGTCAGGAGGGTCTGGAATTGTGGAGCTGACTCTAGGGATACTCCTAAAGTTGAGATTAATTTTAGTAGGATCACTGACCGGGGGAAGGATGTGGTTAAAGTTGATAGATAATGAGATAGCCAAGTAATTTGAGCCAAGGCAGGCTGAGAGGGTAATATCAGTTATAGAATTGACAAGGTTAGAGGTGTGCAGTAATATGTCGGGGGTAGAATCATTATTTTGGGCATAATGAATGTGGAGTTGTTGTGACAGCGAACAAAGAGGGAGTTATTTAAGAAGGATTGGATGTGACGCGTTTTGGTTTTATTGATAATAAAATCGCCGACGATGAGCGAGTATTCAAACAAGGATGCTATTGTTAGGTTATTCCGCTCAATCCCGGGGTGAGGATGGATGTATGCAAAGAAGATGTGGTTTTTCTTTTTATTGAGGAAGGGGATAGTGAAGTGGACTCAATCATTGATGAGATTATTAAGGGATTAGCGATTGGCCGTGCCAAGTTTGAATTTAGGTTGCATAGGTGGATTAAATCTATGGTACCAGTACAAGGTTGTTCTGAAAGTTTCTACAACCTAACCTAACCTAATTTTTACACATTACACATTTACTACATTGTCTACAGAATGGTCCCTATTAGGAAATTACATTATCCCCTGTCATTGTTAGGTTTGAAAATGCTATGTGCCCTCTTTCAAGTTTGTCCCTCTTTGTTGGTACTAAAGTTGGTACATCGCTCAGGTTGAACCCGGTACCTCAGAATCATAAGCCATGATCCCCCAGCCCTTGCCTAGTAATTAGATTTCCGTGTTTTGCCGAGGTAGACCAGTCTCGAAAGGTGAGGTTACTGTCCGGTTTTGTCTCTACAAATAATTGTCCGTCAGTGTTATTTGACAGCTTAAACTATTCAACTATTTTATTCATCGAAGTATGCACCCATACTATCTACAAACTTCTGTCATTTAAGCGGAGGGTGTTCAGGCTGGTGGTTTAAAACCCTGGCGGACGAGAATGAACGAACTGGCTTTGACAAAGACTTGGAAAAGACTTGGAAAGACTTGGAAAAGACTTGGAAAGCCAGTTTTACAGCATTGTCGGAGTTAAATTATTTTCCAATTAAAAAATTGTCCATATTGCGGAAAAGGTGGTAGTCAGTGGGGGCTAGGTCTGGTGAGTATGGAGGGCGATGAAGAAGCTCCAATTTAAATTGCTGCAATTTTGCGATGTTATCATACATTTGTTGTTCAATTAGCGTTATCATGCATTTGTAATGCAATTGAAGCTTCTTCGTCATCCTTCATACTCAGCAGACCTAGCCTCCACTGACTACCACTTCTTGCGCAAACTCAAAAAAATTTAAATTGGTAAACAATTTAACTCCGACAATTCTCTAAAACTGGCTTTCCGAGAATGCTATGACTCTCATCCGCCAGGGTTTTATACCACCGGCCTAAACAACCTGCCGCTTAAATAACAGAAGTGTGTAGATAGTATGGGTGCATAATTCGATGAATAAAATAATTCCTGCTATTTGTAAACTATCAGGCAACTTTGACTTTTTTCTACAAATTTCGACGACCCAATATTTGTCTCTATAAAGCTGTCTATTACAAGTCTTTTGCTGTTGTAGGAATTGATGTTGGCTTAAACTACTCTTAAGTTATCCATCGATATTTACAATTGATTGGGATGTTTCATCAGCCAGAAGGGTGGGGGTGTCGGAGTCAGGGGAGGTTGGGTCAAACATAAGGATGTACTATATCTATTTCCTGAAAAAAGGCATGAGTATCAATTTGATATTCTGATATGAAACGCTTGTTTAGTTTTTTAATTAAATCCTCGGGGTTTGTGTTGCCAGGTAAATTCATTTCCTGTGTGTATGTATTACTTATATAGTCGTGAATGGTGCGTGCTGAGTGGATTCTTGGGTTTTGTGTGACTTCGGTAGGTAGTTCGGCAGATTTCTTGTTTGTGCTTCTTATTCTAACGTTTGGAACTCTATCGATGGAAGTTCTGGGTCGGTTAAGGCACTTCAGTGACCACGCTGAATGGTCGGAAGATCCACTTGATGTGCATTTCGAAGGCAGATTGAACGCATTTTTGGCATTTGACATTTTTGTCGAATAAGTGCTAGTTATTCAACAACGCAAGTGAAAATGTGTGCTAGGAATGGGAGGAGGCGGGGTGCTGTGAGATACGGGATAGTGCCTATTCATAAAAAATAGGCCCCTGGAGGCTAGTAACGAGTCGAACGTCTTGATATCTGGGGTTATTATGCGAATTAAACGTGTTGGATTGTTTTTCGCTCTGGATATTATTCGTTTACACTATCGGAAATTGTAGTTCAGTGAACGGAGGTGTTTTGCAATTGTTGCATCTTCGATTTTATATTCAACTATGATTCGGGGTTTTGGAGGGAGGTGTTTCTGGGAGAGTACTGGGATTGGATTTTGCAAGAATTGATATTTTTTCGGTACTTAAAGGAATTATCGGATCAGTATCTGTTTTAAGGAGGATATTGTTTGCGGTTTTAATGATTATATCCGTTTTTTTTTGGACGGAAGGATTGCCATATGTTGGAGAATTGGTTGTGGGATATGGAAGGATTGCAGTGATGGAGTAGTTGTATTTAAATGTCTTGAGTGGCTTACACGTGTGTGGTGTAGGTTGTAGGTCTTCGGTAGTGTTGGTGTTGTTGTTTGAAGAAGGCCTTGATATGAACAAAGTTGAGGTGGTAGCTAGTGATGTAGTTGTTTTTTGGTTGGAATTGACGATTGATACTTTTTTGGTGGCGAGGCCTTATTTTCTTTTTTTTTTGAAACCCAGCGGCTTCTTCATCTTCATCCGACATTTTCGACATGTGGGATTAGCCAGCATCATCGGTAATCATATCGACAATGCGTGGTTCGATGTTAAAAATTTTATATTATGAGATGAGCATGGGAACCCATACCATCACATCCCATCCCATCGTCGCATGGAATGGTATGAGTGGTATGAACGTCGCGTGGGATGGGATGGGACGACAATTTTGTATGGAACACATTGAGTTGTGATAATCTAATAAATCTACTTCCTGCATAATTAATTGCTTACCGTGCCAATTCTGAAATTTTCCATAAAATTTCCAGCCCAGGAGATTACTGTGATAATGACGTAGTACGTGAAAAATCTTCCGATCCGTTTGCGATGAAAAAGAATTATCCTTAAGAATGTCTGAACCGAAAACAAAGTCTGCTATATGAGTACTGCTCGGGCATGTCCTAAGTATAAAGAAGAATGGGCTATACAGGAAATTAAAACAAGAGAAAAAAATCGTACTATGAAGCTAGGCGGAAAGTAATACCGACTACAGCACCTGTTAACAATACTATATATGCGAAAGTAGCAACACCCACACCCACGAGACCTGCAGCTTTTGACGTAAAGGAACTATCTGTAGCATTAATACCCACGATTCTCTCTTCTCTCCACGAGTCTCTTAAAACGCTTATCCAACAAGAAATAGAGAGTTTAGCAAAATCATTCACACCAGCATCAACTGCAAAAATTTCATTCGCGACAAGCGAGAAAGATGGATAAATGGGACGGGCCGCGCGACCGAGATGTGATGAGACGAAAATATTAGGTTTGTGGGATGGGACAGTGGGACGAAAGTTTGATGCGATGGGACAGTGACGGGATGGGACCTGGAACGAAAAACTCGTCCTATCCTCATCTATAATATGAATTATATTTTGTTGGATTTATGTTATATTTCTCTCAAATAAATTTAAATTTAGAAAAATTTTAATTTCCGGTAGAAATAACCGGAAAAAATGGGTCTAGCGTTGCCGTAGATAATTTTAGCAAGTATTTGCAGACGTATTCGTATTCTCCCGTTGGCATGTCCAGAACGGCTCCAGTTCAACCAAATTAAATAGGTTTTATCAAATGCATAAAATTCCGTTTTATTTCTATGTCATGGGATTAATTTATGCTAAATATCGTTATTTGAAAATTATTATAAATTCCTAATAAAATAAATATTGTGTTTATAAACATTTTAAAGAAATTGTCGCAATTCCAAACATACGTAAAAATTTTCACAAAAACTAATATTATAAACAAAATATTATAATACAATCAATAAAATGTTATATACAGTTTAATCTTGATTATCTGGCGGTTGGTTAATCCGGCAAGTTCAGTAATCCGGCGCTATGTGGAAATACGTGTCTCGTCGGATATAAACATCGCGCATAGCTGAAATAAAGTCAAAAGGGACACCCTTGATTCGCGATTCTGACCAAGCTCAATTGTCTTCGGAATTTCTACAAGAGCTTTCCAACAAACGTGAATTGGATGTTACGCTGACAAACGATGACATAGCTTGGCTTGAAGGCACAAGCGAGGAAAATTTTTATTTAATATCTGACGTAGAAATCCTCAGCCTAATTTGTTCCACGGATGACGATAAAGCTAACGATGACTTGAATGTTTGAACTCGGCGAACTGTAGCAAACGGTGACGCGTTTAACGTACTCAATGTTTGTTCGAAATGGACAGAAGAAAACGTTTGCGTTTTTGATAAAATGTTTAGAGACAAAGAAACAAAAATCAAAATTATTTTGTATAATATTTTTTTAGTTATTAGTCCAAAATGGCCTGAATAGTATAGCTGAGAGCTGGATATTTGTCTGGTCTGTCCAGAAATTCAAATTTTGAGTTTGTTTGCCCGTAAATCTAAAATTAATTTAAACATTACAAAATGATCCGAATAAGTTTGTTTGTCTGTAGAAGTTGGAATTTTGTCTGGTCTGTCTAGAAAATACAATGAGAATTTGTCTGTTAGTTCTAAATTTGACTG
Organism: Phosphuga atrata; assembly: GCA_944588485.1. Taxonomy (NCBI): domain Eukaryota; kingdom Metazoa; phylum Arthropoda; class Insecta; order Coleoptera; family Silphidae; genus Phosphuga; species Phosphuga atrata. Next base: position 13,082,826 of record OX155902.1, read on the forward strand.
ATACCTCTTGAATTTCTAATTTTAGTTGGTTTATCAGTAAAAAAATAATTTAATCAGCCCAAATAGATTAAGTTTGTTTGTCTGTAAGTTGGAAAGTTGTCAGCTTGAATTCCAAAGATGAGTTTTGAAATAAAAAATTAATTTAAACAGGGTACTAATGTAAAATTGGAAATTTCTCCTAGAAAGAAATTTCAGAAAATCTGAGTTTGTCTGTAAGCTGGAAAATTGTTTGGTATATTTAGAGATGAGAAATCTCAGAAATTAAAATTTTAGTTTACCTATCTGTAAATCAAGAATAATTGAGTCTAAAAAGAATTGTGTACGTTTGTCGTTTGTACGTTTAAGAATTTCTGTATGTAAGTTAGAAATTTATCTGGTTCGTCCAGAAATTTGAGTTTGTTTATCGGAAAGATAAAATTTGAAAATACATAAATCCAAAAGTTTTATATAATATAATGAATAAAATATTAATTTAGAAAATTTACCTTTATTTTACACAAGTCTAAAAAGAAATTCTATAAATATTCTTTCAATTATTCTGGCAGATATTTTTGTACTTTCTTATTATTCTTAATATAAAAAACATTTTGGTATTAAAAAAATGAAAATTGAAAATAATCTTTAAAAAATAAAAATTATCAAATAACAGACAATAAATTAATTCATAGAAAACTTAATATTTTGATATTTAAAAAATATTTAAGATTGAACAAATATTTCCAATTATCAAAAAAGAAACAGAAATAAAATTAAATAAAACAAATTTTTCAAAATATTTCTTATTCATTAGATGCAAATTTCTAAATATATATATTTTTTAACATTTTCTCTTAAATGAGTTCAAACGTAAAATGATAGTTTTTACATTAAAAAACTTCTGTAAGAAATAATCCAGGCATGAAATCGAAATGTTATTCAAGCATCAAATTTTCCTACTTTATTAATCATTTTCTTTGTGAATGTTTTTCTTTGGTTAATTTTACATAATTAGTTTCCAAATTATTCTCTGTTATTATTTAAATGATTTGTGTTTGTTATGAAATATTATTAGATTTTTGGAATATTTGATTTGCATTAGAATTTTTCATTCTTATTGCAGTAAACTCTCGTTTATCCGGAAAGGAGGGAAAATGGGAGGCACTGGTAGAACAAATTAACCGCTGGAGACAGAGACAGTCGCAGCCTGTGGCAAAGAGACTTTTGCCGTCAGGTAGACACTTTCGTTAGAATTTTTTTAATAATTTTTTTCTTTTGATTATTATTTGCGAATTTTTTTTAGTTTTGTTTTTACTTTAACGAATTTATTATTCCGGATAAACGATTAAGAGTACCACTGTATGTTATTTCAGTATGTTGAATATGATGTTAAGTTTTAAGGAATGTTTTTGGGTTAATGAATTTTTGTTTAGAAAATGTATGTATACGTTTAAATACGTTTCTTTTTTTTATTATGGATGAATAAAAAGTTAATTTCGAAAGTCTTTTGTCGTTATTTTTTGTGTGATTTTGTTGGAAATGAATTTGAGAAACAATTTGAAAAAAAAACTATTACGTAAAACCTAGATTAAGCGACAAAAAAGCAATTTTTTTTAGAAATCTTTAAACAAAAATTAAAAACTTTTAACTTTCGGATATATTTTTATACCTACATTTTTATACTTTATAATTCTTTATTTCTTTTTATTCTTTGTATTCGGGTTTTTCAACCTTTGTCATAAATCATTGATCTTCTAAATCTCTAATTATGAACATTGCAATCCTGCATAAAGCAGATGCCACTTAAAGAAGAAGAATCTCTAATAATTCCATCACTATTTATAAATTTTTAATTATTTTTCTATTTAAATTATTTTTTATTATCATTATTAAATTTTAATGTCAACAATAAAATAACAAAAACCGTGTTTAAAATTTTTTAGTCATTTATGATACAAGTGTGTGAAGAAGGGCTTTTTTCACACACGTGTATCATTCATTATTTTATCTACGAAGCATGCTAAACTCTGTTGAATCTGCAAACAAATTATTATTTCTCACCGATAATATTGAAAAATTGTAATTTTGATGTAATTTTTATTACTTATGCGTTAAAAGTACTATCTTGGCGCACGGTTTTTAGTGCGAAAAATACGATTCTTCGTTGTATTACCATATAACTTGGCCCTCTCGAGCGAATGCGCGCCCACTTTCGCTCTCGTGACCAATTGACAACTTACCGCCCTAGTTGCAAAATATGCTATTTTCAAATCACCGATTTCACGGTCAATAAGGTTAGAACGTTCAGCGCCTCCGGGGCAAAAATTTCTAAATAGTTAAAACGCACAGTGACGGGAACACTATTTGGTCGTTGTCGATGTAATCTAGGTTCTTCTTCTTCTGGCGCTACAGCCCAATTTGATCCTTGGCCTCCCCTAGCTTCCTGGCCACTTCCTTCCATCTTCCTAGTTGAAGGATGCGTCTGGCGTCCTGGTCTACTTCATCCTCCCATCGTTCTTCTGCTCCATTCGGCCGCTCAAGATTCTTTTGGGTATTCTACCATCTGGCATTCTTATGATGTGGCCTGCCCATCGGAAGCGGTGCAGTTTCACGTATATCGACACTTTGGTTTTTAAAGACCTGATGTACTTCCTTGTTGTATTGCCTCCTATATTCTTCATTTTCCCGTCCTAGGATCCTGCTTAATATTTTCCTCTCGAACGCGTCGATTTTTCGTGAGTATTTTCAGTCGTACGTGAGTATTGGTCGGATGATTGTTTTGTACACCTTATTTTTTGTGTCTCTGTATATCACATTGGACTTGAGTACATTCGCCAATGAGAAATACGCTTTATTTGCCATCATCACTCTGGCTCTAATTTCCGCGTCTTTCAGGCCTTTGCTATTGATGTTTGCGCCAAGATATTTGAAGTCGTTCACTTGTTCCAAGTTGTCTTGTATTTGTATTCTTGGTGTACCCATTCTACTTTGTACTTTGTTTTGTCGATATTGATTTGAAGGCCGATTGTATGGGCTGTTGATTTTAGTGCTGAATAAGCTTCCTCCGTGGCTCGAATTGTGTGTCCCATTATGTCAATATCATCCGCGTATGCTGCGAGTTGTATGGATTTGTTTATTAGCGAGTTGTCTCTCCCTATACCAGTCTTTCTTATTCCATGCTCCAGGGCCAGTCCATCGCCTTGTTACAGCCCTTGTCTACATGTCAAGCTTTCCGATAAATTTTCTGCACCCGCACCTGCGCATTCTGACGTTGTGAGTTGGACAAGTCTTACCAGCTTTTTTGGTATACGCAGTTCTGTCAGTATCACGTATAACTCGTCTCTGTTTATGAAGTCGTATGCTTGTTTGAAATCGACGAACTCATTGCATACGCCGACATTGTGTTCCCAGGCTTTTCTGAGAGTACGTTTGACGTTGTGTATTTAGTCTACTGTCGGTCTTCCAGGTCTAAAACCTGCTTGGTGCTCTCCTATTATATTTGATATAAAATGCTTAAGTCTGTTGTTAATTATGGTCGTGAATATTTTGTATCCGTTGCACACAAATGATACTCCTCTGTGGTTTGAGCATGTCATCCTATCGCCTTTCTTGTATATCGGGCGTATTATGCTCTCGTTCCATTCTTGCGGGATCTGTTCCTTCTTCCATATTTCCATTAGGAGATGGTGTAGTTAGCATGCTAGCTCGCCGCAATGTTTCAGTATTTCGCTTTATATTTTGTCGATGCCTGGAGATTTGGTAGCCTTTAGCGGGTTGTTTGCTGTTAAAACTTCTTATATAGTTGGTACCATCGTGTGTTCGCTGTCTTCCTCCATTGGCAGTAGCTCTGCTTGTCTTAACGGTGTTACTGGGGCTATAGTTTGCAGTCTACTATCCGTAGTGTTCGGATTTTAGCCACTTTTCGAAGTACTATTTCCAGCTGTCCTCTATCTGACGTTAATCACTTATGATTCTTCCCGTTTCATCTCTGCATAAACTTGTTAGGGGTTTGAAACCTTCTCTTCTCTGCTTCAGGTATTTGTACGCGTAATCTAGGTTAATCTAGAGTTATGGTTAAGTTAAGTTATAGTAGTAGTATATCCTTTTATTGGCATAATTTAAACAACAAACAGATATAAACCAGGAAAGTACTAAATTCTCCAGCCAAATCAAATCCCCAAGTTAGAAATCGAGTAAGAGATAATTCAAAATAATAATAATAATGACAAACAATAATTACACGCTCCCAAAAATTAACAAGATAATTTGGTTTCATCACACGAAAAACGAACTAGTTTTTTTTAACTGCACCACCTTTTCCATCAAGGGCCAACTAGAACGATCCTCTCTCATGCACACACTCCAGTCTTCTACCACCACTCTCTCTGTCTCTTCACTTCCTCTGACATTCCGCGTTCCACAGTTTTGCGCCCAATGTGCCCAGACATCGCTAGCCTCCCCACATATCCCACACAGCCCAAAGCGAGTGCCCATCCAGCACCTCCGACCCTTTTCTTCTGACCTGCACCTGTGCCGTGCTATCAATGCTTGAAGTAGCCTCGAGCTTCTAAGGTACAACGGAAGCCTTTTGGAAAACTTGCACGCTCCCATATTCTGTGAGAAACTTGCTCCCTTCGATCTTACCCTGACGACTCATCAACTCCACCTCGGGTAATCTTCAGTACCTACACCAATTCTTCCGCCTTCCTTCCACTTCCAAACATTCTCTCAATCTCACCATATTCCCACCCGCAACTTTCATATAACTTCTCCCTTTCGAACCTGGTATGGGACTGTGTGGGAAAGACAAGCTTGGCAGAGAAAATAAAGTAACGCTGTACTGGGTACCAGGACACACTGGTATAGATGGAAACGAAGAAGCCGATCAGTTAGCAAACAACGGATCTAGTAAACCCTTTATAGGCGCGGAACCCTTTTGCGGGATGAGTATGAACACCATCCACAAAAGCGTGGATCAAAAAATAAGAGAACAATAGATACACCTGGAAAGAACTTCCAGGGCTAAGACAATCCAAAGTAATGCTGGGATCTTTTAACCAGAAAAGAACAATAGCTTGACTGAAACTAAACAGGAACAAGCTTAGAATTCTGACAGGGGTCCTGACGAGACAATAGAGACTTAGAAAACACCTCAAGGCCATAGGCCTAGCGGAAGATGACAGATTATGTGGCTCGGCAGAGGAAACCCCCATCTGCTCAAAGACTGCGGAGCACTGCTCTGCAAGAGACAGATGTATCTTGAGATCCACTGCTTGAACGCAAAGGAGTTGCAGTTCTTGAATCCCACCCTGATCCTGTAATTCCTCAAGGAATCAGGTCTAGAGGAGGCGCTCTAAATGTGTAAGTATACCAACAATTAGAGGAAGTGGGTGGGGTGCAATAGATCTATGAAGATCGCAGTATAAGTCACCACGGAAATCTACAATCTACTACGCCTCCTGCTTGACATCTGCTCAGTACACTCTCTAAATCCGCAGTGTACAGGTTGAATAAAATTGGATTCAACTGACACCCCTGCCTTAGAGCCACTCTTACATCAAAACTTTCTGAAACTTCCTCTTTTACTTTCACTCTGCAACGTGTACACATCAATCTAATTCTCTCAATTACCTGCCGCCCTATACCTTGCGTTCCCAGACATTCCCGCATTCTCTCTCTCCACAGTATCATTAGCTGCTTTAAGGTTCTTCATTAGTTCCTTCTTCGAACATATTTCTATGTAATCAAGTGATCCACCGCACTATAATTCTTCCTAAACCCTTACGGTTTTGTACGACGAATCCATAATAATTATTCCTCGGTATTTGGCAAGGTTTTCCCTATCTCCGCTTTTATAGATTGGCACAATTATGCCTTCTTTCCAGCGCTTTGGTGTCCTTTTAAAGCCACTATATACATCTTGCAATTCCTTGAATAACTCTCGCTGGATGTCAATCGCCGCGTACTTCCACCCTTTATTCGGAATAGTCAGGACCCACTTTTTTTAATTCGGTAGCCTATCTAAAACACGTAAAAATCCCTCCTACTTTATTGGTTAAGTTATATTAGAGCCAGATAAATGCAGGCTGAGAGGCCGAGACTTGATGCAAAATAAGAAAAATTAATGCAATGTTATTATACGTCAGAAAATTTATTTTCTCTACGTATGTTTTTTGTTTAGTAACGCGAGTTGTTGCCATAGTAGCAACAAATAGAAACCGTTTAATAATTAAACTTCATTTAATTTACATTGATCTTTTTACGCACGATTTTTGATACTTTTACACATGATTATGACAACGACATCCTTCAGATACAGTGATTACTTATTGAGTTCATTTTGGTGTGCGAGTAGATAAACTATTATTATGATACAGTGTGTGTGAAGAAGGGATTTTGTGCGAAGTTTGAAGCCCGAGCCGAAGGCGAGAAGGCTTTTAAAGCCTCAAGCCGAAGGATTTTAAAGCCTCTATATACATCGATCAATTCCTTGAATAACTGTCGCTGGATGTCAATCGCCGCGTGCTTCCACGCTTTATTCGGAATACAGTCCCACTGTTTTTTATTCGGTAGCCTATCTGAAACACCTAAATCCTCCTACGTTATTGGTTAAGTTATATTAGGACCAGATAAATTCACTGACTGAGAGGCCGAGACTTGATGCAAAATAAGAAAAATTAATGCAATCTTAATATACGTCAGATTATTTATTTTCTCTACGTCTATGTTTGTTGTTTTGTAACGCGAGTTGTTGCCATAGTAACAACAAACAGAAATCGTTTAATAATGAAACTTGTGAGTTTGTGAAACTAATGAGAAAACAAATACACACATATTTCTATCCGCTAAAACCTCGAAATGCAATATACAGTATAATCTTGATAGTCCGACACTTATAGGACCAGACAACTGTCGGATTATCAAAATATTCCGGATTATCAGGATTAAACAAAAACAATAACAATTTTGCATATTTTATGTACAATTATATTTCAGAAAGAATAAAATATGCATCTATATAGGTAAACGTGTATCTAGAAAAAAATATATACAAACTTAGAACAGATAGTAAGACAATTGTAGAGTGGAATTAGCTTGGTCAGAATCGCCAATCAAGTTTTTAGAGTTAAAAGCAGGGTGTGTTGGCCAGACCTATTTCCAAGAACACTAGATGGTGTTGTTTTTGACCTAATTTCTTTTGTGCGCGAGGTTTATATCCGGCGCGGAACAGCGTAAAGAAAAGACACGTGTTTCCCTAGAGCGCCGGATTACTGAACGTGTCCGATTATACTTATTTGTTTTCTCGGGAACTCTACGTTGATGTTTAAGCGTTTTACGAATAATAGTATTATGTCTAACGCTTAATCCGCACGAACTTGTATGTCTCTTGAAAATGGCGAGGTTTAGTTCACCGAAACGTCGAGAATCCGGTTCTTTTCAGAACTAGCCCGGTTCTTTTCAGAACTAGCCCGGTTCTTTTCAGAACTAGCCCGGTTCTTTTCAGAATTAGCCCGGTTCTTTTCAGAACAACATCGAAAACCCCGAGAATACGAATCAACATTGGCAAAAATCACTAACTAAACATGGACATTTTTAATTGTAGAGATTTTGATCTAAACGCCTTAAATCGACTTGGGCACATTATCTCATTTTTGCACATTATCTCATATATAAAATATCTTCGAAAATTTATGTATTTCCAAAAATATAATTATATTAACACAAGTTATCATACATTAAATTTGTCCCTAGTCTTGCCTCCCTAGTCTTCTTTGTCTAGTCGTGACTGTCTAATGTGGAATGTCTAGCCTAATCTCTCTTGTCTTGTTGGTCTAGTCTAGTCTTCTCTGTCTCGTCTTATCTGTCTGTCTGTCTGTTCAATCTTATCTAATATATGTCTTGTCTTAATTAAAAAACAATATGTTTAAATAAAAAACACTTTAAGACCCTATGTTATCTTATATTTTTAGCTCAACTAATTTCATTTTAAATGCTTCCCGTTAAATAAAAAAATAACTAGAACAAAACTTTTTTGAAGCCAAAACTTAAAGAACATGTGTTACGCGTCATTTGCTAATCCAATTGCGCTTAAACTACTCTCGTATTTCAAACTCTCGCTGTTTTTTCCCAGAAAAGACATAAATCCTCAACCCAAACACAGTAAATCAATTGTTTGCCCCTTTTCCATCGAACAATTAAGACCCACACATATAACCTAATAGTAACATTAAAAAAAGGGAAAATTTCAATATTTAAATTTTATTAAGTTCCTATTCTCTATTTGTTTTTCGATATTTACTCTAGAATTTCATTATTTAAAGATATGATGAAGTTCTATAGTAAACATAAAAAAACAGATAGTCAAGCCATGTATCTCATATATAAAATTGTTTGTTTTTGCTGTCTTCTTGTTTCTTAACCCTCTCATGCATGAATTTTTGAAATGGCGAATAAAATAATATTTTAAGTATTTTTAGGATATAATAAAACAATATACATTTTTTTGAATTCTTTTTAATGCATTTAATCAGATTTTCAACCATGTCCACTGTAGTGTACTACATGTATTTATGGCTATAACTTATTTTTCTGAATGAAAGCTGGCAAAGTAGTCGGGGCACAATGGACGCCTATTATCGCCTAGTAGCTTTAATATTTCCGTGCTTTTCACATTAATTTGAGACCTCAAACTTAGGCCACTTGTGCGCTAAGTTTCTCACATATAAGATTGTCTGAATTGTACTCATTTCTTAAATATAAAACGCTATACACACTTGATGACCCAACTTGCTCAAATTGTTCTGAAATAGTACATTTATCAGAAGAATAACTAACCTAAACCATTTAACATTTAGATATTGTTTAATTTATTATAATATTATTACAAGTGTCTAGTGACCTAATCAATACAGACTCGATTCAATTACCGACCTTGGACTAACATATAAGTTTCTTACATATAAGATTGTCTAAATCGTTCTGGTTTCTGTTCTATAGCTTAAGATTACTTAATTTTAGATTAGTGCCAATACAGATCATTGTAAATTATTTGCGGCATTAGTTTAGTATTTTGTTTATTGGTGCAATGTATATGTAATTGTTTGTCCATTGAAATGTCTGCAGTAAAAATCGTCAATGCCTAAAAAACTTGTATTCGTACTGAATGTTTCAACGATGTGTTGTAAAATTGTTTATTTTGTTTTGAATTTGTTTTTTAATTTTCTGTATGACTGTTCAGGGACAAATTTTTCATATAATTAAGGTGAAATTTCCTAGTGAGGAAATAATACTAGAGAGCAAAAGAGGATCGTTGTTGTTGTGTCCCGTTTGTTTTTGTTTTGTTTGTTTTCCTGTTGCAGGTCCCGAAGGATGCAATTTGTTCATCTACCACCTGCCGCAAGAATTTAACGACACCGACCTGGCGTCGACGTTCTTGCCCTTTGGTCCGGTAATTTCGGCAAAAGTGTTTATAGACAAGCAAACCAATCTGTCCAAGTGTTTCGGTTTCGTTTCGTTTGATAACACGCAATCGGCTCAACAGGCCATACAAGCCATGAACGGTTTCCAAATCGGCACCAAACGATTAAAAGTGCAATTGAAAAGGGCCAAAGACGCCTCACGACCATATTAAAAAAAATATATATAATATATTAATATAATTATTTTTTTTCCAAGCAAAGAATTTTTTTGTTTGTCTATATTTTTTTTGAGAAGTTTTTTAATTTTAAAAAGAAATTGAATTTAAAAAGTGCAGTGTCTGTGTGACATACCCCAACCTCAGGATAAATATAAAAAAAGAAATTTATAAATAAATTTAACAAAAAATAATAAATTTAAAAAAACAAAGATTTATATCACTAATTTAATACGGACTGTGAGATATATAAAAAGAATATTACCCTAGTTAAAATCGCGACAGGGTTTTTAAAAAAATTTGTTTTCTAAATTTTCTAAATTTCTCTTCGTCTTTTTTATACCAAATATTTATACGAAAAACCTTGTCGTATGTATAAAAGAATATTATTAACGAAACCAAAAAAAAAAAAAATATTTCGCAGCCAGTTTTTTGATTTGTCGAACGACGAGGATGTTTCGGTAAAAACAACCAAACATTTCATTTTAAGTTCCTCTTACATACTGTTATTACCCTCCACACACAAAAAGAACAACTAGTTATTTCGGAAAACACTTCCACCCCAATTTGTTCCAAAGCAAAATATATTAGGAAACCAAAAAAAAGTTCGTGCAAAAACCGACAAACTAAACAATTTTTTGATTCCCTAAACCTATTTTTATTACACAAACAAATTAAACACACTTTAAGTTTTTCTTTGTATTTTTTGTCTCTTGATTTTCTCGTGGCGTTGCGCGTTAAGACATCCTCTGTTGTTATTATTCTGTTTTTTTATTTAATTTTTTTGTTTTTTCTTAGGCCCATTTAAATGTGTTTTTAATTTTACCATTTTCTGTTGTTTATTATTATTACGATTTTCGAGTGGAATCTGTTTTAGTTGAGTGTTTATATAATAATGAGAAAAAAAATTGCAAAAAAATTGATCGATTGAACGATAAAAAGCATAGTATGAATTTATTATTCTAGATTCTATATTTTCTATCACACCTACACAAAAATAAAAAAAAACGTTGACAAAAAGAAAAGTCTACAATTTATTATTATTATTATTATTAATTTATATAGCATGTATCTTTCATTGAATTGTATTTTTGTTTTCTATTTGTCGATTAAAACCAAAGTTAGACTTGTATATTCATTATTCTGTTGCTCTCTGCAAAAACAAAATATTCTTAGAGAAAAATCCTTTTTTTTCTCACAATCTTTTATCAACCGGCGAAATGTTTCTGTGTTCTGTGTACTATCACTTATTATTTATTGTTTTTTATTATTATTTAAGTGGTGCATATTGCGCGTATTTAGTGCGTCCAGTGTTTTTGGCTTCTGTTTGTGTCTACTAATTATATGTCAACTGTGTTTCTTCATCTTAAAGTAAGTTGCTCATCTACTAACAATTTATTGCTCTATCTATTAATAATATATAGACAACACTTATGTTTTATTAAATACTAACTTATTAGTTTTTTAATTTCAGAGATATATCTTAATATCGTTTAGACTCGACACACTGACAAGAATAGATAAGGCTGTAGTTTAGAGAAAACTTTACAACATTAAAAAGACAAGACTAGATAAGATCAAACACAACCAGACAAGATTAGAAGTAGAGTCAAAGGAAGACAGGACCAAATATGATCAACTAGAACGGACGAAACAAGACAAGATAAGACCTGACTGAAACAGACAAGACCAGACAAGGTCAGACGAGGTCAGACAAGATCATACAAGACGAGACAAGACTCGGTAAGAACAGACAGGACCAGACATCACCAGACAAAACCATACAAGTCCAGACAAGGCCGGACAAAACCAGACAAGACAAGCAAGCACTAGACAAGACAAGGCCAGAGAATACCAGCTAGAGCAGATAAGACCTGATAAGACTAGACAAGACCAGAAAAGACCAGGCAATTCCTGAAAACACCAGACAATACTGGACAGCACCAGAGAAAACCATACAAGACCGGACAAGATCAGACAAAACCAGACAGGAACAAGCAGGATCAGACACGCTCAGACATGTTCAGACAAGATCAGACAAGCCCAGGCAAGATCAGACAAGTCTAAACAAGACTTTTACAGAAATAAACCAGGCTTGTTAAGACCAGACTAAGAGATGGACGAGGCTACATAGGTTTAGAAATTAAAAAAAAATACAAAAGACAAAATAAGATTGGATAAGATTAGACAAGACTAAATAAGATTATACATTACTAGACTAGGCAATGCTGTACAACTCTTGTAGTACTCTTGTAGGCAAGAAAAGATAGGACAAGACCACATACTAGCCAACACTAGACAAGACCAACCAAGAAAAGACAAAATCCCGGAAAAAACAAAAAATGACCGTACTAAAGACCCAAAATGCCAAAAACATCAGCCAAGACACGACCGGACCATACCAATCAAGACCAGTAAAACCACACAAAACCAGACAAGACCAAACAAAACCAGACAAGGCCAGAAAAGACCAGACAAAACCATACAAGACCAGACAAAACCAGACAAGACCAGCCAAGCCCAGATCAGCCCAGACAAGACTGCACAAGAACAGACTGGCCCAGACAAACCAGGCAAGACCAGACAAGCCAATACCAGACCAGGCTAGACCAGACATGACGAGACTAGACCGTACAAGGCTATACAATACCCCACAAAACCAGACGAGACATGACCAAACAATACCAGACCAGGGAAGACCAGACAGGACTAGACAAGACCAGACAAGAGCAGACAAGACCAGACAAGACCGGACAAGACCAGAAAATACCGGACAAGACCAGACAAGAACAGACAAGACCAGGCAAGATCAGACAAGACAAGATCAGACAAATCAGTAAAATCTAGAGAAGACCACACAAACCCTGACAAAGTCTTACAAGCCCAGACAAACCAGGCAAGACCAGGCAAGCCCAGACAAAACCAGAAAAGACCAGACAAATCAGGCTAGACCAGAGAAGGAAATACCTCAACAGGCAATACCAGACATGACGAGACTCGACCCTACAAGGGTACACAAGAGCAGACAAGACCATACAGGACCAGACAAGACCAGGCAAGACCAGACAAGACCAGACAAGACCAGACAAGACCAGACAAGACCAGACAAGACCAGACATGACTAGACAAGATCAGAGATTGACATACCAGACCGAACAAGACCAGACAAGAACAAGTAAGACCAGACAAGATTAGGCAAGATCAGACAAGACAAGACCAGACTAATCAGTAAAGGCTAGACAAGACCAGACAAGACAAGACCAGACAAGATTGGACGTGACGAGACAAGACCCCACAAGACCAGACAAGACCATACAAGACTATACAAGGCCAGACATGACTAGACAAGACAAGACGAGACAAGACCAGACAAGACCAGACAAGACCAGACAAGACCAGACAAGACCAGACAAGGCCAGACAAGACCAGACAAGACTAGACAAGACCAGAAAAGACCAGACAAATCAGGCTAGACCAGAGAAGGAAATACCTCAACAGGCAATACCAGACATAACGAGACTCGACCGTACAAGGCTAGACAAGAGCAGACAAGACCATACAGGACCAGACAAGACCAGGCAAGACCAGACAACACCAGACAAGATCAGACAAGACTAGACAAGACCAAAGATTGACATAACAGACCGAACAAGACCAGACAAGAACAAGTAAGACCAGACAAGATTAGGCAAGATCAGACAAGACAAGATCAGACTAATCAGTAAAGGCTAGACAAGACCAGACAAGACAAGACCAGACAAGACCATACAAGACTATACAAGGCCAGACAAGACTAGACAAGACAAGACCAGACAAGACCAGACAAGACCAGACAAGACCAGACAAGGCCAGACAAGACCAGACAAGACTAGACAAGACCAGAAAAGACCAGACAAATCAGGCTAGACCAGAGAAGGAAAAACCTCAACAGGCAATACCAGACATGACGAGACTCGACCCTACAAGGGTACACAAGAGCAGACAAGACCATACAGGACCAGACAAGACCAGGCAAGACCAGACAAGACCAGACAAGACCAGACAAGACCAGACAAGACCAGACAAGACCAGACATGACTAGACAAGATCAGAGATTGACATACCAGACCGAACAAGACCAGACAAGAACAAGTAAGACCAGACAAGATTAGGCAAGATCAGACAAGACAAGACCAGACTAATCAGTAAAGGCTAGACAAGACCAGACAAGACAAGACCAGACAAGATTGGACGTGACGAGACAAGACCCCACAAGACCAGACAAGACCATACAAGACTATACAAGGCCAGACATGACTAGACAAGACAAGACGAGACAAGACCAGACAAGACCAGACAAGACCAGACAAGACCAGACAAGACCAGACAAGGCCAGACAAGACCAGACAAGACTAGACAAGACCAGAAAAGACCAGACAAATCAGGCTAGACCAGAGAAGGAAATACCTCAACAGGCAATACCAGACATAACGAGACTCGACCGTACAAGGCTAGACAAGAGCAGACAAGACCATACAGGACCAGACAAGACCAGGCAAGACCAGACAACACCAGACAAGATCAGACAAGACTAGACAAGACCAAAGATTGACATAACAGACCGAACAAGACCAGACAAGAACAAGTAAGACCAGACAAGATTAGGCAAGATCAGACAAGACAAGATCAGACTAATCAGTAAAGGCTAGACAAGACCAGACAAGACAAGACCAGACAAGACCATACAAGACTATACAAGGCCAGACAAGACTAGACAAGACAAGACCAGACAAGACCAGACAAGACCAGACAAGGCCAGACAAGACCAGACAAGACCAGACAAGACCAGACAAGACCAGACAAGACCAGACAAGACCAGACAAGACCAGACAAGACCAGACAAGACCAGACAAGATCAGACAAGACCAGACAAGACCAGACAAGACCAGAGAAGACCAGACAAGAGCAGACAAGACCAGACAAGACCAGACAAGACCAGACAAGACCAGACAAGACCAGACAAGACCAGACAAGACCAGACAAGACCAGACAAGACCAGACAAGACCAGACAAGACCAGACAAGACCAGACAAGACCAGACAAGACCAGACAAGACCAGACAAGACCAGACAAGACCAGACAAGACCAGACAAGACCAGACAAGACCAGACAAGACCAGACAAGACCAGACAAGACCAGACAAGACCAGACAAGACCAGACAAGACCAGACAAGACCAGACAAGACCAGACGAGACCAGACAAATCGAACCAGACCAGACAAGACCACGCAAACCCTGACAAAACCTTACATGCCCAGACAAGACCAGACAAACCAGACAAGACCAGACAAGGCTTTACAAGGCCAGTTAGGACCAGACAAGACCAGAAAAGATCACACAAAAACAGACAAGACCAGGCAAAATCAGACAAGACAAGATCAGACAAATCAGTCATTACCAGACAGGACGAGACAAGAACAGGTAAAAAAAACCATACAAGACAAAAGAGGACCAAAAAAGGCTTGACAAGACCAAACAAGGTCAGACAAGACCAGCCACTACCAGACAAGACTAGAGAAACGCAGACCAGGCAATACCAAACCAGGCAAGACCAGACAAGACGAGGCTAGGCCATACTAGGTGAGACGAGAGCAGACCAGGCAATACAAGACCAGGAAAGAACAGACATGACGAGACTATACCATACAAGGCTAGACAAGACCAGACAAGACCAGAGAAGACCAGACAAGACCAAACAAGACCAGACAAGACCAGACAAGACCAGACAAGACGAGACAAGACCAGACAAGACCAGACAAGACCAGACAAGACCAGACAAGACCAGACAAGACCAGGCAAGACCAGACAAGACCAGACAAGACCAGACAAGACCAGACAAGACCAGACAAGACCAGACAAGACCAGACAAGACCAGACAAGATCAGACAAGACCAGACGAGACCAGACAAGACCAGACAAATCGAACCAGACCAGACAAGACCACGCAAACCCTGACAAAACCTTACAAGCCCAGACAAGACCAGACAAACCAGACAAGACCAGACAAGGCTAAACAAGGCCAGTCAAGACCAGACAAGACCAGAAAAGATCACACAAAAACAGACAAGACCAGCCAAATCAGACAAGACAACATCAGACAAATCAGTCATTACCAGACAGGACGAGACAAGAACAGGTAAAAAAAACCATACAAGACAAAAGAAGACCAAAAAAGGCTTGACAAGACCAAACAAGGTCAGACAAGACCAGCCACTACCAGACAAGACTAGAGAAACCCAGACCAGGCAATACCAAACCAGGCAAGACCAGACAAGACGAGGCTAGGCCATACTAGGTCAGACAAGAGCAGAGCAGGCAATACCAGACCAGGAAAGAACAGACATGACGAGACTATACCATACAAGGCTAGACAAGACCAGACAAGACCAGACAAGACCAGACAAGGCCAGACAAGACCAGACAAGACCAGACAAGACCAGACAAGACCAGACAAGACCAGACAAGACCAGACAAGACCAGACAAGACCAGACAAGACCAGACAAGACCAGACAAGACCAGACGAGACCAGACAAATCGAACCAGACCAGACAAGACCACGCAAACCCTGACAAAACCTTACATGCCCAGACAAGACCAGACAAACCAGACAAGACCAGACAAGGCTTTACAAGGCCAGTTAGGACCAGACAAGACCAGAAAAGATCACACAAAAACAGACAAGACCAGGCAAAATCAGACAAGACAAGATCAGACAAATCAGTCATTACCAGACAGGACGAGACAAGAACAGGTAAAAAAAACCATACAAGACAAAAGAGGACCAAAAAAGGCTTGACAAGACCAAACAAGGTCAGACAAGACCAGCCACTACCAGACAAGACTAGAGAAACCCAGACCAGGCAATACCAAACCAGGCAAGACCAGACAAGACGAGGCTAGGCCATACTAGGTGAGACAAGAGCAGACCAGGCAATACAAGACCAGGAAAGAACAGACATGACGAGACTATACCATACAAGGCTAGACAAGACCAGACAAGACCAGAGAAGACCAGACAAGACCAAACAAGACCAGACAAGACCAGACAAGACCAGACAAGACGAGACAAGACCAGACAAGACCAGACAAGACCAGACAAGACCAGACAAGACCAGACAAGACCAGGCAAGACCAGACAAGACCAGACAAGACCAGACAAGACCAGACAAGACCAGACAAGACCAGACAAGACCAGACAAGACCAGACAAGATCAGACAAGACCAGACGAGACCAGACAAGACCAGACAAATCGAACCAGACCAGACAAGACCACGCAAACCCTGACAAAACCTTACAAGCCCAGACAAGACCAGACAAACCAGACAAGACCAGACAAGGCTAAACAAGGCCAGTCAAGACCAGACAAGACCAGAAAAGATCACACAAAAACAGACAAGACCAGCCAAATCAGACAAGACAACATCAGACAAATCAGTCATTACCAGACAGGACGAGACAAGAACAGGTAAAAAAAAACATACAAGACAAAAGAAGACCAAAAAAGGCTTGACAAGACCAAACAAGGTCAGACAAGACCAGCCACTACCAGACAAGACTAGAGAAACCCAGACCAGGCAATACCAAACCAGGCAAGACCAGACAAGACGAGGCTAGGCCATACTAGGTCAGACAAGAGCAGAGCAGGCAATACCAGACCAGGAAAGAACAGACATGACGAGACTATACCATACAAGGCTAGACAAGACCAGACAAGACCAGACAAGACCAGACAAGGCCAGACAAGACCAGACAAGACCAGACAAGACCAGACAAGACCAGACAAGACCAGACAAGACCGCGACAGACCTGGCAAGACTAGTTAAGACGAGAGAAGATCAAACCAGACCAGACAAATAGTGGCAAGATCAGACAAGACTAGACAAGATCAGTCAAGACAAGACCGGACAAATCAGTGAAAGCTAGACAAGACCAGACAAGACCAGACAAGACCAGATGTTACCAGACAAGGCCAGACAAAACCAGACAAGATGAGACAAGATCAGACAAGACCAGAGGAGACTTGACGATACAAGACCAGACAAGGCCAGACAAGACCAGACAATACCGCACCAGACCTTACAAGACTAGACAAGACCAGACAAGACCAGGCAAGATTAGACAAAACCAGACAAATCAGTCGAGACCAGATAAGACCAGACAAAAGCAGACGAGATCAATCAAGACAAGACCAGAGATACCAGTCAGGGCCAAACAAGACCATAGAAAACTAAAGAGGACCTGATAAAGCCAGGCGAGACTAGACAAGACCAGACAGGATCAAAGAGGAAGAGATAGAACTAGACAAGACCAGACTGGACCACACAAGTTCAGGCAAGACCAGACAAGACCAAACAAATACAGACAAGACCAAACAAGGCCATTTAAGACCCAACAATAATGAATATTAGACAAGACAAGATAAATTTGTGACATGTTTAGACAAAACAACAGACAAGGCCAAACAACCAACTCTGAACCGTGGCCATACCAAATAAACTGGTTTAATTTGTGTAATTTTTAAATAATTATTTGTTTATTTTCTGTTTATTTTAAAGTTGTTTATTTGTACTAATGTAATTTCTAGAATATTTTTTCTATTTTGTCTCCATAATGAAGTCATTAAAGCACTCATATGGTTTCGTTAATGGCTCGTCTAGTGCGATACAATTTTCTCAATATGTATCGGCAATTTTTTATTGAGAAAAGGCATAAAAGGGCGCAAAATAGAAAAAATTGTATAAAAAAACTCGTTCATAAGGCGTTTTTCGCACTTGTCCATTAGAAAACTCTTCGCTACGCTCGTCGTTTTCTAAACATTGACGCGTGCTAAAAAGTCGTGCTTATGGATCTCGTTCTTTAATATTCATAGTCATTTTACAAGGGGGCCCTGTCAACTCGTCATCACCGATTTGGTCCAAATTTACAGTATATGTAGGGCTTAACTATAAATGAAAGTAACGTAAGCGGGAGGGCCAGATGGCCAAGCGTTAAAAAAATGATCCAACCTGACAACTCATAAGCCGGCTATGTTAGCATAAATTTCAATGGCCGGTCAGCGCAGCGGTAAGAGCTCAGGTTCATAGTACGAGGATCGCTGGTTCGATTGGGGACGCTTTTTTTTAATTTACAATTTTTAAAAAATATGAGTTGTCAGTTTGGATCATATTTTTAACGCTTGGCCCTAATCTGGCCCTCCCGCTTGCGTTACTTTCATTTATAGTCAAGCCCTACATATACTGTAAATTTGGGCCAAATCGGTGATGACGAGTTGACAGGGCCCACTTGTTGGTCAAAAAAGGGGCAAATCTCGGTAACTTACGGAAGAAGCTTAATTTTTATATATATATATATATATATATATATATATATATATATATATATATATATATATATATATACCTTTATTTTAGCATTACAAATGTTGTCTCAAAAGTCACATATTGCAACCTGTGAGCGTCCTTAGATATTCAAGGTCAAAGCTTGCAAAAATTCAGATTTTTGAGAATATTTCGTTTTCCCTGCCTCCTATCGTATTTGCATTTATTATGGAAGTTCTAGAGAATAAAATTCTCTACTAATTTTAGCTGAAACCTTTTTTTATACGTCGATCTGTTTTTCAGATTGAGGGTACAGAGTGTGGAGCGCTGATGAGCAGTTATACGTATCTTAGCGCAAGGTAAATCCTGAATCCCAATGTATTATACCGTTTCTTTACTTAACTACTTATTAAAAATTGCTTAAATAACAATTTAATACCTTATACTAATATTTATATTTCTTTTAAATCAAATAGCCATCAAATATTACTTATGTTTGACATACAAATATTTAAATGATGAAGTAAATCACTCTAAATATATTTTAATGCTATTCTTATTAAAACCCATGAATGGGGTTGGGTATTTCAAAATGAAACCCTAGCACCGGTAAGAACACTTACCAACTACACCAGATGAACTACTCACTTCAATATTCTGCAATTGCAAGAATGGTTGTGATTCGCGTTATGGTTGCCATAAGTTAGGGATGCAATGTTCTTTAGCTTGTCGTCAATGCAATGTAAAAAAAAACAGTATAATAAACCTTGGGATTCAGAATTTACCTTGCGCTAAGGTACGTATGGCTGAGCGCTCCACTTCGTCCTCTATCTCAAAAACAGTTCGACGTATAAAAAAAGGACTCGGATAAAATTTGTAGAGAAATTTATTCTCTACAACTTTTATAATAAATGCAAATACGGTATGAGGCAGAGAAAACGAAATATTCTCAAAAAACTGATTTTTGCGTCCTTTGACCTTGAATATCTAAGGACGCCCACATGTTGGCATATGTGACTTTTGAGACAACATTTGTAATGCTAAAATAAAGGTCTATATAAAAATTCAGCTTCGATGTTAGATTCCGGGGTGAAATGCTAAAATGACTAATACTATTTATATTGTTGATAAATCTAGATTAAAATTCAACTAAAATTAGAGGAATTAATTTCCATTGTCCATCAGAGGATTTCTAGATATTTTTTGTTTTACTAATCATTTCAAAATATTTCATTACACACGTAAAAAACGTCATATTTTTTGTATTTTATAAAATTCTAGTTTTTGTATTTAATAAAACTAAATATTATACACACCGTTTCTGCTGGAATTTTCCTCGGTTATTTAATTTCCATGCTATTACAGAAACAATTACAGTCCAGAAAATCGGGGGGAAAAAAATTATAAATGTAAATATTTTGTTCGCTCTCATCTGCACAATTTTCAGTTTTAGTTTCATTGAATTATCTACGAAGCCGATTATATAAAAAGCGACAAAATGAATAAATAAATGGAACCGTTACATAATCCCAGTAGTTTTTTGCTTGTTGGAAATTGAATGCGGATTTCATAAATGTTTTCCAATTTCATTTATCGTAATCGTTCACAGTTTGTGTTACGACAATTTAACAAAATTTGATAAATCGCTCAAAATAATTAAACCATACAGATACAGTTACACTAAACAAACTCATCCGGAAAGGAAAAACAAGATAACAGTTAAAAGATTAAACTGTTTTGATAGATAAGACTAGACACACAAGACTAGACAGACAAGACTAGACAGACAAGACTAGACAGACAAGACTAGACAGACAAGACTAGACAGACAAGACTAGACAGACAAGACTAGATAGACAAGACTAGACAGACAAAACTAGACAGACAAGACTAAACAGGCAAGACTAGACAGACAAGAATAAACAGATAAGACTAGACAGACAAGACTAGACAGACAAGACTAGACAGACAAGACTAGACAGACAAGACTAGACAGACAAGACTAGACAGGCAAGACTAGACAGACAAGACTAGACAGACAAGACTAGACAGACAAGACTAGACAAACAAGACTAGACAGACAAGACTAGACAGACAAGACTAGACAGACAAGACTAGACAGACAAGACTAGACAGACAAGACTAGACAGACAAGACTAGACAGACAAGACTAGACAGACAAGACTAGACAGACAAGACTAGACAGACAAGACTAGACAGACAAGACTAGACAGACAAGACTAGACAGACAAGACTAGACAGACAAGACTAGACAGACAAGACTAGACAGACAAGACTAGACAGACAAGACTAGACAGACAAGACTAGACAGACAAGACTAGACAGACAAGACTAGACAGACAAGACTAGACAGACAAGACTAGACAGACAAGACTAGACAGACAAGACTAGACAGACAAGACTAGACAGACAAGACTAGACAGACAAGACTAGACAGACAAGACTAGACAGACAAGACTAGACAGACAAGACTAGACAGACAAGACTAGACAGACAAGACTAGACAGACAAGACTAGACAGACAAGACTAGACAGACAAGACTAGACAGACAAGACTAGACAGACAAGACTAGACAGACAAGACTAGACAGACAAGACTAGACAGACAAGACTAGACAGACAAGACTAGACAGACAAGACTAGACAGACAAGACTAGACAGACAAGACTAGACAGACAAGACTAGACAGACAAGACTAGACAGACAAGACTAGACAGACAAGACTAGACAGACAAGACTAGACAGACAAGACTAGACAGACAAGACTAGACAGACAAGACTAGACAGACAAGACTAGACAGACAAAACTAGACAGACAAGGCTAGACAGACAAGACTAGACAGGCAAGACTAGACAGACAAGACTAGACAGACAAGACTAGACAGACAAGACTAGACAGACAAGACTAGACAGACAAGACTAGACAGACAAGACTAGACAGACAAGACTAGACAGACAAGACTAGACAGACAAGACTAGACAGACAAGACTAGACAGACAAGACTAGACAGACAAGACTAGACAGACAAGACTGGACAGACAAGACTAGACAGACAAGACTAGACAGACAAGACTAGACAGACAAGACTAGACAGACAAGACTAGACAGACAAGACTAGACAGACAAGACTAGACAGACAAGGCTAGACAGACAAGACTAGACAGGCAAGACTAGACAGACAAGACTAGACAGACAAGACTAGACAGACAAGACTAGACAGACAAGACTAGACAGACAAGACTAGACAGACAAGACTAGACAGACAAGACTAGACAGACAAGACTAGACAGACAAGACTTGACAGACAAGGCTAGACAGACAAGACTAGACAGGCAAGACTAGGCAGACAAGACTAGACAGACAAGACTAGACAGACAAGACTAGACAGACAAGACTAGACAGACAAGACTAGACAGACAAGACTAGACAGACAAGACTAGACAGACAAGACTAGACAGACAAGACTAGACAGACAAGACTAGACAGACAAGATTAGACAGACAAGACTAGACAGACAAGACTAGACAGACAAGACTAGACAGACAAGACTAGACAGACAAGACTAGACAGACAAGACTAGACAGACAAGACTAGACTGTGAAGACTAGACAGACAAGTCTAGACAGACATGTCTAGACAGACAAGGCTAGACAGACAAGACTAGACAGGCAAGACTAGACAGACAAGACTAGACAGACAAGACTAGGCAGACAAGACTAGACAGACAAGACTAGACAGACAAGACTAGACAGACAAGACTAGACAGACAAGACTAGACAGACAAGACTAGACAGACAAGACTAGACAGACAAGACTAGACAGACAAGACTAGACAGACAAGACTAGACAGACAAGACTAGACAGACAAGACTAGACTGTGAAGAATAGACAGACAAGACTAGACAGACATGTCTAGACAGACAAGGCTAGACAGACAAGACTAGACAGGCAAGACTAGAGATACATGACTAGACAGACATGATCAGACATACATGACTAGATAGACATGACTTTGTAAGACTAGACAGACCAGACTAGAGAGACAAGACTAGACAGACAATACTAGACAGACAAGACTAGACAGACAAGACTAGACAGACAAGACTAGACAGACAAGACTAGACAGACAAGACTAGACAGACAAGACTAGACAGACAAGACTAGACAGACAAGACTAGACAGTCAAGGTTAGACAGACAAGAATGAGACAGACAAGACTAAACAGGCAAGACTAGACAGAGAAGACTAGACAGACAAGACTAAACAGACAAGACTAGACAGTCAAGTTTAGACAGACCAATTTAGATAGATAAGTTTAGACAAACAAGTTTAAACAGACAAGTTAGTGACGAGGATTTGTTTGTCTATCAAATTGTCTTTCTAGTCTTATCTATTTATTTTTGTAAACGTAGACTTTATATAACATTAAGGAAACAAGAAACTGATAGAAACCAATAAAACTTGAAAGTTTGATTGCATTATTTGTATTTAGTTTTTAGTGTGATTGGTTTATTTAGTATTTTACAGTCGAGCGAGTCGGATGATACGGAGTGAGAAACGGGTTAGCTGTAAACAGTTGAGAGAAAGAAGTATCGGTTTTATCCGGAAGTCGTCTGGCAAATCGAAGGCAGACGCGGCTTGCCCTAATAAGTCTGGCGATCGTTGTCTATGTTTGTTAATGGATGGTTGGAGGAAGCTTATGGCTACCACTTTAAAACATAAATATGTTTAGTATTAGTTTGGAAGAAATTAAAAAACAAGTAAAATATCGTTGGTTGAATTTCTGTTGTTTTAGTTTCTTTGAGAATTTTGTTGATTATAAAATGCACGTTTTTTTGTTTAATTTGTCAGCATTTTTGTACTAACTCTGTTTTAGACGTTTTTAAATTTTGTGTTTTAACTAACTTTCGTGTATTGTCTCAATTTAAATTTTCAACCAAAAAGTTTTCCCACAAATTCAGTTCGCGTAGTATTTTTATACACAAAAAGGTGAAAATACATTTGAATCATGTTTTTAAGAAATTTTTGCTGTATTTAACCAAAAATCACCACCGAGTACTTAACCAATCTGAAATCTTTCACGCTAAAGATGTTAAACTGTTAAACTACATGTACTATAAGTACAAATTTGTCTGGCCCACTCGTCTGAAGTACAGGGTGTCTACAAAAGAATCAGCGGGTTTTAAAAAGATATATTTCGCAAAGTTTTACTTATATTACATTAAATGACACATGAAAATAAAGGGAACATGTCCAAGTTTTAAATTATACCATCACAAATGTTCGATGTGGGCTCCACACGACACGTCTAAACGGTAGTCCAGTTCGGCCAACACACGCTGCAATGTGCCCGCATCGATGCTATTCACAGGAGAAGTAATGCGTTTTCGGAGTTCACCCAGTGTTGATGGCATTGCTGGCACATAAACCCTATCTGTAATGTACCCCCAAAGAAAAAAAAACAGAAACCGTAAGTTCGGGTGAGCTGTGAGGCCAGCGGAACAATATCAAATCCCGTACAGCACATCGCCCAATCCAGCGGTGAGGGAGTTCCTCGTTTAGATAGCGACGCACTTCCAAATGCACTTCCTTATGCCAAAGATTGTTGCATAATGAATATGGATTATTGGAATATGTTTGGAATATGAAGTTGTTGGAATCCTTTGTCAGTTGCGGAAACAACCAAAACCATATCGAGGTATGTTGTCCCCGTCACTGTGTTTTCATTGAAGAAAAAGGGTCCTACACTTTTGTTTTGCAGACTTCGCAGAAGCCATTACATTTTTGGGAATTCCTTTCATGTTGTACAATGATATGAGCATTTTCCATGCCCCATATCCGAATGTTGTGACGGTTCACCTTTCCATTTAAATGAAATGTCGCCTCGTCGCTGAACTCTATAGTCCATTTTTTTAAGAATGCAGTACAGGGAAGAGGGGGCTTATTTGGCCTTCTTCTCTGATTGGCTTAAATCGAGGAGAAGTTCACATTTACTTACATTTTCAGTCACTGGCGTAGAATTTGGTGATATGTAATTAAATGAATATAATACTACCAATAATTCCTAAATATAATAGAACGCTAAATTATAGTACGGCTAATAGGTACAATAATGTTTTATATATGTGGTCTGTTAGAAAAGCATCCGACCTTCAGCCGGTAAAAAAATGGCATACCTGGGGCGTTGGAAACCTAATCACCCTCAAAGTAGTCTCCTTGGGACTCCACACACTTCTCCCAGCGGTGCCGCCATTGTTGGAAGCATTCCGAAGAAGCCTCTTTCGGAATCGACTTTAGCTCGGCTGTCGTTGCAGCCATAATGTCCTCTCTTGTTTGAAATCGCGTTCCTTTCAATGGCCTCTTGACTTTGTGAAATAGCTAGAAGTCGCAAGGGGCCATATCAGGAGAGTAAGGAGCCTGTCGAACCAGAGGAGTCGGGTTTTTCGCCAAAAAATTGTGAACCAAGTGCGAAGAATGTGCTGGAGCATTGTCTTGATGGAGTCGCCAATTTCCTGATGACTACAATTCCAGTCGCTTGCTCCGCACAGCATCACGTAGGCGACGTAGGACATCCCTATAGTAGTCTTTGGTGTTTTTACATTGAAAAACCGACGAGAGCACTACACATTACGTAACTCGAATACTGCTCGACAGCAACTGACGCTATCTACAGGGGGAAAAATGCACGCATGCGCACGAAGGTTCAAGGTCGGCTCATGCAAGCGCACTTGATTCAAATCCATCAGGGTTTCAAAATAAAAAATAAGAACGGATACTTTTCTAATAGACCACGTATAATTTAATATTTAAATATTAATTAATATTTTAAATTTAAATAAAAATTATAAAAATATAAATTATTTAAATATTTAGATAAAAAATTAATTAACAGCAAGTATATTTTTTCGTACGCGAATGCATATTGAGCTATTAGTTGTCAATGGCTGCCGTGTCAATTCACAATTGTTATCTGATCTGTTTGTATCATTTAGATTTTTGCGTTTTTCTCCATTTATTTGTTTGTATTTTATTACTGTAGTTGGTGTTTATTACCATTTGGTGTATTTAATCTGTTTCCTTTTCTGTTTCTTTTATATATCTATATATCTGTTTTCTTTTATATTGAAGTAACTTTTTTCTTTTATATTCAAGTAACTATATTTGAATTTAGCGCCAAATTTTGAAACTAGATTGAACATTTGTCATAGTATAAATCAGGTTTCTAGTTACTGCATTCTTAAAAAAATAGACTGTATCAAATTCCTCATCCTCCACCGCTACCTGGATTCCAATACAAATATTGGTTCGCTTTACATAGTAGTCGGGCCGTGAACTTTGCACCATCTGTAGATGATACGGTTTGAATCGCAATCGCCGGCGCAAAATCTTCAACACAGTTTGAAATGGAATACCAAGTTCCATGCACGTAGCCAGGGGGGCGGGGTTCTAACCCATTTAGTCTAACCAAGGGGTTCTAACCCAGTTTTTTAGATACTGGTACATTCTCACTGTTCTAATTTTTTTGACGGTGGCGCTGTAGTCTAAAGGTTCCTAAACTCCACTTCAACCGGAGGTATAAATCTTTAAATAATTTGTTATTTCAAGTAAATTAAAAATCCAATGGTCAATTTTTGCTTAAGTGTAGTTTCTTTAAATATTATGTTGGTTAAAGAAAAGCTATGAAAATAAATAAAATATTTGTTCTTTAAAAAATGCACGTCTGACTTTCTGTGGTAACCACAACTTTTTGTGATTCAGATTTTGTATCACACATACCCTGTGTGTCATTATTGTCGGAAAATGGAGACAAAAAAAGAAGAGGGGTAAGTGTAAGGGAATGGAATATTGGAAAAAGTGGTGTGGTCAAGCGGCTTCCAATAAAGAAGTGTATTTGGTTTCCAAACCTAAAACTAGCTTGCATGCGGACAAGGAGATTGTGATGACAAGCGAGCCTTAGACCTCAATTACAGAAACGAACGTCAAAATCGAGGCGGTGTCGCCAGCGCCCAGTTTCGTATTTTCGACCACCGAACCTAAATCTAGTCTGGAAGAGGCCAGCTTGCCTGTTACCTCATCTTTTGATCCTGTAGCTAAATTCGACGTTGTTTTTTACTCAAATCAAGATAAAATTGTGGATGAATATTTAAAAGTCCAAATTTAAAAAATGCCTTGGACGCCATCCAAAGATTATAATTTTCCATTTCTCAAAACGAAATTTGCGCTTTCAGCTGAAATGGATGGAGAGATTCCTCTGGTTATCATATTCTGAATATAAAAGTGGAGCATACTGCAGACTTTGCTTAGTAACGGGACGTTCGCTTGAAGATTCGAAATCCAGAACTGGCAGATAACTTTTTTAAAGTAATGTCTTCGCAGGATTTTTTAGTCACCGAGCAATTGTGATCTATGTCCATGCTACAGGGTAGAAATGTTGAGGCTACAGTAGCGGGTGACACAATGCGGGTAGCTGTCATCAAGGGGTGTCCTCAGGGTGGGGTTCTATCTCCACTCCTTTGGGACATGGTTGTTGATAGCCTGCTTGTGTCACTAAATAATAAATGATTTTACACCCAAGGCTATGCGGATGACTATGATGAGTCATCCTCATCAGGGGTAAATTTCCTTCTATAATAGCAGTGCTTATGCAAGAAGCACTGAACGAGGTAGAGAGTTGGTGCAGGGGGGTCGACCTTCGGGTCAATCCCCAAAAATCCACTCTAGTACCATTCACTAGAATGAGAAAAACGGATGGGCTAAAGCTCCCAATTTTCTATAACGAGCATCTAAAGGTGAGTGATAAAGTCAAGTATCTAGGTGTAATCCTGGATGCCAAATTGACTTGGAATCAACACCGAAAGAAAGCTACCAATAAGTGTAAAAATTCACTGATGATGACCAAAAGAACACTTGGAAAATCATGGGGACTGAAACCAGGCATGGTATACTGGCTATATACTATGGTAGTTAGACCCATTCTGACATATGGCTCCACAGTATGGTGGACCAAAGTGAAGCAAAAACAGGCCATCAGAGAACTCTCCTATGTACAAAGACTGGCCTGTTTAGCAATTACGGGAGCGATGAAAACCACCCCAACTGCGGCTCTGGAGGTGATCCTAGGCCTACCTCCCCTGGATATCTTTATCATGGGCGAGGCAAGGATGGGAGCTTTCAGCTGCATATGCAATTGCACATGGGAATCTCTGGTGAGGTCAGGACAACACCATGATAACGAATGTCATATCAGAATCCTACCTCAATATAGAGAGGGATTCGATGCCCAAAAGGCTCTCATCCGATCTACCCCTCTAAACACATCTACGATGAATAGCAGGCAACCAAATAACCACTTGCCAAGGAGGACTGGATTGGTATACAGACGGCTCCAAGAAGGATATTGGTACTGGCGCAGGAATCTATGGACTGTCCCTGGGGTGCAGCCTATCTGTACCCCTGGGGACACATGCCACAGTATTCCAAATACACGCTATCATGGTCTGTGCCGGTGAAAATTTGAGAATGAACTACAAAAGTAGAAACATCCGCATTTTCACGGACAGATAGGCTGCGATTAATGTTCTAGCGTGTCACGAAATCAAGTCTAAGACAGTTTGGGACTGTCTTCAGGACCTAAACGCCCTGAGCAAAGCATAACAAGGTCACACTCGCTTGGGTGCCTAGCCACACGGGACTGGTGGGTAACGAAATGGCGGATAAGCTAGAAAAAGATGGAGCCTGTAAGGCAAACATCATTGCTGAAATCGGACCCTACATTACCAAGACCACGACCCGAAATAAAATCTGTAAATGGGTAGCAACTAAGCACCGTCTACAGTGGGTCAATTTGAATGGTCTGACACACAGCAAACGAATATTAGCAAACCTATCGGGAACTCTAATTGCTGAAATCCTGTTACTGCCAAGGAAGCAGATCGCAATTGTGGTAGGCCTACTTACAGGACACTGCCCTCTACGAGAACACCTGCATTAAATGGGTTTCTGGAAGGATGATCCTTTATGCAGGTTATGCTATGAGGAGGACGAAATCGCCGCCCATATAATCTTCCACTGTGAAGCAGTTGCACGTAGGAGACACAATCTTGATATTACAGCTGAGAGAGTCCACGTGAAAAACATGGCACATAGAATCCTGGACCTAATAGAGGGACTGGATCTATTTGCATTAACAAAACAATGTGGGGAAATACAATAGGCCAATGGGCCGCAGTGTTTTAAGGGCTATCCCCCCTGGACCCACATTGGTTAGAGAAAAAAAATTGTGTTCTAAGAGAAAGAGACAACAACAGGAAAATCGAAAGAAACTAATCCCTATCGTAAAAGCAATATTTTTTGCTGCAAACAAAGCATCCCCTTAAGTAGTAAAACCGATTCAGGTCGGATCCACATTACACCAGAACCTGAACAACCACTGCAGAATGATGGTAATTTTCGAGCCCTGTTGCGGTACGCGGCTGTGGATTAAGATCTTGCGGAGCATTTGATCACTTCTCAGAAGAATGCCCTTTGCACAAGCCCTCAGATCCAAAACGAAATAATAGACATTTGTGGTGAAATAATACAAAATAAGATAATTGACGAAGTAAAGAATGCCAAATTATTTGCTATTCTTGCTAACGAAACCACTGACATCGCGCGTGTAGAGCAAGTCTCACAGTGCTTGCGATATGTTAATTCAGAAGATATCAAACATCATAAAATTAAAGAGATGTTCCTCGAGTACATTCCAACTGTTGACGTCACAGGATCCGGTCTCGCAAATCTCATTATTACAGCCCTGAAAAAGCATGGATTTGAATGTTCTCATGTTGTTGGTCAAGGTTACAACGGGGATGCAGCTATGAGTGGGCAGCTATGAGTGGCAAGAATGTGCTCTTGCTTCTTATGAACACTGTAGTGCACACTCTCTCAACCTTGCTATTGCTCATTCATGTTCACTGACAAATGTTCGAAAATGCGTTGGGATTGTGCAGTCTGTTGGTTCCTACTTTAGACATTCTGCTCAACGCACTGCCGCATTGAAAGAAAAAAATCAAGAGCTCTTACCCTTCGATCACCAAAAAGGCCTGCTCGCAATATGCGAAACAGGGTGGGTGCAGAACTATGAGGCGATTATGAGATGTATGATGAAAAGAATTCAGCGATTGTGAATGGTCTCGAAGAACTCCAATCTAGTCATAATAAAGAAACATCGCCGTCCAAATGCTTAACACGCTTCGATCTTCAGAGTTTGTGATGTGCTTGGTGATTGTTCAAAAAGTCATACATTGTCGCTATCAAAACAATTGCAAACAATTAACACCGATCTCATCACAGCATTCAATCACGTGGATGATGTTATTAATACTTTACAACTCCTGAGATGTAAAGCTGAATGCGAATATCTCCATCTCTATGTAGACGCAAAATTTTTACTGGAAGAAAATGGTGGTGTACTCCGAATACCACGCATCGCCGGAAGACAGTTAAATCGATCATTCCTGCGTCGTATATATGCACGTATTACAACATAAATTTATTCAACCCATTCCTTGAACATGCAATTCAACTATTGGTTGAAAGGTTTACGAAACATCGTAAAGTAGTATCAGCATTATCTGGTGTGTTACCTTCAAATTTTGCGGCCAGTTCGAAAATTGTGGAAGCATTTGTATGTACTCGTCAATGCTTCCTGAAAGCAATAAATCTGTGGTTAAAGCTTGAAGTGTGGGAATCAGTGATGACAAGAACCTCCCCTACCACAAAATCTAGTTTGGAATGCCTTTTTTTTAGGAGGGCGAAGGGGAAACCTTTTATAGGCACCCACTACCTGGGCAAAAGTGCGACTCCTTCTCTTCCAGAGATAGTATACCCACTAAAACCACCTCCCCCCGGGATCAGTACTCCACTTCGGGACCGCGTTAGCATTACTTCAAAGTGGTGATCCTTTCCATCACGGCTGGCTGTTCCTGGACAGCAGCCTGACCTTTCTTTCATCTTCGTCTTTTGTTCGAAGTATCGTGGCACACATCGTTGCTACTGCTTTCCAGTTGTCCTCGCCTTTAATCATCAGCTGGACCATATTAGAGGAGTTGATGGGCTCTCCCACCGCCCGCTCTGTTGTAGTTCTGATTTCAGCCCACTGCGGGCATTCGAAAGTAGTATGTTCTGCTGAGTCTGTCTTTTGGCAGTATCTGCAGCTGTCACTTTCAGCCTTTCCAATCCTTTTAGCATATGAGCCAAAGCTTCCGTGTCCGCTCAGCACTTGTGTTAAGTGGTAGTTAACCTCGCCATGGATGCGCTTCAGCCATGGCTCAATTTCTGGGATGAGAGTTCTGGTCCAGTTCCCTTCATTGGCGTCGTTCCACCGTTTCTGCCATATGCTCATGAGTGCACTTCTGTGTCGAGCCCTCCCTTCTGTATTTGTGCATTGGTTGCTGGCCCGTTCCTCAGCCATTAGGTCAATCGGCGGGACTGTCTCGCTATGACTTGTAGCGCCACATTTGACACCGTGCGGTAAGCGCAGCATATGCTTATTAACATGCTGCGTTGTGTTTTTATTAGTCTGTTTTTTGTTTGTGGCTGCATGTAGCGACTCCACCCAGGCCAGGAATTAACGACCTCATTTAGTAGCCTTTTTGCGTGCATATTTGGGCCATATATTCTGGGCATCAACTTACGAAGTGCTGCACATTCGGCTTTCACTGCTACATTTTGGACGTGCATGCTCCAGGAAAGCCGCTGGTCGATATGGACGCCGAGGTATTTCATTGTCGGTGTCGCTGGAACCAGCCTACCTATTATGTTGACAGACATGGGTTCAATTCTCTTGCGGCCCGTTAGCGCAATGACCTCAAACATTTCTGGAGCTATTTATAGTTCGTTTATCTCCATCCATGTATGTATCGCTTTTATTGCAGATTCGGCCCTCGCTACTACAGCCTTCTCGTTTGTGTCAACTGACACCTAATTGTGGTAGGTCGTCGGCAAATGCGATCAGTCTACAGCCTCTCAGGTCGTTCGTTTTTACCAGGTCCATGACGCCATCGTATAGGATGTTCCACAACAGCGGCCTGAGAACCGACCCCTGGGGAACACCGCAAGATACCGGTCTCATTTTGTCATCTATTTTTAGGGTCCTGTCCGTGAAATAGCTTTTGATTAAATCAATAAGATAGGCAGAGACCCTTTTCGTCTAAGTGCATCCACGATTTTCCGCCAAGGCGCAGTATTGAATGCATTTTTTACATCTTGCGCGACCTAGATCTAGTGCGACGGGCTAAGCATATCTTTATGTGTTCTCTTTTTCCCAGGTTAGCACAACGGGCAATCTTCATCACCTCCTGGATGGCGTGAGTTGACGACCTTGCCTCTCGGAATTGTGTCAACTGACATACTAGAATGTTGATAGCCCCCATGCAGATCGAGTTCCTGGCTTATCCTCGAGGCTATTATTCGTTCGAAGAGCTTGCTGGTGGTGTCTAGTAGGCAGATTGGGCGAAATGATGTAGCGGGGGGCTTACCAGGTTTAGGTACCAGGACCAGTCTGGCCTCTTTCCAGCTTTGGGAGACTTTTCCTGTGCGGATGACGGCGTTAAACATATCTGCAAACAGCTCCTTTTGCAGGAGGGCAGCCAGCCGTGTCACCTCCGGTGGAATATCATCTGGGTCCGGAGCTTTGTTGGATTGTATTCTCTGGGCTGCTTCCGCGATTTTTCTGTTGAAATCGCAACAGAATTTTGATTTTGAATCGCAATCGCCATCGCAAAATCTTCCATACAGTTTGATATGGAATACCAAGTTCACGACCTACCCTGCGAGTTTTTCTGTTGCGGCACACGCGTAAAACGTTCTCTAACTGCCTCCACTGTTTCTTCAGAAACGCGTGGTATTCCGGTACTTTTACGCTTACTAATGGAACCAGTGTCTGGAATTATCGATACGATCGCAGAACGCTCTGGTGACCTGGTGGTTCTGTTCCCTACCGAAATGCACGTTGCACCATAACAACCGAAAAACAACACCCTGCATACTCGAGCACACAAAACGCTTTCTGCTGCATCCTCGCCATTTTGCATACTTAGTTCGTGCTGCCATCTGCACGTTTAAAGCGAAGTTTGTTAGCGCGCGTTTTAAACTTGAACATATACAATAATTTCATGTGTCATTTAATATTATATATGAGGGGGTCAGAGCACAAGGGGTCTAAGCAAATGTTATAATATGGGACGAAAATGCATAAATGATTACTTGAATGTCGTATTTCTTTGGTGCACAAAGGAAACAAGTGCAGGCTTGGTTGGTGTCGAGATCTATCGGAGTAAAGAATAACTACTAATCATTTAATCGTTTCTGTTTGGACCTCTATGGGTCTAACAGCACTTGTGCCTTGTGATACTGCAATTGAGGCGAAACCAGATGAGGAATTAGTTGCTGTTTGTTTCGACCTTCAGAAGAGCTCTGTCCTGACATGTTCAAGAGCATATTATGCTAGACAACTGTGGACGTATAATTTTTGTGTCCACAACCTTGCCTCTGGCAAGGCTACTATGTTTATGTGGAGCGAAAGTCAAGCATCGCGTGGTTGCCAGAAAATATCATCATGTCTCCTGATGTTTATAAAAAAATCTTCCTAGTCATGTAAACAAGATCACTACTTACAGCGATAACGCCGGAGGACAGAACATAAGCAAATTAATTGTCCAGTTCTGGTTGTATATTCTAAGAAACACCAAAATTCAGCAAATCGATCACCGTTTTTTGATATCGGGCCATTCCTATATGGAATGGGACCGAAATTTTGGACTCATCGAAACAGCAACAAAAAGAAGTGACAAACAAATGTATGTCCCTGAAGACTGGTAGGCAGTGGTAGCAAGGGCGAGCTGCGAATTTACTGTAGAGAAAATGAGAGAAACTGATTTCATCCGTTCGGACACTTTAAAAAGATTTTTTAAAGATTCTGTTCCCGGAATTCGGAATATGCAGTGGTTACGGTTCGAGAAGGAACATCCGTAGACGCTATTTTATAAAGAAAGTAACAGAAGTTTGCAACAATTTTCCGAAATGTACTTGAAAGCACCACGTTGTGGAAGAGAACCATGCAGATTACCACAGCCAGATTGCCAGAGTGAAAATCCTCTTAAGCAGGCAAAATACAAAAATCTCCAGGAAATTCTCCCATTTGTTCCTCCAGTCCACCATGAACTCTACAACAACTTGGTTCATGATGGCCCCGGAGAACACAAAAGACAAGAAGAGCAAGAGGAAGAAAATGATTGCGAACATTACGAAACTGACTGAGTCTGTAAATATATATCCCATCAAAAACATAAAATGTAAAAAATACCAAGTCTCGTAACGCAGTTCTGTCGCTACAAAAAGTTGTGGGATCTCATGTAAGACCAAGTCAATTGCCAAGTCATTATAATTATAATAGAAATAAAGGTGACTAATATTGATACGGTTAGTACAAATGTTGATAGGTAATTGATTAGATTAATTCAATTTATAACAAAGTAGTGGAATAGGTGCTTCTACATACACACTAACTAAAATAACTGATTTGGTCTTACATGAGATCCCACAACTTTTTGTAGCGAAAGAACTGCGTTACAAGACTTGGTATTTTTTACATTTTATGTTTTTGATGGGATCTCATCTCTTTTTGTAGGCCATGTTCCTTTTTTTTTCTCGGGTAATATACCGTGTCCGTCAGCTGCTGATTTTCTTAAAGCCAATTCCCAGTCTCTATTTTAAAGTTAGCAACCATACGTACAAGCGCGATGCGTCCGTTGAATATTTTTTTTAATAATCTTTATTGTTCATTTAATGAAAAATTAAATTTAGGGGTTTTTAATCTTTTTCATCCTTTATAGGCTAAAGGCTAACTAAAATTCAATATTTGGGGTTTGTAAGTTCACTAGAAGTACCTTAGAATTTTGATGATCAGTGAGTGTGTCACTTACAAAATTAAAAAAATTAGACTGGCGATAATTCATAAACTATAAGGTATAATTATTAAGTTATAGTATAGTAGTTATAGTATGTCTCTTGATATCTAAAAATTCAAACTTCTTGCTTTATACACAACGAAGTTACAGGATGTCAAAAGTGCCGTGTTTCGCTTCGAAAAAAAGGTAGTACGGTTGTGCTCGACTTGGCGGTGACACTGCCGTGCCCCCAGATATTTTTTGAACTTTTGCAATCATTTTATTGCACACATTTTAATACTGTTTTTTAATTTATATTGGCAGATGCGACTCCATATTCAGCGACACCACATTAGCTTTCAAAATTACCATAATTGGTTAAACATAATTGTATATACCTAAATTTAAAAAAATACCAGGCTTGGTTGTCGATAATATTATTTTCTTTTTAATCTTGAAGTTGATTGTGGATTTCTCCAAACTGTACTACTGTTAGTTAGACCCCTTGTGCTCTGACCCCCTTATATGTAAAACTTTGAAGAAATATATCTTTTTAAACCCCGATGATCCTTTTGTAGTAAGTAATTACTTCATGTCTTCTAAATAGGTTTTTTTTTCAGATGAATAAATAGATTAAAATATTATAAGTGTACAACTACAATCCCGAAGAACACAATAGGTTGGTTATTTTATTTTAAATAAATTAAGAAACACAAGGACAAGCTTAATATAGAGGGTGTATATTAAGCTTGTCTTCGCGTTTCTTAATTTATTTAAAATAAAATAACCAACCTATTATGTTCTTCGGGATTGTAGTTGTACACTTATAATATTTTAATCTATTTATTCATCTGAAAAAAAACCTATTTAGAAGACTTGAAGTAAATACTTTATTTTATACTTTATACTAACACATAAACAGTCTAGAAAGAGTAAAAATTTCACAATCAATCTAGAAAAAGAAAAATATAAAAGTTATAATTTCTTTGTATCTATTCTATCTATATTATTTTAACCTATACAAATTTATTTATAGTATAGACTATAGACGATTATTTTATTACGTAGAGAATATTATTATAGTTCTTTCTTTCTCTAATGTATGTTCTTTGTATAAAAACAACGTTTTATCTACTAAGTTTTAAACATATATTTCACCTTGACTAAAAAAAAATTCCACAATCGGAGGAAAAATAGTAAATTATTACCATTTTCCTAATAATATGCAAATTATTTTGAACAATATACAATGTTTTCCGAATTGTT
This sequence comes from Phosphuga atrata, assembly GCA_944588485.1. Lineage (NCBI taxonomy): Eukaryota > Metazoa > Arthropoda > Insecta > Coleoptera > Silphidae > Phosphuga > Phosphuga atrata. Next base: position 13,119,011 of record OX155902.1, read on the forward strand.
TTAAATAAATTTACGAGAACACTATAGAATGGAGAAAAGAAAGCTCTTCAAACATTTGAATATTTCCTTTTAGAACATCGAATTCGGTTTTACTCAAAATTAGGTTTACTAAAATTATATTTCGTTTAATATCTTCAAATATTTAAATAGATCCTATTAGAACATCTGCACGAATTATATTTTACTAAAAACATATTTCGTCTTTGGTGAAATTAAATAATTAATGAATTAACTGTGTTACTTTTAAGTAATTAAAGTAATTAAATTATATTTAACTACTTTAAGTATACTTCAGTCTAGTCTTGATAATTCAAAATAGTAATAATATTAACTACATTAATTTTAGTCTCATATACTGCAAAATATCAAACTTCCAAGAACTAATAAACTAATCTAAATTGGATAAAAATATCTGAATTAAGGCCGATTCTCATATACGCGACAATCAGCTACGCGACGTCACGCGACACCGTCTGTCAAATAATGATTGCATTATTTTAAATGGGCACGTTCTCAATATGGCTACGCGACAGCTAGGCGACGTGCCCATTTAAAACAATGTAACCATTATTTGACAGGCGATGTCTCACGACGTGGCGTAGCTGAGTATCGCCCATATGGGAATCGATCTTTACTGACGGAAATGTTAAACCAAATTAGAAGTTTAGTTAATTTTTGTTTGTTCCAATTGAACAAAACTCTTATTTGCAATAAATAGTTTCAAATCTTCTTTGATTAAGAACAAAAACCAATCTAAAAAATTTGGTATTTTCTTCTTTAGAATAAAACTTATGCTGCTATAAATGTTATCTAGATTATTTATAAGTCTACTTCAAGATAGTCTTGATAATGTAAGTAATATTAACTAGACAAAAAATCTTGAAAATTATAATAATATTAACTAGATTGTAAAATATCGAATTTTCAAGAACTAATGCAACACTAGTTTCCCAATTCGTAAAAATAACTTAATTATTAATGAAAAAGTAAAAGATGATTTAAAATTTCTGTTGAAATTGAACAAATTTCTTATTTTCAAATAATAATTTCAAATCTTGTATAATTAAGACCCAAGATTCAGTCTAGAACAGTCGGTATTTTCTTCTTTTAAAATAAACTTTGATTGTTAATTATAAGAATTAATACTTCAAAATTAAATTAAATGACCTATAATGAGTCTAACTAACCAATTATTTTCTAAAATTCTTTAACTGTAATCATAAATTTGATTATAATAAGAAATTAAATCAACTTTTTAACATAACCTATTATTTAAAAAAAATCAACTAATGCTGTAAATATGTTTTGTGAAATGTTTGGACAGCATAGAAATTTTGACCATCAATTTTAACAAATTCCAAAAACTTTGTAACATTATTTTTTAATTATGTAGAAAACTTAAATCTAACAACCATAAATCCGACCTAAATCTTTACCTTCAATAATTCAAAAATTTACTTAATAACCTATTCAAAACAATTCGAAACCATTTCTCACAATTATTTCTAACACTTTTCAGCATTTTCTGTTTTTTTCCCTTCTGTAAATAATATGATTCCGTGTGTTCATAGGACTTTCATATCCCGCCGAAAGTTTTCGATTTGTGGCCCAAGGAGAGGTGAGCAATGGAGCTCATAGGTCCCAGCGGAGTCCTATTGTACGTACTGTGAACTGGAACGGAGGACCTCTGACTGAAGTCCGAGCGGGGATTTGAACGCATCATCTACAACAGAAAATATCGAGGATTAAGGGTGATGTATTAGTCTCTAATTAACCTCATTTTCATTTTATCAAGTAAGTAATCTTAAAAATTCTTAACCTAACCTAACCTAACTTTTCTTTTCTAGTTTAATCTCAAATTATTTAATTTCCCACTAGATAAGTTAATGTAGCAAGATCATGTACATGAAATTAGACAATAAGACAATAGATTAGATAAATAAAAGCAAATGAAACTGGACTTAGTAAACCAGACTTAGTTAAAGGTGACTGCACTAGGTGACTATACAAGTGAATGTGCTTTCAGAAAGTGATTCCTAGCAAAAGAGTGTTTAGTGTCTTTAGAAAGTGCTTTCATGAGCCATTCACGGTCAGTTAAACTAATCAGTTGAACTGGCGTTTTGAACTAATCAGTTAAAAAGGATGTAAGCAAAAATGATTTCCCCACCCACTGGCTTAAACCCGACCTTCATTTTTCGATTGTCGCGTGCTGTATCTGTCTAGCAAATTTCTCACCCCGTAAGTTAAAAAAAAATGGATTCGGATTCTGAAGAGGATATTCTACTTATGACGGCTGCCGTTGAATCAACGGAAAAAGAAAACAAAAAATCAACGAAAGAATGGTTAGTCAGATTTCTCATATTAATTTGTTAAATGAGTTGTCACTGAAACCGAGTGACTGCTGTAACTAATTGAAAATGGACTATGGCTATTTTTCTATAAATTCTTCAGTTATTTTCGTCCTGGCCACATCGCGTTTATATTACGACTGACTAAGGGCATGCGGGGTCAGTTTGACTTAATGGAGGCCAAGGCCGCACTACGTTTCTGAAACCGCTCGAGAAACACACACTATGGCAAAAATCAGTTGCGGGAAAAAACCGCAAGTGAGGCTGCTTGTATTAGCTTGCTTGAGCCACAAAATCACGCGATTAAAAACCGCGGCGGTTTAGCCGTAGTGCGGCCTAGGCCAAAAACAAAAGCCAGGGGATTTATGGTGCGACCGGAAAATCCATGGGTTACTATCAGTTAAAAATCTTACATTAACCCTCCGTTTGGCGCATTGGTTGAGCCAATGCGCCAAACCTTTTTGCGATTTCATTTCTTTTTGGAACGAAGTTCCTTTAGGGGGTCTCGGTAGTTGTGATTTGGCAGAAAACTTTACGTTACGTTATACGCCTATCTCTTTCTCTCATTGTCAGTCTATATTTCTATACCGCGCGCTCTCTCTCTCTCTCTCTTTCCCTTTCTCTCAGTGTATATTACTATAATGCGTGCTCTCTCTGTTTCTTTCGCAGAGTGACAAACGAGCGTGGTCGGTTTATAACCTTAAAACTAATCAAGAAAAAAAAATTGTTCAAACGTATTTTTGTGTTTTGTCGTTTTAAATCATACGAGAGTTATATATGAATTAGGTTTTGAGAAATGGAAACTCAAGAAAGTATACAAAATACTGAAAAAAGTGAGTTTACAAAAAAAAATAAAACTGTATAATTTGAAGCAATTGCTAACTGTTTAAAACTTGCAGTTAGTTTCCAAGCTGTAATTATCTTAGTAACTCAGTAACTCAACTTCATATCTGTCATTTATGACAGACTAGATTACACTATGATATTACACTTCATGACAAAGTAAACTGTTTACGGTTAGTTAAGCGTATGCGCGTCCGCCAAGTTTAAAAGGCGGGAATATGAAAGTTTCGAAAACACAATTTGTTATTTTACGTCAAAAAGTGCCCAGAAACCATGGCGGAAATTAACACATGCGCACAAAACAATATCAACTATAAAAAGGTCTATTTTTATGTTTTGTTTTTCATAGCAACTGGTCTTGAGCCCTAAGTTGGACACTCCTGATCCAAATCAAATACTCAACCACACATATTATCTGTCATTTATGACAGACTAGATTATTTTCGCACACATTTTTTCGACCGCAAGTTTTACGATAATATAATTATCTCGTCTATACACTAAATAATTGATGGATTTTAGTCTAAATCCACAGACTAACTACCTGCGTGGCGAAATTTGCAAACTTTTACTCACTATTTGGTGTCTGAAATAAATGAATGAAAAAAATTGGCCCGCGGACAACAAAACAAAAACAAAACAAAACCGACAATTTTTCTCATTCATTAATCAAATTGACGCTTTTCTTTCGAGCCGCATTTCAACTTATCTTGCCTCAGTTTGACAATTTATTTTTCATTTATTTACTAACTTTTGGACCGCATTGCAACTTGTTCGCATGAGGCTCAGTTTGAATTTGTTCATTAAATTAACCGTTATATTTTAAGCCGCATTGCAACTTGTCTTGCGACCGCAGTTTGGACACCCCTGACCTAAATCAAATACTCAACCACATACGTCATCTTCCATGTATGACAGATATTTTCGCAAATCCTTTAACATCCATGTGGACGATAGGCTTTATGTTAAGTACTTAGTTCACTCGACTTTCATTGTAGCCAATAAAATAGATACAGTCTAAATATTCGATGACAAAAACTTTAGTCTTGTGATTACGCTGCGAAATCGACTTTGTCTCCCCAGGAGAGTTCGGTGGGGTTGCGAAAGTTCTCGAAGCAGAAGGGGTCGGAGGGGTCGAGGGCGATGCCCATTATGGCGTCGTAGCCGAGGTCTTGGTGGTTGTTGTTGACGTTGATTTCGGAAGACTGCAGTGATTCCAGCCAGTCGTCGGTATCCATGGGCACGGTGGAGTTGTTGTTGGTCTGAGGCTGTGTGCCGAGCACGATGAGTTGCTTGAAGTCCATCGTCTTAAGTGTTTAACAGATCCGCTGCGTCTAATCCAAGAGCCGATTCTGGCGTTTCGTTGATTGGGTAAGGCGGTTCTGCTTTAACAGAGTTTGGAGTTAGAGTTTAAGGATCTTGAGCCGCACTTGGCGGCAGTTCCCCGTTAATTTTTAAAATCTCAAGCACGTCGTCGACGGTTTGACTCTTTATACTCTTCTCCTTTTTAATAGCTTCTTCGTAAATCGGCGGCGGAGGTTTTTCTTCCGCCGCTTCGACCACTATCGAGCTAATAAACTTCGGCAAGGCGGGCGAAACCGCGTGTTATTCTTCAGCTTGTTCCTCCCTTGCACCAAATGGTTCAAAACCAAAGGGGCGTCGTTTCGATTCAACACCAATTTCCCGTTTAAATTCTTCTGATTCTGAAACGCCACGTGTTGTTCCTACTGGATCTTCGCCTGTTCCTCGCTCTGCAATATCTGCTGCATCTGTATGACCATCGACTGCTGTTGCTGCTTAGCTTAGAGATGCTTCTTCAGCGCCAAACACTGGGCTTTGGGCTCAGCGCTGGTGGCAGCTTGCTGCTTCATCTGGGATAGCGTTAACTCCCTCTGCAACTCCTCAATCTTCATCTGCTGATCCCGAACTTTGTACTCGTGGAATTTGATTGTTCTTGTTTTGGGTATTGCTTTCGCTATGGATTTCTTTCGGTTTTTGTCTTTGCCGGGGGCATCCGTCCTTACCAGTGATGGCATCGGGCGATGGGTGAAGGTTACCAGTGCCGAGGTCGGAGGTTGAGATGGAGCTGGACTGGCTATTGAGGACAAACGACTCAGCGTCGAAGTTGAAGATAGGGAAAGCGATGCCGGACTGAACGCTTGGTTGAGCAGAAGCGCTGCGACATATACAATAGTGATATCACAATATCACAAACATGGCGTCAAAAAGAGTATTGACAGAGAGAAAAGAAGTTTTTCAAACTATAGATTCAAAACATGTTTAAATATACAGAGGTAAATTTAAATCAAAGAAATAACGTGTTGAGCCCGAATCTTTACAATGATCGAAAGAACACTTTCATTAGTTTAATAATAATTCAAAAAGAGAAGTTGTTTCGATTCTTAAATGCGCAAAGAACTTCGTTCCTGGCGGGGGTCCCCTGACCGCTTACGTTTTTTTTTTTTAATATAATTCTAATTGAACTATCGACTTAAATTTTCTTGCCTTTTCCTAAAATTTCATTAGCTACCATTTAAAAGAAAAAATAAAAAGATACATGTTATACAAGGGTAATGACAAGGATATGTATTTGAATATACTTCGGTTTGGCACTGTGGTGTGTATTTTGAACATTTTACCGCTTTTTTTTTAGTTCCTCCATATCTCACGCCCGCCGGAGGTGGGCCCTAGAGCTTTTGCCTTACTCGTATACCGAGCTTTTGTCTTACTCGTATTATCCTATGATATATCTAGCTCGCAAGCCACGTGTTGGGTCAGCTTAGCATCTTGGGAAATTTTTCTTTGTTTCATAAAAATAAATGACGAAGTTAAATTTGTGTATAATACGCGATTACGTAGACAAAGTTTGGATACAGATTTTCATTTACGATTGGCAGCGGCTTTTTCTAACGAAATTCAACGTAATCCTGAAGAAGAGATTGATGAAAATGTTGAACATGATCCATTCCGAGACGATGACGACCATAATTATATGGATTATGTATCTGAAGAAGAAGCGTCTGATATTGAAGAGGATTTGATAATCGAACCAAACAAAATTCTAGATAGTGACGAAGAAGAAAAAGTAGAGGGAGAAGCACATTCTAAAAATCAACATCCTGCAACTGATGAATTTTTCTTTGGCAAAGACGGTACAAAATGGAATAGAAATGAACCAGCTGGGGTTTCACATGATAACATGCAAAAATCACTAGTTCTTGGCATACAGACCTACCCGTATTCTGATTGGTCTACCGGCCGACCCATATTCTGATCAGCTATATATCCGTTTTGATGATAGGCGTACACGTGCATTTCTCCAACGAACTAACCACACTAACAATTCTTGATATATGGAATTTTTTAAATGAAAATCTTGCGAAACACTATGATTCGAATGAAAACTTTACGGTTGATGAACAGCTATTTCCATACCGCGGAACAGAATTTACTCAATACATTCCATCAAAACCATCTTGCGGTGGGCATGCGATTCCAAAACAAAATATCCGTTGCAAGGAAAATTGTACACAGGCCGTGAAGATGGAGCAAACTAATCAAGGTGAATATGTATTGCTGGAGTTAGCAAATCGGTAGAATAACCTGGTCATACAGCTATTGCTTATAATATTTTAACAACATTCTAAGCAGCAAAGCGATTTTGCTAAAATTGACATTGCTTTTGTTGGCAAAATTCGATTCAATAAAAGATGTGTTCCTGAAGAAATGAAAAAGAGTCCTTCACGTCCTGTTCTTTCATCTCATTTTGTATTCAATGATAGCTTTCCATTTGCGGTTACGTGCCAAGAAAAAAAATATTGTCATAATTTTACTTTGCATCGTGCACTACGTCAAAAACTGTGTCAGAGGAGTAATAAATGCCTCCAACAATGCGATATTTCCATATCTTTGTATGGAGATATTCCGGGGTCTGGCAAGACCACATGTGCTAAACCAAAGGTTAGCGGACTATGTGCCAAACGGAGGGTTAAGATTTCACAGTCAGTTTTTGGATGTACGTCAGTTCAACTGATCAATTTAACTGACTATGAGTGGCGGGCTTTACTTCACAATAGAAACACTTTCTGAAAGCGCGTGCATAGCCTGACTGCATATTAATATATAACATTTGTCTCTCTTACATAATTTGCAATTGGTTAAATAAAGTGGACAAAAAATTGTAAATTTAACAGTATGGGGCGTTCTATTGTGATGACAATAGAATTAATTAACAAAGTTTTAGGGGAAATTAGATATGGAAATTCGTTTCGGCAAAGGTTTTAGATGGTCGAAAGTTTCGAGTTCGATCGCTGTTTAGTGTAAACGCGACAACGGAATGTCGAACACAACAAACAGAATTACATATTCTAGGTAAACTGACGACCGGCCGCTCATAAACTATTTCGGACCGTTTTAAATTCCACACCGATTCCACTAACTCCACTTCATTTATTAAATATTGCTTCCAATGGATGACTGGTTGTTTTCCTTGCATAATTTCACAATACGTTTAACTTTGACCCGAAGGTTTTATACTTGGCTTTAGTGTAGGTTTTTTTCCTGTTTTCGAATAATAATTTAGAAACTTTAGGTAATTGATTATTCATTGGTCAGAATAATGCACAGAATTCATTATTTATTACGCTAATCATATTTTTATTCATATTATACGAGAAGATAGAAAAGGCGGAATGTTTGAGACTAGATAAAAAATATACATTGACTATACAGAACAGTAAAGACGGACCAGACTACACAGTCAAAACTACACAGACAAAGACTAGACAGAGAGGACAAGACTATACAGGCTAGACTGGACAACCAAACTTAGCCGGACGATGTACTAGACAGACAATAATAAGCAGACAGGACAATATATTTTGTATTTTCAATAATATTATTAATCAATCTTTTTTCAGATTTTTTTGTAAAATAAATATTTTTTAATAAAACAAGCATTTATTCCTAAATTGTTTTTCAATTTTACTCCCCAAATAAAAGACTGAAGACAAGATAGACTAGACTAGAGGGAAAGACAGAAAGGCTAGAGAGATAAGGTTAGACACACAAGACTAAACTTTAAAGAAATTACGCAATGTTACACTTAATTTAAAGAGGTATTTATAAAACAAGTTTCTTATTTATTCTTTAAACTTATGTACATTTATTAAACAACTAAATACAATGATTACAGGCTTTTTGAGTAAAACCGGGTAGGTGAACACAAATATATCGAAATACAGTTTATAAGTCGTGGAATAATCTCTCAGGGCTACTAAATGACCAGGACAAGGACCGAATAGTGTGCACCGAAAAGTGCTTGCTTAGTGCTGTTTAGTGAGCCAGAAAGATTCTAAACTGGTTGTAGGGAGCTAGATCAGCTCTTATATAGGGGGTGGAAGGCGCGTCGTTCGAGGGTAGGGGTGGAAGGCGAAGGTAGAGGGTGGTGTCTCTGGTGTAGGGCTAGCATTAGGTATCGATAGTGGCTCTAACAGAAAGCCCTAGGCGGAGAGTTTGGGAAGTAATTTGTTACAAAGCTCCTTCTGCAGGACTGGTAGGCGCCTCTGGTATGCCACTTCGGGACACGTGAATCGGCAATTATTTATTAATCTAAATTAAAGTAACCGAATCGGTGGAAACATCTACGTAGATCCGATATATGGGTATTGAAATCTGGAGATAGGACGATCAGATCGTCTAGGTAAACTAGTGGTCTGACTCCATTGAGTCCTGCCTTGAATTTGTCCATTAGTCGTTGGAACGTGGTGGTTGCGTTTCGAAGCCCAAATGGTAGTCGGAGAAACCGATAGGTTCCTGCGATGGTGATAAATGAGGTCTTATCTCTATGTGGGGGGTATACCTTAATCTGGTAATAACCGCTCTTGAGATCCATTATGGAAATGTATCGTGATTGTGCGGTTGAATGTAAGAGATCTTCCAATCTTGGCAAAGAGTACAGAACTAGCGTGGTGATACTGTTCAGTTTGCGTCAATTCATAATCTTGTGCTTCCACCGGGTTTTGGTACGAGTAGCAACTTTGGTACGAGTACTCAGAAGTTGCTGAATTTCTGCCTCTAATATTCTTTGTCGGGCGGGTGTGATACGGTAAGGCGGGCTGGGTACTGGGGCTTTATCACCAGTTTCGATGCGATGTTCAGTCATGGTCGTCGGTGGTCCTTCAGGTTTGAAAAGATCCGTATTTTCGATGGGTAGGTTGTTGATTTCCGTGCGTTCTTGTGCGGATAATTGTGTCCCTTCGTCCGTTCTTGAGTGGAGACTTTGTAAATCGAGGCTACCAACGTGTATATCAGGAAGGATTGTTGGTCGCTTTTTCGAAAGTTGATCGATTTTTTGAATGGCATCATACCACATATAATTGACTCTAATTGAGTAATCGGGACCGTAGTTATTATTAACCCAGATTCGTAGTCGCATTCCATGGAGACGACGGGTGAGTGTAGGGGGGTCACAGGTGGAGGCATGTCGTGTTCTGCACTTTATTTCTTAAAATCCGTATTTTCCGTAAAATCTACTTTACAGGTGGTATTCTCCATTGTGATCCTTGGGTCCTTTGCAGCGTATCCATACGTTTTGTGTGTCTCGCCTGAGAAGTGCCATCTTTCATGTTTATGGTCTATGACGAAATCAGCTGCCTTCAGTTTAGTCTACTCCTAGCAGTGTTTTTGCATCAGGTGCGTCGGGCGTTCGAAGTTCATCGTCATGAACTTCGTTGAAATAACTCGATTCTCAATTTTCACTGGAGCTTCTGTTGATTTTACTATAAGTGGTTTCTGGTTTCCGTCAGCTTGTATTAAGTTGATTGGGACATTCTGGAACTCATATCCCTGAACTTGTAGTACTCGGTATAGCTCTAAGCTTACTAGCGTAGCACGGGCATCACTGTCCAGAAATGCAGTCAGTCCCTGTCACTTCATTGATTGAAATTTTTACGGCGGGTCGTTCGACGGACCAGACGTCTATCGAGCAGAAACTCACTGGGGCCTGGGTTGTTGAACACGTAGGGCAGTTTCGGCGTATAACCCCAGGTTTTCCGCATCCATAGCACTGAATTTTGTTTGCAGGAATCGTACTTAATGTTACAGGCTGTGTGGGCGGAGTCAGTAATCGTGCGGCAGGTTGTGTCTTCTCTGATTTTGCCATCTTCCGACATACGCTGATGTCGTGGCCGAAGTTGTTGCAGAATTCACATTTGATATTTTTTTTACATATCTACTATTTTTCTTGTCTTGCTCGTTTTCTTCTACAATTCGGGATTTTTCGAGTAGATCTTTGAAAGTACTTACATCCGCTCTGGCTATGCGGTCACGGATAGGCGTGCGTAGTAATCCATATATTATATTTATTTTCCAGGATTCGTCTAGCGTGCGTGAGAGTTGGGAAAAGCTATCTCTATGCATGGTCATATATTGATCTGTAGGTATCGAATCTGTTTGGTTTTGAGCGAATATGTCTGCGAATATTCTAAAATTCGGACGCTGTGGTGCGAATGCGCTTCGAAGAGTTTGTATTGCTTGCTCAAATGTAGTTATGTATTCCTTTACCCCGTTCTACCACTGACTTGCCTCACCTGTGAGCAGAAGTGGGATTCCCATGAAGGCATTTTCGTCGGGAATGTTTTCTACATTTTTGAAGATGGTGATGGCTGTGATAAATTCTTCTACGGAAGCTTTGGTTCATGTACCGGCTTATCTTGCGGTGCATTGCGTGAAATGCCGGGATATTTTCTCTGATTTGGTAATGCTTTGTAGTAGTTGTTGGAACTGCTCGTTCGTCATTTGGACCATCATGGTAGGAGGATTAATTCGCGGCCTCCTGTACTTGCTTGCTTTTTAGGCCGAATTTTGACCAATATTGGATTAAGGCTAAGTTGGGCGTCACTTTGTTACACTTAATTTAAAGGGGTATTTATAAAACAAGTTTCTTATTTCTTCTTTAAACTTATGTACATTTATTAAACAACTAAATACAATGATTACAGGGTTTTTGAGTAAAACCGGGTCGGTGAACACAAATATATCGAAATACAGTTTATTTTATTATTTTAAGTCGTGGAATAATCTCTCCGGGCTACTAAATGACCAGGACAAGGACCCAATAGTGCGCTTGCTTAGTGCTGTTTACTGAGCCAGAAAGATTCTAGACTGGTTGTAGATAACTAGATCAGCTCTTATATAGGGGGTGGAAGGTTCGAGGGTAGGAGTGGAAGGCGCATCGTCGAAGGTTTTTGGGTGGTGTCGAAGGGGGTGGTGTCTCTGGAGTAGGGCTAGCATCAGGTAGCGACAGTGGCTCTAACGGAAAGACCTTGGCGGAGAGTTTGGGAAGTAATTTGTTACATCAACAGCTAGAAGCACATGATATTTCATGCGGTATACTCCTGGACTTATCAAAGTCGACCATTCTATCTTAATATCGAAACTACAAATATATGGAATCAGGGGAGTAACAAAGAGACCTTCTTGCACAATATCTCAAAAATCGCATAACAGAAATGCTGACACTAGAAGGTAATATCACATCCACACCCAGGATTATCAATATGGGGTTTCCCCAGGGCAGCACGTTAGGACCGCTTCTTTTCACACTGTACATAAATGATCTGCCAGAATTAAGTTTAAAACCCACAAACAGTACATTAATAAATTATGCCGATGATACTAGTATATTAATAGCGAACAGATCAATTTCTAATCTGCGATGATAACTATGACCACATGGTTTAACGTTAACAAATTAGTTTTAAATAAAGAAAAACTAACGTAATTTACTTTAGAACAAAAAGAGACACTAGAAGTTACAATAATGAATTTACCTTTGAGGACAATACAATACAAGTTCAGCAATTCGTTAGACTACCTGGATTATACACAGACGAAAACCTGGACTGGACTGCACACATAATGAACTTTACAAAACATCTGAACAGAGAATATGCCCTAAGAATACTTAAAAGGTACCTAAATAGGGATATCTTAAAAATGGTGTATTTTTCCAACTTTTACAGTCATCTCCGATTCGGCATAGTGTTCTGGGGCAATGGAACATTAGTATCAGATGTTTCAAAAATTCAAAAAGCCGCCATAAGAACAATTTACAATTTAAATTATACGGAATTTTGCAGAGGTAAATTACGAAGTGCCAATGTATTAACGACTGTCGGCACTTATATATACGACGCGTTATTATTTCTATTTAAAAATAAAAGTCTGTTTGATCAATATCGTATTGACAACAATACGAACGCAAGAACCAACAAATTGAACTACAATATTCCTGTTCACAGACTTACAATGTCAGGAATGTTACCACCATACAGTAACATAGACTCATTTGATAGATTGCCAAAGGCCATAAAATTGATAGCTACATCAAGCGTTTTCAAGAAACAGCTTCAATACTTACTCATTAATATCGGGCCGTACTCCAGAGAAGAATACTACATAGGAGTAAAGGCCTACTAAAGTTAAAGCTAACCGAACCGACAAATTTCATTTATTTACAAATGTTCACAATCCTTTTAAGTTCTTGTTCTATTTTGTAGCTTATATAATGAAATAAATAGATTGATGATTTGATTTGATTTGACTAGACAGGCAAGACTAGACAGGCAACACTAGATAGACAAGACGATACAGACAGGATTAGACAGACAAGATTAGACAGACAAGACTTTTTTATAGGATGTAGATGGCACCTTTCGATTAACCATGCAAGTGAGCCCCCTGAAACTAACCCGGACATTCCGGAACCGCTTGTCGCATTTCTTCAGGGTGTTGGGTGATCTGTTCTTAGGCGTGTACTGTCTACTTCCCCCTTCCACACTGTGTGCGATTAGGGGTTCGATTTTTCGATTTGGGTTTTTATTTTTCTTTCGTCATTTTCCTTCTCTGTTATTATTTTTGTTTCCATTTTGTGGATATTGTTCCATCCTTTCTGTGATTCTAATGAGTGCGCCATCATATTTTAGGGATCCAGTTTGTCGTTCTCGAACATTTCCCTCTGGTTGTTCCATCTCGGACACTCAAATATAGTATGGGTAACAATCGCCAGAACAATCAGGTACCGCGAGGGGGAGGACTCTCGTAAGCGGGGATTGTCTGCCGAGGTTGCGCAGGGATCGGTTTTAGGACCATTCTTGTGGAATGTCGCCTATGACGGCCTGCGTTTACTGCGCACGGTTTCTGCGCACAGGGGTGGGTATTGTGGCGTACGCAGACGACCTGATACTTGTCTTCACAGATAGGTGCTGGGATATGCTGCGTCTCAGGGTCACGCGCACGGGGGAACTCGTTCAGGAGTGGATGGAGACGGCGGGCCTTCAGCTCGCCGCCTCTAAAAGACAGGCGGCCCTGCTCTCCACTAGAAGGTCGGGTAGAGGCATTCTGGAGATCGAAATTTTGGGAGAGAGGATACCGGTCGAACGGTCAATTCGGTACCTCGGTGTGATCCTCCAGGCGGGTCAGTGGGGATTAGACGTGTACCACGCCGCGCGTCGGTGAGGGACGATTGAACTTCTGGTGGGAACCGCGGGGAGGCAAGGAGAGCTGCTCGGAAGCAACTACTTGCCTGCTGGCAGGAGAGGTGGTCACGTGGCGGAAACGGCGCGTGGACTCGTCGTCTCATCCCTGATTTAATTCGGTGGATGGGGCGAGGGCTGGACGAGGTGGGTTCGTACTTCCTCACCCAGCTTCTTACCAGACACGGGTCCTTCCGAGCCTTCCGAGGACTATGGGTCCTTCTCCATAGGATCGGGAAAGCCCCAGACAACAGGTGCACATCCTGTGGAGAGGGCGTGCGCGACGACGCGGAGCACACCCTCGTGGCGTGTTCGCGTTGGGAGAAGGAGCGACAGGCCCTGGCGTCGGCCCTGGAAGGGGAAGTCACGGTAGAAGCCGTGACGGGTGGGCTCGCTGGCGTGGTGGGGCGGGGGGTGTGGGCGGCCTTAAGCCGATTCGCGGCTACAGTCATGCGAGCTAACGAGCTATGGGTGGGAACAAGGGCGGTATGATTTCTTATTATTTTGTTTTGTTTTTGTTTTGTATTACTTTTGTTGTAAATTGTAAATGCTATTGTATTGCATATTTCACTTTCATGTAAATCCTGTTGTATTTTTACTCTAAGGGTGGGCAGAGGCAGTAATGCCATCGCTGGCGGTCCCTGTGTCCTTCCGTTTCAGTGGAGTCACTTGCGAAAATAAAATTTAAAAAAAGAACGCCAACCCAGAGTATACGCAATCTGCGCCGAATGCTCTCCCGATGTTGTGGAGGTAATCTCGGGAACAACCGTGGCCTGTGAGGACCTGAGTCGGATAATATGAAACTTCCCCGTGTCGTCGAGTAGTCCAGGTATCAATGTCCGGGATGAAGAGCCTCGTTCAATGACCATTTTTCAGGAGTTATTACACTCTTTCTGTCACCTTCCTGGGTGACTTTGGTATCGGCCTCATGTCTAGATGTTTTGTTCTTGCCTGCCTCATATCGAGAATTTCTATGCTTTGCCTGCAGTTCGATGGGAGAGATACCTGCAATAACCAAAATTGCATGGCGCGCTACTGTACGATAGGCACTGCGGACTCGTAGGGCCATTTTCCTCTGAAATACAACTAATTCGGTTATTGCTTTATGGTTATGCTTTGTTATGGGCCTGCACCTATATGGGAGCTCCATAGAGCATAGCAGAGTGGGCCACTGTGCTTAGCAGCCTGCGCTTACTGCATCTAGATCCGCCCACATTAGGTATTAGTTTTTCCATTGCCGCAGCAGTTTTTGTGCCAGTTTCCACTGATTTTTTGAAGAGCTCTGTAAAATACAGTCTTTGCCAAGGTATTTTGCAGAGTCCTTTGGTTTAATGTCCACACCCATCACTTTAAAAGATATAGCAGCTAACTTTCTACATCCCGTTAACTGGTCCGCGCTAGACTTTTCCGGCGCTAGGTGGAGGGATTTTGACGACATCCATTTAGTAATTTGTTCAATGGCCAAGTTAGGTCTGTGCCTAGTACCTCTTTCATTCTTTCCCAATACAGTGCGGTCCAGGTCGTCCGCAAAACCGATTATGTTAACTCCCTCGTGTATCTTCAGCCTGAGGAAACCAACGTAAAGTAGTTTAAAGATGTGCTCTGTAAAATACAGTCTTTTGTCGATGGTGATGCCAAAGTATTTAGAGAGTCTTGGTTTAATATCCACACAAATCACTTTGAAAGACATAGGAACCAACTTTCTTATCCCGTTAACGGGACCGCTTCGGACTTTTCCGGCGCTAGGTGGAAGGATTTTGATGGCATCCATTTAGTAATTTGTAGAATGGCCAAGTTAGCTCTGAGTATATTACCTCTTTCATTCTTTCCCATTACAGTGATTGCCAGGTCGTTCGCAAAACCGATTATATTAACCTCCTGTGGAAGCTTCGGCCTGAGGACACCATCGTAGAGTACGTTCCACAGGGTTGGTCCCATTACGGAGCTCCGTGGAGCACCACTACTGACGTCCAAACTTTTAACTTCTTCTTCAGTTCGGAGGATGATGCGACGGTCGCAGAGGTAGCTATGTATCATTCTTAGTAGATATGGTGGTATATTTCTTTCCGTTAATTCAACCATGTCTGGCAGCACAGCCGGGTTGAAGGCATTTTTAATGTCTAGCTTTATAAGCGCACATATTTTCCTGGTCCGTTCTGTACCTTCTTTTGCCTTTTCGGCTATATTTATAACGTATTTTACGGCATCTATTGTAGATCTACCTCCTCTACATCCGAATTGTCTTTCAGATAGGTTCATTCCGCTTTCTAGTTCTTTTTTTATACGTGCTAAAGTTAGTTGTTCCGGCGACATCGAGGGTGCAGAGGGGCCGGTATGAAGAAGGTACATACGGGCTCGTTTGTTTTTTTTATTAATACTAATTTAGCCTACTTCCATCTGGCAGCGATCGTACTAGCCAGTAGGCTCTTGTTTAATATTTCTAGGACAATACAGGGGACATTTTATACCATTAGTTTAACAGCCTCCGTGGGGATACCATCTGATCCTGGAGCTCTGTTGTTGCGCAGACGGTTACTTGCCATGATTAGCTCTTCTTCAGTGAAGGGAGGAGTATTACTAACTTTACGTTGCTCCCAGGTTGGTTTGGGATTGGCTGAAAATAGTGATTTAGTCATCTCTAGCATTTTATCCATCGGAAGTTGTTAATTCGGCTGCCGTATACGTAGGCCCCTAGTCGCTATTCTATATGCGTCTCTCCATCTATCGCCGTCGATGCTTTTACATAAGTTCTCCCAGTGGGTTTTCTTTGAGAGGTTAATTTCCCTTAGTAGTTGTTTTTTAGCATCCGTGTACGTTTGTTGAAATTCCTGTAACTTAGAATCTTTAGTCCTTTTGGCGTGCCGTAGGTACGTCCTTCTTGCGGCAATACAAGTTCTTCTACCGTTCGCAATGAACTATTTACAGGCTTTCTCCTGCAACTTTTCCTTATTTTTGGCATCGAGGCATCACATGCTATGCTTAAAGCTTATATTAATGAGTCGACAGAGTTTACTCCGCGTTTGCATACTTCCTTAGTTAAATTACTAAAGAGGTCTTCGTTGTTGTTGTAAATGATGCAACGTCTTAAATTGACTGAAGAAAAGGTCGCAGTACAAGTCGTCACCACCATATCTACAATCTACAATCTAAATTGACTGGGTTTTGTGGGTCTGTCGGCTTATATTCCTCCAAAATGTAGAGGATGTATTTATGGTCGCTTAATGACTCTTTCTCAAAGACTTGCCAGTTTTTGGTTGTATATGCAAGGTCGTTCGTAGTTGTGTAGGGTTTTTCGGGTCCGAGTACCCCGACCCCGACTCGACGAGTCCAAGGGTAAATACCCGGTACCCGATACCCGATCTAAGACTCGACGAGTCTCGGGTCTTGAATGTTTGGCATTGTCTAGTACACCGCGTCGTACAGAAGATCGGCGATTTAAGAAGATCGGCGATAATTTGGACGAGAATTTTCTAGTCTTCATAATTTCTGTTTGAATCACACTATACACTTCTCTGTTTGTGATGTAGTATATAAAAAGGAAAATATTACAGGCTTGGAAGATAAAGATGACCATGGTCTAGATTCTAGATGGTATTGATGACGTTCAAGATGAGAATTATTCTTCTGACTGAATTGAATTTACTTTAGGCAATTTAGAAGGGGATTCATCTATTCGCCTTCCGCTCTTAGCCTCTTGTGGAGTTTTGTTTTATTTTCTTATTTACCATAACATTCTCCAAATCCCTTGTTTATCTAAGTCCCACTTAACTTAATCGGCAAGTTCGTACAGTATCGCTATCCATATGCGTGAACATCCTTCCAAAAAATCAAACCAAAAATCCTTTCGTGTTTTTGTTTAAATTGCAAGACATATTAGACCCGGACCCGGACCCGGACCCGGACCCGAAAAATTGGACTCGGACTCAACTCGGACTCGCCGAGTCTAAAAAGACCGGGTATTCCCAATCTCTATTCATAGTGAAAGTAAGATCAATAATAGAGTGGGACTCTCTGCGCTCAAATGTGGGTTCGGTGCCTGTATTTTGTATGTAGAGGTCCATGGTCGATATCCAGTCCATAATAATGTCTCCACGTGCGTCCATTCTTGGGGAACCCCAATACGGAGATTTAGCATTAAAGTCTCCAGCTAAGAGATTTGCGTTTGAATAGTTTCTCATTGAGTGACTTAACTCGTTCAGTGATTTTTCGAGGAGGTCTAGTCCCTGGTTATGTGAAAAATAACAACTGTAGAAAATACTTTCCGCAGTCTCTATCAACACATAGCCAGTTCCACTTCCACTGTCCAGTACCATTTTAGACAGAAAAGACTAGACAGACAAGACTAAACAGACACGACTAGTGAGACAAGACTAGAAAGACAAGTCTAGATAGACGACACTAGACAGACCATACTAGACATACAAGACTTTAATAAAAAAAAGTGGTTCGGGGGAAGCTCTCACTAAACCCCCTATTACACCTTGGCTTTTGGTATGCGAAACCCCGGTATCGCATATTTTGCATTCATTCAGGGTATGCAGCCCGGAAGGGCTATTAGTAGAAACCGCCCTAGTTGTTGTCTCCCCGACTAGGATTCGAACCCGTGTCTCCCGCATTGAAAAGCGGATATGTTGTCAACTACACCACCGAGGAGGACAGACATACAAGACTAGGCAGACAAGGCTAGATAGACGAGAGTAGACAGAAAAGACTAGAGAGACAAGGCTATACCGACAGGACTAGACAGACAAGACTAGACATAAATTATGGATTTTGAGGTACCTTCGCAAGATTAATTCAATCCTTTCTTACCGGTAGAAAAATAATTGTAAATGCCAACAACTACTGTATAACAACAACTCTAGTTGCAAATCTATCAATATTAATGTGCCTCAGGTATCTGTTCTAGGATCGCTTTTGTTTCTACCCTTTGTGAACGATCTTCCACTCCATGTGAATATAGAAACTATTCTATTTGAAGAGAAGAGAAGAGAAGAGAAGAGCTGGAAGCCAGGATGCGACAGTTGTTATTTCAGCGAATGATTGGTGCCGAATAAACAATCTTAGCCTGCATGTGGATAAGACAGTCTGTCAATTTTGAAAAGCTGAGGAAATTACTCAGGCGTTTTCAACTTATTGTTGACGACAAAAGGCAATTTTTACTATATTTTTAGGTGTACAGATGGAATCCACGCTTAGCTAGTCATATCACATCGACCAAGTATGCAAAAACGAATACCATTCTTCAATTAAAAAAATCATTGGACAAAGAAGCTGTAAAACTTACACTATGTAAACTTACACTATGCCTTAGTTTATTCATATCTTTCTATCTATGTTTTGATATGGGGACAAGCCTCTACTGCCAATAGATCTTTCATCATGCAAAAAAGAATAATTCGGCATATATTTGGCTTAACATTTGAACAAAGTGGCAGAGAGTATTTCAAAGACAACAACATATTTCCATTACCTTCAATATATTGTGTTAATTTATATAAAACTTAATATAAGAAATTTTTAAACCCTAGCGGATTCGCACAACCACCATACGAGATACGGCACCCTGTTATTGTGTCCTAAACATAACACTTCTTTATTTGAAAAATAATTTATCTGCACAGGTACTAAATTATTTAATAAGTTAGGCAGATATGTAAAGAAAGGAATACAAGCAGTATAAACCTTAATGTTAAGCGCATCCTAGTACAGGGTACTATTCAATATCTGAATTTTTAGAAACGTAATATGATGTCAGTTCGCCGAAACGTCAAGAATCCGGTTCTTTTTAGAACCAACCCTCAACATAAACGCAGAATCCCCGAAAAAACAAATCAACATATGTTTCCATCCGCGAGAACCTCAAATCATCATCATCATCATCGGCACTACAGGCCAAATCGGACACAGCCTACACCTGTGCTTGGTGTCTTGATCGTAGACACGTAGGAGACAAGTGTAGGGACCCCTTACAGTTTTTCACGTGGTTGGCGAGCCACTATTCGGGAAGGTTTCGATTTTTACTGTGATGACTTTGCCAGAGCCACCTACAGGAGAACGGTGGCTTATTTTTACCATGTCCAGGATTTGAACCCGGGACTTGCGGCTTGACTACTATAGTTCATTTTTTTAAAGAATGCAGTAACTAGAAACCTGATTTACACTATGACAAATGTTCAATCTAATTACAAAATTTGACGCTAAATTCAAATATAGTTACTTGAATATAAAATTAGTAATGTATTAATGGTTTCATTGAATATCTTATTATTATTGATTAAAAACTCCAAAGGGCAACAATAGTAATAAAATACAAACAAATAAATGGAGAAAAACGCAAAAAATCTAAATGATACAAACCGATCAGATGATAATAGTGAATTGACATGGCAGCCATTGACAACTAACAGCTGCAAATGTATGTGAAAAGAAAGAGAAAAAAGAGGTTGAGATGGAGAAGTAAATATCGTCGGTGTGAACTTCTCCTCGATTTAAGCCAATCAGAGTACAAGCTCAAATAAGCCCTATCTTCCCTGTACTGCATTCTTAAAAAAAATGAACTATAGGCCACCACCGCCTCAAAACCTTGAGAACCTCAAATACAACATATATATATATATATAGGGCTTTCAATACCGGAATCCCGAGATCCCGAAAAACGGGATTTTAGTATATTTTTTCCGGTATTAGAAAATCGGTATTACAAAAAAAAAAACGGTATTTCGGTATTTGTATAAAATATCTTACTTTTTATTTATATTAGTTATTTCAATCAGCATAACAGAATAAGAACAAGAATAATAAAATTATCTAAAATTATCACTATCCTTACTCCTATAAAATTAGCAGTTGATGCATTATGTCGCCATGATTCTAATCTTCTTACGGCAGATGAAACAATAAAAATTATGATGGAAGCTCTTTCGAATCAAAATTGTGAAGTTGCTAAAGAACTTTATGACGCTTTCAAAATTCGCATATTACAAAGACGAAATAATTTATGGCAGGTACTTTAGTACTTACATAGTGGAGAACAAGATAATAGCGATATAGTTTAAACTTTATTTCCACAGTTAACTAAAGCGACTATGATAAAAATTAGAATTAGAATTCGTTTATTTCAATGACTTTCGCCCGAAAACGCAGAACATGTTAGATCTGAGTCAGATAGAGACGAAAATTCCGAAGAATCCTTGGAAAGAAATCTGACCAATACATTAAGGACTGGCTCGAACTTTGCTTTTCATGACCATGACAAATTAAAACTGCAACTTCAATCAGCAATCCAACAGAAACTTTCAGATAAACTTAAAATTACTAAAGTGCAAGGGGTGGAACCTATTATAAAAGACGAAATTGCTATTTTTGGAAAAACAGGAGTAAGACGAAATTATTTGCAACTGACGTATGACCATTTAAGTACAATTGCATCAACAAGTGTAGAATCGGAAACGGCGTTTTCTGCAGCCAGTCCAGTCTGAACGACGAAACAATTAATTGTTTATGTTTTTTACGGGCATATTTTAATAAAACAAACTCAAATTGCGAAATGTAGTAATGTTTATGATAACTTTGTTCCGAATGTTTGCTATAAATAATTTGTTTTCTTATATACAGAAGGAGTAAACAAATGTTTCGTTTTTATAATTATTTCGTTTAAATATTTTTTTTCTATATTTTATAACTAAAGAAATATATTTTTAAGTTTTTTCTTTGTTTTCTTTTTAATAAATCACCATTATCATTAATATTTATAAAAATCTGACGAAAATTTTCTGGTAATTTTTTTCTGGTAATACCGGTATCAATACCGGTATTCCGGTTTTGAAAACAAATAATACCAAAATACCGGTTTTAATTTTTGCTCCGGTATTGAAAGCCCTATATATATATATATATATATATATATATATATATATATATATATATATATATATATATATATATATATATATATATATATCATCAATGATTTGTCTTAAATGTAACTACCTCTATTGTAATATCAATATATTATTGCATTTATTGCATATACTGTATTTATTATTGTAGTTATTGTAATATTACGTGAAAGATATAAATTTGACCATCACATCCGCAGTCCACCCTTTTAGTGTAGCTGGGTGAATAATTTTTTTTTTTTTTTTTTTGCAATGTTGCACCTTCTTAGCTTACGCTGGAAAAAATTGAGATGCGGAAAGAGTGTTCACTCTGGCCCACATAATCATGTAGCCAATTTAGAAATGTGACAGGTTTGCAAAATCGTTGCCCTCTGTGCATGACTCAAAATAGCATTCGACAAGCCAAGTTTCTCAATGCTTTTAGAAAAATAGACGAGACAACTCCTTCAACAGATATTACAATTGGATAAATAAATACTCTATCCAGTTTTCAGATATCTTTGATTTGCCAGGCTAGTTCCTCGTATTTATTTATTTTTTCTCTATTTGTTCTTCGGATGTTTTGTGTCAAAGGAACTGCGATGTCAAGAGTATGGCTGTTTTGGCGTCAAGGTCAATAAGAAATATATCAGGTCGGTTGTGGACAATCGTCTTATCGGTCAATATAAGCTTGTCCCAGTAGAGAATGTGCTTACTTGATTCCACGGCTGGTGCTGGTAGATATTTATAATATGGAGGCGGTTTCAGCCCCAGTAGGTCGTATTTTACAACGATTTGTTGGTGAATCAGCTTTGCCACTTGATTGTCCCTCCCTAAAAAGGCAGTCTCTAATAATGTTGGGCAACCTGCCATGATGTGTTCTATCGATTCGCCAACAAGATCACACTTTCTACACCTGTCCGTCACGTTTAATTTCAAAATGTATTTTTCGTAGTTCCTGGTTGTTATAATTATGTTTTGGATAGCCATAATAAATCCCTCAGTCTCCGGATAGAGAGATCCATCCCGCAGCCATTGTAAGGAAGCATTTACGTCAATATGATCTTCGTTGGGGAGGCTTGGGTATTTCCCGTGGATAATATTGTCCTTCCAGGGCTTGAAATCTTTTTTGGGGAATGTTTCAGTATCACAGGATTTAGATGAGTATACCTATCGTCAGCCCTCATTACAGATTGGATGAGGTCATCACCAGAGCGTAAGAGTTTATTTCGCATGGCCTCTTCTTGGGTTCTACACAAGTTCTTCGTCTTCACTTCAGGCACTTTGCCTGTTACGATGCCTTGCTACACAAGTTAAAAAGGTTAAATAACCCCCTTCCTCCTTCTTTGCGAGGTAGATATAACCGTGTGACGGAGGACCTTAGGTGTCGAAAGAGTTCCTCTGTTGATCCTATCAAGATCGTTGAAATCAACCACAGGAATATGTTAGTACAGGAATTGCCCAAGCTTTCATAGCTGATATTATCTTTTTTCCGGAGAGCTTGGTGTTCAAAATCTTAGTAAGTCTTTTGTTGTATTTTTCCGTAAACATATTCTTTAGATTTTAGTGGTTAATTTTCATATTTTGAGGAAGTCCAAGATATTAATAAACATTATCACGCCCAAGTTGGACGATATTTTCTACAGTCTCTCCCAGATTCTCCGTCTTGCTCCTTTTAATATTTAGGATGGCGCACTTATCAAGACCGAAAGCTATGCTTATATCCATACTGAAGTTCTGTACAATGGATATTAAAGAATTCAACTTTGTACCCGTGTCAGCATAGACCTTAAGGTTCCATATATAGTAGATGTGATATTCTTCAGTCATTTCTCCCGATCTTGTAGACTATAATTTCTCTCTTTAGTAAAGTCGAGAAGGGATTCTAGGCCAAGCAGAACCAAACGGGAGAAAGACGGTCTCCTTGAAAAATCCCTCTTTTGATATTGATATTCCCAATGTTAGTTTTATATATAATAAGATTGGTTCATGTCTTGATCGTTGTTACCAAACAATTTGTAATATTGGGAGAGGTTTTGTAGATTTCCAAGACTTTAACCAACAATTTCCTATAGGTCAAAGGGCTTTATTTCTATGTGTTCGGGAACTACCCAATTGATTTTGGTTTTATTGGGCACAGTTTCAGGCCGAGCGTTTCAGAGTAAAACACGCATCGGTTGAATTTGTTTTATTTATCGTCACCAGTACCCTTCGCTTCTTGACACATTCAGCTTTTTTTTACAGCTATTGTTGTTGTCCACCAGTATACTGTTGATACACGTTGATTGCTGTGATTTGGTGGACGTCGTTTTGGAAAACATTTATCGCATAATTTGAGAACATATTCGACGACTTTTCTTGGGCTATTAGTTACTTGGGGATGCACTTCGATGCGTTTCGTTGTTTTGATCAGGTTTCTTGGCTGTCATTTTTCAGACTTGCTGTTTTGATTCTCTCTGAGCCTGCAGAATCTGTTGTAGTTAATTAATCTCGAAGTAAATTGTGCAGTGATCGCTTAGGTTTTCCTGTTCTACATCAACTTTCCAACCGCTATTTTTTGCGCCGAGAGACATTGTCGCCATTGGTACTTCTATCAGAGAATAACCATTGTGATTAGAGAAGGTTTTTTAAAAAGGTTGAAGGGAGAAGGTATATCTCCTTCATTAATGACTAGAAGATCACTTGCTCGATCCATTCTTCCAGAATCATCCCTTTGCTATCTTGAATTTTCGAACTGTAGATATGAGCTTTGGCGTTTTGAGACAGAAAAGACTAGACAGACAAGACTGGACAGACAAGACTAGACAGACAATACCACACAGACAAGACTAGACAGACAAGACTAGACAGACAAGACTAGACAGACAAGACTAGACAGACAAGACTAGACAGACAAGACTAGACAGACAAGACTAGACAGACAAGACTAGACAGACAAGACTAGACAGACAAGACTAGACAGACAAGACTAGACAGACAAGACTAGACAGACAAGACTAGACAGACAAGACTAGACAGACAAGACTAGACAGACAAGACTAGACAGACAAGACTAGACAGACA
Source organism: Phosphuga atrata (assembly GCA_944588485.1). Lineage (NCBI taxonomy): Eukaryota > Metazoa > Arthropoda > Insecta > Coleoptera > Silphidae > Phosphuga > Phosphuga atrata. The sequence goes on from OX155902.1 coordinate 13,143,680, forward strand.
AGACTAGACAGACAAGACTAGACAGACAAGACTAGACAGACAAGACTAGACAGACAAGACTAGACAGACAAGACTAGACAGACAAGACTAGACAGACAAGACTAGACAGACAAGACTAGACAGACAAGACTAGACAGACAAGACTAGACAGACAAGACTAGACAGACAAGACTAGACAGACAAGACTAGACAGACAAGACTAGACAGACAAGACTAGACAGACAAGACTAGACAGACAAGACTAGACAGACAAGACTAGACAGACAAGACTAGACAGACAAGACTAGACAGACAAGACTAGACAGACAAGACTAGACAGACAAGACTAGACAGACAAGACTAGACAGACAAGACTAGACAGACAAGACTAGACAGACAAGACTAGACAGACAAGACTAGACAGACAAGACTAGACAGACAAGACTAGACAGACAAGACTAGACAGACAAGACTAGACAGACAAGACTAGACAGACAAGACTAGACAGACAAGACTAGACAGACAAGACTAGACAGACAAGACTAGACAGACAAGACTAGACAGACAAGACTAGACAGACAAGACTAGACAGACAAGACTAGACAGACAAGACTAGACAGACAAGACTAGACAGACAAGACTAGACAGACAAGACTAGACAGACAAGACTAGACAGACAAGACTAGACAGACAAGACTAGACAGACAAGACTAGACAGACAAGACTAGACAGACAAGACTAGACAGACAAGACTAGACAGACAAGACTTTTTTTTTTTTTTATTTTTTTTTTTTTTTCGGGGCGTAGCTGTACTTTATACAGACAAGTGGTCCCCAGGAAACCAACCAGGCTCTCCGGAAACGCTTATCGCATGGCTTCAGAGTGCTGGTTGTTGTCATTTAGTCGCTGTAGTTAGTTTTGACTATACTTGGTCACTCGTCTCTTTCTCTCGTCTGTTTCTTTTGTCGATATTATTGTTCGGATAAGTCTGTGGATCTTGTCCCAATTTTCTTTATTTTCTAACATATAGGCCATGACTGTTCGTGCGTCAAAAGGTGTACCCATATTCTTTACAGCTTCTTCCCTATCACTTTCCCATCTGTAGCATTCAAATATTGTGTGGTTTACTGTGTCTATTTCACCACAGTATACACAGGAATTATCCGATGATCTACCAATGTGGTGTAGAAAGTCATTGAAACAACCGTGACCAGTTAGAAATTGCGTAAGATGGTAACTAACTTCTCCGTGTTTCCTGTTGGTCCATACAGTTAAGTCTGGTATGAGTAGCCTAGTCCACTGGCCTTTCTCTGTATGTGACCATCTTTGCTGCCATTCGTTGAGGAGATTCACTCTAGCTTTCTGCCTGCGATTGTTGTGGCCTGCCTTGCTTATGTCTTTTCTTTCTTTTGCGAGCAAATCGATGGGTGCAATAGCGGCGACTACTAATGCTGCCTCTCCAGATACTGTACGGTATGCACTGCATATACGAAGTGCAATTTTACGTTGTACTGATTCCAATTTTTCTGCGCAGCTTCTTGTATTCATTTTTTCTGCCCAGAGTGGAGCTCCATATAACATAGCAGATTGTGCTACCATTCCTAAGAGTTTACGCTTGGAGCTTCTGGGTCCCCCAACGTTTGGCATTATTTTTTCCATTGCTCCCAGTGTCTTTAATCCTTTTCCTGCAGCATCTGTGAGATGTGCAGAGAACGTAAGTCCTCTATCTATTAAAATGCCCAGGTATTTTATTTGTTGTTTTGGGATTATTTCCGTGGTTCCCACTTTAAATTTGATTGGCATAAGTTTCCTTTGTCCTGTCAAAAGGACTGCCTCCGTTTTTTCGGGTGCTAGCTTCAGTTTCCTCGTTGTAATCCACTGGGTTACCATACAGATTACGTGGTTTGCAGTACGCATTATTCCTTGTTCATTTTTTGCGGTTACGACCAAGGCTAAGTCGTCCGCGAAACCAATTAGCGTGGCGCCTTCAGGCAGCTTCATTCTTAAAATATCGTCGTATAAGACGTTCCATAGCGTGGGACCTAATATAGAGCCCTGTGGGACACCACAGCTTACCTCTACTTCTACCGTCTCATTTAGGGCCTGTAGTACTAGTTTTCTGTTGGTAAGGTAACTTCTTAACATTCGTAGTAGGTAAGGTGCTATACGTCTTCTTGTAAGTTCGCCCATTAGTTGTTCCCAGTTGGCAGTGTTGAATGCATTTTGCACATCAAAAGTTATTAGTGCACACATTTTTTTAGTCCGTTGTGTGCCGGCTTTAGCTTTCTCTGCTATTTTTTTTACTTCCTCTATTGCACCCATGGTAGATCTACCTTTACGGAACCCAAATTGCTTATCGGATAAACCCAGTCCGGCGTCAAGCTCCTTCTGTAATCTCCTCAGTAGTAGACTTTCTAACAGTTTACCCGACACATCTAGAAGGCATAGGGGCCTATAAGATGAAGGTTCTCCAACTGGCTTATCTCCCTTCCTAATAAAGACCAGTCTGGAACGCTTCCACTTGTCTGGAAAGTTTCCAGCAGTTAGGAGAGCATTCATTACTTCCAGAGTGAACATAGGTTCTTGCTGGGCGATGGTCTTAACTACTTCTGGAGGCACACCGTCTAGTCCCGGGGATTTTCCATCTCGGATGCGATTTGCCGCATTAGCTAGTTCCTCCTGGTTGAACAATGGAATTTCAACAACTTTAGGTTGTTGCCAAAGAAAGGGTTTTTGGCGTGGGAAAAGGACTTCGACTACCTGTAGCATTCCCTCCATCGTCATTTGCACGTTTGGATGTTGGATTTTGAGCCTTCTTTTGCACGTTTGAAACGCGTCTCCCCAAATATCGTCGTCGAGATCTTCGCACAGTTTTCTCCAGTGATCCCGCTTAGCTTTGTTGATTAGGTATCGAAGATCCTTTTTAGCTTTTTTGTAAAGCGAATGAAGTGATTTCAAGACTTTGTCGGCCACTCCTTTTTTAGTACGGTGTCGCTGATATTTTCTTCTGGCTGTGATACATTCAGCCCGCATGCTGGCGATTTCGTTGTTCCACCAATATACTAGTTTTCTCCTTGATGGTCCTCTATTCTTTTTTAAGGTTTCGTCACACGCCTTTTTCATGACTTCTACGAGCGTATCCGCGTTTCTTTTGTGCGTCCGTGCTATTTGCATTGCCAGGCTGCTTTTCATGTTTTCTTTATTGAATGCCTTTAGACTCCAGCCGTTAGTTCTTACATGGCTTATCTGCTTTATGGCTTCTTATGTAGCGATGGTCGCTTAAACTCTCCCTCTCGAGCACACTCCAATCTATGATCATGTTAGATAAGTCGACTGTCGTAAAAGTAAGGTCTATTATGGATTGAGCGTTTCCCCTGACGAGCGTATGCGTAGCTCCTTTATTAGACAGACAAGACTAGACAGACAAGACTAGACAGACAAGACTAGACAGACAAGACTAGACAGACAAGACTAGACAGACAAGACTAGACAGACAAGACTAGACAGACAAGACTAGACAGACAAGACTAGACAGACAAGACTAGACAGACAAGACTAGACAGACAAGACTAGACAGACAAGACTAGACAGACAAGACTAGACAGACAAGACTAGACAGACAAGACTAGACAGACAAGACTAGACAGACAAGACTAGACAGACAAGACTAGACAGACAAGACTAGACAGACAAGACTAGACAGACAAGACTAGACAGACAAGACTAGACAGACAAGACTAGACAGACAAGACTAGACAGACAAGACTAGACAGACAAGACTAGACAGACAAGACTAGACAGACAAGACTAGACAGACAAGACTAGACAGACAAGACTAGACAGACAAGACTAGACAGACAAGACTAGACAGACAAGACTAGACAGACAAGACTAGACAGACAAGACTAGACAGACAAGACTAGACAGACAAGACTAGACAGACAAGACTAGACAGACAAGACTAGACAGACAAGACTAGACAGACAAGACTAGACAGACAAGACTAGACAGACAAGACTAGACAGACAAGACTAGACAGACAAGACTAGACAGACAAGACTAGACAGACAAGACTAGACAGACAAGACTAGACAGACAAGACTAGACAGACAAGACTAGACAGACAAGACTAGACAGACAAGACTAGACAGACAAGACTAGACAGACAAGACTAGACAGACAAGACTAGACAGACAAGACTAGACAGACAAGACTAGACAGACAAGACTAGACAGACAAGACTAGACAGACAAGACTAGACAGACAAGACTAGACAGACAAGACTAGACAGACAAGACTAGACAGACAAGACTAGACAGACAAGACTAGACAGACAAGACTAGACAGACAAGACTAGACAGACAAGACTAGACAGACAAGACTAGACAGACAAGACTAGACAGACAAGACTAGACAGACAAGACTAGACAGACAAGACTAGACAGACAAGACTAGACAGACAAGACTAGACAGACAAGACTAGACAGACAAGACTAGACAGACAAGACTAGACAGACAAGACTAGACAGACAAGACTAGACAGACAAGACTAGACAGACAAGACTAGACAGACAAGACTAGACAGACAAGACTAGACAGACAAGACTAGACAGACAAGACTAGACAGACAAGACTAGACAGACAAGACTAGACAGACAAGACTAGACAGACAAGACTAGACAGACAAGACTAGACAGACAAGACTAGACAGACAAGACTAGACAGACAAGACTAGACAGACAAGACTAGACAGACAAGACTAGACAGACAAGACTAGACAGACAAGACTAGACAGACAAGACTAGACAGACAAGACTAGACAGACAAGACTAGACAGACAAGACTAGACAGACAAGACTAGACAGACAAGACTAGACAGACAAGACTAGACAGACAAGACTAGACAGACAAGACTAGACAGACAAGACTAGACAGACAAGACTAGACAGACAAGACTAGACAGACAAGACTAGACAGACAAGACTAGACAGACAAGACTAGACAGACAAGACTAGACAGACAAGACTAGACAGACAAGACTAGACAGACAAGACTAGACAGACAAGACTAGACAGACAAGACTAGACAGACAAGACTAGACAGACAAGACTAGACAGACAAGACTAGACAGACAAGACTAGACAGACAAGACTAGACAGACAAGACTAGACAGACAAGACTAGACAGACAAGACTAGACAGACAAGACTAGACAGACAAGACTAGACAGACAAGACTAGACAGACAAGACTAGACAGACAAGACTAGACAGACAAGACTAGACAGACAAGACTAGACAGACAAGACTAGACAGACAAGACTAGACAGACAAGACTAGACAGACAAGACTAGACAGACAAGACTAGACAGACAAGACTAGACAGACAAGACTAGACAGACAAGACTAGACAGACAAGACTAGACAGACAAGACTAGACAGACAAGACTAGACAGACAAGACTAGACAGACAAGACTAGACAGACAAGACTAGACAGACAAGACTAGACAGACAAGACTAGACAGACAAGACTAGACAGACAAGACTAGACAGACAAGACTAGACAGACAAGACTAGACAGACAAGACTAGACAGACAAGACTAGACAGACAAGACTAGACAGACAAGACTAGACAGACAAGACTAGACAGACAAGACTAGACAGACAAGACTAGACAGACAAGACTAGACAGACAAGACTAGACAGACAAGACTAGACAGACAAGACTAGACAGACAAGACTAGACAGACAAGACTAGACAGACAAGACTAGACAGACAAGACTAGACAGACAAGACTAGACAGACAAGACTAGACAGACAAGACTAGACAGACAAGACTAGACAGACAAGACTAGACAGACAAGACTAGACAGACAAGACTAGACAGACAAGACTAGACAGACAAGACTAGACAGACAAGACTAGACAGACAAGACTAGACAGACAAGACTAGACAGACAAGACTAGACAGACAAGACTAGACAGACAAGACTAGACAGACAAGACTAGACAGACAAGACTAGACAGACAAGACTAGACAGACAAGACTAGACAGACAAGACTAGACAGACAAGACTAGACAGACAAGACTAGACAGACAAGACTAGACAGACAAGACTAGACAGACAAGACTAGACAGACAAGACTAGACAGACAAGACTAGACAGACAAGACTAGACAGACAAGACTAGACAGACAAGACTAGACAGACAAGACTAGACAGACAAGACTAGACAGACAAGACTAGACAGACAAGACTAGACAGACAAGACTAGACAGACAAGACTAGACAGACAAGACTAGACAGACAAGACTAGACAGACAAGACTAGACAGACAAGACTAGACAGACAAGACTAGACAGACAAGACTAGACAGACAAGACTAGACAGACAAGACTAGACAGACAAGACTAGACAGACAAGACTAGACAGACAAGACTAGACAGACAAGACTAGACAGACAAGACTAGACAGACAAGACTAGACAGACAAGACTAGACAGACAAGACTAGACAGACAAGACTAGACAGACAAGACTAGACAGACAAGACTAGACAGACAAGACTAGACAGACAAGACTAGACAGACAAGACTAGACAGACAAGACTAGACAGACAAGACTAGACAGACAAGACTAGACAGACAAGACTAGACAGACAAGACTAGACAGACAAGACTAGACAGACAAGACTAGACAGACAAGACTAGACAGACAAGACTAGACAGACAAGACTAGACAGACAAGACTAGACAGACAAGACTAGACAGACAAGACTAGACAGACAAGACTAGACAGACAAGACTAGACAGACAAGACTAGACAGACAAGACTAGACAGACAAGACTAGACAGACAAGACTAGACAGACAAGACTAGACAGACAAGACTAGACAGACAAGACTAGACAGACAAGACTAGACAGACAAGACTAGACAGACAAGACTAGACAGACAAGACTAGACAGACAAGACTAGACAGACAAGACTAGACAGACAAGACTAGACAGACAAGACTAGACAGACAAGACTAGACAGACAAGACTAGACAGACAAGACTAGACAGACAAGACTAGACAGACAAGACTAGACAGACAAGACTAGACAGACAAGACTAGACAGACAAGACTAGACAGACAAGACTAGACAGACAAGACTAGACAGACAAGACTAGACAGACAAGACTAGACAGACAAGACTAGACAGACAAGACTAGACAGACAAGACTAGACAGACAAGACTAGACAGACAAGACTAGACAGACAAGACTAGACAGACAAGACTAGACAGACAAGACTAGACAGACAAGACTAGACAGACAAGACTAGACAGACAAGACTAGACAGACAAGACTAGACAGACAAGACTAGACAGACAAGACTAGACAGACAAGACTAGACAGACAAGACTAGACAGACAAGACTAGACAGACAAGACTAGACAGACAAGACTAGACAGACAAGACTAGACAGACAAGACTAGACAGACAAGACTAGACAGACAAGACTAGACAGACAAGACTAGACAGACAAGACTAGACAGACAAGACTAGACAGACAAGACTAGACAGACAAGACTAGACAGACAAGACTAGACAGACAAGACTAGACAGACAAGACTAGACAGACAAGACTAGACAGACAAGACTAGACAGACAAGACTAGACAGACAAGACTAGACAGACAAGACTAGACAGACAAGACTAGACAGACAAGACTAGACAGACAAGACTAGACAGACAACAAGACTAGACAGACAAGACTAGACAGACAAGACTAGACAGACAAGACTAGACAGACAAGACTAGACAGACAAGACTAGACAGACAAGACTAGACAGACAAGACTAGACAGACAAGACTAGACAGACAAGACTAGACAGACAAGACTAGACAGACAAGACTAGACAGACAAGACTAGACAGACAAGACTAGACAGACAAGACTAGACAGACAAGACTAGACAGACAAGACTAGACAGACAAGACTAGACAGACAAGACTAGACAGACAAGACTAGACAGACAAGACTAGACAGACAAGACTAGACAGACAAGACTAGACAGACAAGACTAGACAGACAAGACTAGACAGACAAGACTAGACAGACAAGACTAGACAGACAAGACTAGACAGACAAGACTAGACAGACAAGACTAGACAGACAAGACTAGACAGACAAGACTAGACAGACAAGACTAGACAGACAAGACTAGACAGACAAGACTAGACAGACAAGACTAGACAGACAAGACTAGACAGACAAGACTAGACAGACAAGACTAGACAGACAAGACTAGACAGACAAGACTAGACAGACAAGACTAGACAGACAAGACTAGACAGACAAGACTAGACAGACAAGACTAGACAGACAAGACTAGACAGACAAGACTAGACAGACAAGACTAGACAGACAAGACTAGACAGACAAGACTAGACAGACAAGACTAGACAGACAAGACTAGACAGACAAGACTAGACAGACAAGACTAGACAGACAAGACTAGACAGACAAGACTAGACAGACAAGACTAGACAGACAAGACTAGACAGACAAGACTAGACAGACAAGACTAGACAGACAAGACTAGACAGACAAGACTAGACAGACAAGACTAGACAGACAAGACTAGACAGACAAGACTAGACAGACAAGACTAGACAGACAAGACTAGACAGACAAGACTAGACAGACAAGACTAGACAGACAAGACTAGACAGACAAGACTAGACAGACAAGACTAGACAGACAAGACTAGACAGACAAGACTAGACAGACAAGACTAGACAGACAAGACTAGACAGACAAGACTAGACAGACAAGACTAGAACAAGACTAGACAGACAAGACTAGACAGACAAGACTAGACAGACAAGACTAGACAGACAAGACTAGACAGACAAGACTAGACAGACAAGACTAGACAGACAAGCCTAGACAGACAAGACTAGACAGACAAGACTAGACAGACAAGACTAGACAGACAAGACTAGACAGACAAGACTAGACAGACAAGACTAGACAGACAAGACTAGACAGACAAGACTAGACAGACAAGACTAGACAGACAAGACTAGACAGACAAGACTAGACAGACAAGACTAGACAGACAAGACTAGACAGACAAGACTAGACAGACAAGACTAGACAGACAAGACTAGACAGACAAGACTAGACAGACAAGACTAGACAGACAAGACTAGACAGACAAGACTAGACAGACAAGACTAGACAGACAAGACTAGACAGACAAGACTAGACAGACAAGACTAGACAGACAAGACTAGACAGACAAGACTAGACAGACAAGACTAGACAGACAAGACTAGACAGACAAGACTAGACAGACAAGACTAGACAGACAAGACTAGACAGACAAGACTAGACAGACAAGACTAGACAGACAAGACTAGACAGACAAGACTAGACAGACAAGACTAGACAGACAAGACTAGACAGACAAGACTAGACAGACAAGACTAGACAGACAAGACTAGACAGACAAGACTAGACAGACAAGACTAGACAGACAAGACTAGACAGACAAGACTAGACAGACAAGACTAGACAGACAAGACTAGACAGACAAGACTAGACAGACAAGACTAGACAGACAAGACTAGACAGACAAGACTAGACAGACAAGACTAGACAGACAAGACTAGACAGACAAGACTAGACAGACAAGACTAGACAGACAAGACTAGACAGACAAGACTAGACAGACAAGACTAGACAGACAAGACTAGACAGACAAGACTAGACAGACAAGACTAGACAGACAAGACTAGACAGACAAGACTAGACAGACAAGACTAGACAGACAAGACTAGACAGACAAGACTAGACAGACAAGACTAGACAGACAAGACTAGACAGACAGACTAGACAGACAAGACTAGACAGACAAGACTAGACAGACAAGACTAGACAGACAAGACTAGACAGACAAGACTAGACAGACAAGACTAGACAGACAAGACTAGACAGACAAGACTAGACAGACAAGACTAGACAGACAAGACTAGACAGACAAGACTAGACAGACAAGACTAGACAGACAAGACTAGACAGACAAGACTAGACAGACAAGACTAGACAGACAAGACTAGACAGACAAGACTAGACAGACAAGACTAGACAGACAAGACTAGACAGACAAGACTAGACAGACAAGACTAGACAGACAAGACTAGACAGACAAGACTAGACAGACAAGACTAGACAGACAAGACTAGACAGACAAGACTAGACAGACAAGACTAGACAGACAAGACTAGACAGACAAGACTAGACAGACAAGACTAGACAGACAAGACTAGACAGACAAGACTAGACAGACAAGACTAGACAGACAAGACTAGACAGACAAGACTAGACAGACAAGACTAGACAGACAAGACTAGACAGACAAGACTAGACAGACAAGACTAGACAGACAAGACTAGACAGACAAGACTAGACAGACAAGACTAGACAGACAAGACTAGACAGACAAGACTAGACAGACAAGACTAGACAGACAAGACTAGACAGACAAGACTAGACAGACGACAAGACTAGACAGACAAGACTAGACAGACAAGACTAGACAGACAAGACTAGACAGACAAGACTAGACAGACAAGACTAGACAGACAAGACTAGACGGACAAGACTAGACGGACAAGACTAGACGGACAAGACTAGACGGACAAGACTAGACGGACAAGACTAGACGGACAAGACTAGACGGACAAGACTAGACGGACAAGACTAGACGGACAAGACTAGACGGACAAGACTAGACGGACAAGACTAGACGGACAAGACTAGACGGACAAGACTAGACGGACAAGAGACAAGACTAGACAGACAAGACTAGACAGACAAGACTAGACAGACAAGACTAGACAGACAAGACTAGACAGACAAGACTAGACAGACAAGACTAGACAGACAAGACTAGACAGACAAGACTAGACAGACAAGACTAGACAGACAAGACTAGACAGACAAGACTAGACAGACAAGACTAGACAGACAAGACTAGACAGACAAGACTAGACAGACAAGACTAGACAGACAAGACTAGACAGACAAGACTAGACAGACAAGACTAGACAGACAAGACTAGACAGACAAGACTAGACAGACAAGACTAGACAGACAAGACTAGACAGACAAGACTAGACAGACAAGACTAGACAGACAAGACTAGACAGACAAGACTAGACAGACAAGACTAGACAGACAAGACTAGACAGACAAGACTAGACAGACAAGACTAGACAGACAAGACTAGACAGACAAGACTAGACAGACAAGACTAGACAGACAAGACTAGACAGACAAGACTAGACAGACAAGACTAGACAGACAAGACTAGACAGACAAGACTAGACAGACAAGACTAGACAGACAAGACTAGACAGACAAGACTAGACAGACAAGACTAGACAGACAAGACTAGACAGACAAGACTAGACAGACAAGACTAGACAGACAAGACTAGACAGACAAGACTAGACAGACAAGACTAGACAGACAAGACTAGACAGACAAGACTAGACAGACAAGACTAGACAGACAAGACTAGACAGACAAGACTAGACAGACAAGACTAGACAGACAAGACTAGACAGACAAGACTAGACAGACAAGACTAGACAGACAAGACTAGACAGACAAGACTAGACAGACAAGACTAGACAGACAAGACTAGACAGACAAGACTAGACAGACAAGACTAGACAAGACTAGAAGACTAGACAGACAAGACTAGACAGACAAGACTAGACAGACAAGACTAGACAGACAAGACTAGACAGACAAGACTAGACAGACAAGACTAGACAGACAAGACTAGACAGACAAGACTAGACAGACAAGACTAGACAGACAAGACTAGACAGACAAGACTAGACAGACAAGACTAGACAGACAAGACTAGACAGACAAGACTAGACAGACAAGACTAGACAGACAAGACTAGACAGACAAGACTAGACAGACAAGACTAGACAGACAAGACTAGACAGACAAGACTAGACAGACAAGACTAGACAGACAAGACTAGACAGACAAGACTAGACAGACAAGACTAGACAGACAAGACTAGACAGACAAGACTAGACAGACAAGACTAGACAGACAAGACTAGACAGACAAGACTAGACAGACAAGACTAGACAGACAAGACTAGACAGACAAGACTAGACAGACAAGACTAGACAGACAAGACTAGACAGACAAGACTAGACAGACAAGACTAGACAGACAAGACTAGACAGACAAGACTAGACAGACAAGACTAGACAGACAAGACTAGACAGACAAGACTAGACAGACAAGACTAGACAGACAAGACTAGACAGACAAGACTAGACAGACAAGACTAGACAGACAAGACTAGACAGACAGACTAGACAGACAAGACTAGACAGACAAGACTAGACAGACAAGACTAGACAGACAAGACTAGACAGACAAGACTAGACAGACAAGACTAGACAGACAAGACTAGACAGACAAGACTAGACAGACAAGACTAGACAGACAAGACTAGACAGACAAGACTAGACAGACAAGACTAGACAGACAAGACTAGACAGACAAGACTAGACAGACAAGACTAGACAGACAAGACTAGACAGACAAGACTAGACAGACAAGACTAGACAGACAAGACTAGACAGACAAGACTAGACAGACAAGACTAGACAGACAAGACTAGACAGACAAGACTAGACAGACAAGACTAGACAGACAAGACTAGACAGACAAGACTAGACAGACAAGACTAGACAGACAAGACTAGACAGACAAGACTAGACAGACAAGACTAGACAGACAAGACTAGACAGACAAGACTAGACAGACAAGACTAGACAGACAAGACTAGACAGACAAGACTAGACAGACAAGACTAGACAGACAAGACTAGACAGACAAGACTAGACAGACAAGACTAGACAGACAAGACTAGACAGACAAGACTAGACAGACAAGACTAGACAGACAAGACTAGACAGACAAGACTAGACAGACAAGACTAGACAGACAAGACTAGACAGACAAGACTAGACAGACAAGACTAGACAGACAAGACTAGACAGACAAGACTAGACAGACAAGACTAGACAGACAAGACTAGACAGACAAGACTAGACAGACAAGACTAGACAGACAAGACTAGACAGACAAGACTAGACAGACAAGACTAGACAGACAAGACTAGACAGACAAGACTAGACAGACAAGACTAGACAGACAAGACTAGACAGACAAGACTAGACAGACAAGACTAGACAGACAAGACTAGACAGACAAGACTAGACAGACAAGACTAGACAGACAAGACTAGACAGACAAGACTAGACAGACAAGACTAGACAGACAAGACTAGACAGACAAGACTAGACAGACAAGACTAGACAGACAAGACTAGACAGACAAGACTAGACAGACAAGACTAGACAGACAAGACTAGACAGACAAGACTAGACAGACAAGACTAGACAGACAAGACTAGACAGACAAGACTAGACAGACAAGACTAGACAGACAAGACTAGACAGACAAGACTAGACAGACAAGACTAGACAGACAAGACTAGACAGACAAGACTAGACAGACAAGACTAGACAGACAAGACTAGACAGACAAGACTAGACAGACAAGACTAGACAGACAAGACTAGACAGACAAGACTAGACAGACAAGACTAGACAGACAAGACTAGACAGACAAGACTAGACAGACAAGACTAGACAGACAAGACTAGACAGACAAGACTAGACAGACAAGACTAGACAGACAAGACTAGACAGACAAGACTAGACAGACAAGACTAGACAGACAAGACTAGACAGACAAGACTAGACAGACAAGACTAGACAGACAAGACTAGACAGACAAGACTAGACAGACAAGACTAGACAGACAAGACTAGACAGACAAGACTAGACAGACAAGACTAGACAGACAAGACTAGACAGACAAGACTAGACAGACAAGACTAGACAGACAAGACTAGACAGACAAGACTAGACAGACAAGACTAGACAGACAAGACTAGACAGACAAGACTAGACAGACAAGACTAGACAGACAAGACTAGACAGACAAGACTAGACAGACAAGACTAGACAGACAAGACTAGACAGACAAGACTAGACAGACAAGACTAGACAGACAAGACTAGACAGACAAGACTAGACAGACAAGACTAGACAGACAAGACTAGACAGACAAGACTAGACAGACAAGACTAGACAGACAAGACTAGACAGACAAGACTAGACAGACAAGACTAGACAGACAAGACTAGACAGACAAGACTAGACAGACAAGACTAGACAGACAAGACTAGACAGACAAGACTAGACAGACAAGACTAGACAGACAAGACTAGACAGACAAGACTAGACGACAAGACTAGACAGACAAGACTAGACAGACAAGACTAGACAGACAAGACTAGACGGACAAGACTAGACGGACAAGACTAGACGGACAAGACTAGACGGACAAGACTAGACGGACAAGACTAGACGGACAAGACTAGACGGACAAGACTAGACGGACAAGACTAGACGGACAAGACTAGACGGACAAGACTAGACGACAAGACTAGACGGACAAGACTAGACGACAGACAAGACTAGACAGACAAGACTAGACAGACAAGACTAGACAGACAAGACTAGACAGACAAGACTAGACAGACAAGACTAGACAGACAAGACTAGACAGACAAGACTAGACAGACAAGACTAGACAGACAAGACTAGACAGACAAGACTAGACAGACAAGACTAGACAGACAAGACTAGACAGACAAGACTAGACAGACAAGACTAGACAGACAAGACTAGACAGACAAGACTAGACAGACAAGACTAGACAGACAAGACTAGACAGACAAGACTAGACAGACAAGACTAGACAGACAAGACTAGACAGACAAGACTAGACAGACAAGACTAGACAGACAAGACTAGACAGACAAGACTAGACAGACAAGACTAGACAGACAAGACTAGACAGACAAGACTAGACAGACAAGACTAGACAGACAAGACTAGACAGACAAGACTAGACAGACAAGACTAGACAGACAAGACTAGACAGACAAGACTAGACAGACAAGACTAGACAGACAAGACTAGACAGACAAGACTAGACAGACAAGACTAGACAGACAAGACTAGACAGACAAGACTAGACAGACAAGACTAGACAGACAAGACTAGACAGACAAGACTAGACAGACAAGACTAGACAGACAAGACTAGACAGACAAGACTAGACAGACAAGACTAGACAGACAAGACTAGACAGACAAGACTAGACAGACAAGACTAGACAGACAAGACTAGACAGACAAGACTAGACAGACAAGACTAGACAGACAAGACTAGACAGACAAGACTAGACAGACAAGACTAGACAGACAAGACTAGACAGACAAGACTAGACAGACAAGACTAGACAGACAAGACTAGACAGACAAGACTAGACAGACAAGACTAGACAGACAAGACTAGACAGACAAGACTAGACAGACAAGACTAGACAGACAAGACTAGACAGACAAGACTAGACAGACAAGACTAGACAGACAAGACTAGACAGACAAGACTAGACAGACAAGACTAGACAGACAAGACTAGACAGACAAGACTAGACAGACAAGACTAGACAGACAAGACTAGACAGACAAGACTAGACAGACAAGACTAGACAGACAAGACTAGACAGACAAGACTAGACAGACAAGACTAGACAGACAAGACTAGACAGACAAGACTAGACAGACAAGACTAGACAGACAAGACTAGACAGACAAGACTAGACAGACAAGACTAGACAGACAAGACTAGACAGACAAGACTAGACAGACAAGACTAGACAGACAAGACTAGACAGACAAGACTAGACAGACAAGACTAGACAGACAAGACTAGACAGACAAGACTAGACAGACAAGACTAGACAGACAAGACTAGACAGACAAGACTAGACAGACAAGACTAGACAGACAAGACTAGACAGACAAGACTAGACAGACAAGACTAGACAGACAAGACTAGACAGACAAGACTAGACAGACAAGACTAGACAGACAAGACTAGACAGACAAGACTAGACAGACAAGACTAGACAGACAAGACTAGACAGACAAGACTAGACAGACAAGACTAGACAGACAAGACTAGACAGACAAGACTAGACAGACAAGACTAGACAGACAAGACTAGACAGACAAGACTAGACAGACAAGACTAGACAGACAAGACTAGACAGACAAGACTAGACAGACAAGACTAGACAGACAAGACTAGACAGACAAGACTAGACAGACAAGACTAGACAGACAAGACTAGACAGACAAGACTAGACAGACAAGACTAGACAGACAAGACTAGACAGACAAGACTAGACAGACAAGACTAGACAGACAAGACTAGACAGACAAGACTAGACAGACAAGACTAGACAGACAAGACTAGACAGACAAGACTAGACAGACAAGACTAGACAGACAAGACTAGACAGACAAGACTAGACAGACAAGACTAGACAGACAAGACTAGACAGACAAGACTAGACAGACAAGACTAGACAGACAAGACTAGACAGACAAGACTAGACAGACAAGACTAGACAGACAAGACTAGACAGACAAGACTAGACAGACAAGACTAGACAGACAAGACTAGACAGACAAGACTAGACAGACAAGACTAGACAGACAAGACTAGACAGACAAGACTAGACAGACAAGACTAGACAGACAAGACTAGACAGACAAGACTAGACAGACAAGACTAGACAGACAAGACTAGACAGACAAGACTAGACAGACAAGACTAGACAGACAAGACTAGACAGACAAGACTAGACAGACAAGACTAGACAGACAAGACTAGACAGACAAGACTAGACAGACAAGACTAGACAGACAAGACTAGACAGACAAGACTAGACAGACAAGACTAGACAGACAAGACTAGACAGACAAGACTAGACAGACAAGACTAGACAGACAAGACTAGACAGACAAGACTAGACAGACAAGACTAGACAGACAAGACTAGACAGACAAGACTAGACAGACAAGACTAGACAGACAAGACTAGACAGACAAGACTAGACAGACAAGACTAGACAGACAAGACTAGACAGACAAGACTAGACAGACAAGACTAGACAGACAAGACTAGACAGACAAGACTAGACAGACAAGACTAGACAGACAAGACTAGACAGACAAGACTAGACAGACAAGACTAGACAGACAAGACTAGACAGACAAGACTAGACAGACAAGACTAGACAGACAAGACTAGACAGACAAGACTAGACAGACAAGACTAGACAGACAAGACTAGACAGACAAGACTAGACAGACAAGACTAGACAGACAAGACTAGACAGACAAGACTAGACAGACAAGACTAGACAGACAAGACTAGACAGACAAGACTAGACAGACAAGACTAGACAGACAAGACTAGACAGACAAGACTAGACAGACAAGACTAGACAGACAAGACTAGACAGACAAGACTAGACAGACAAGACTAGACAGACAAGACTAGACAGACAAGACTAGACAGACAAGACTAGACAGACAAGACTAGACAGACAAGACTAGACAGACAAGACTAGACAGACAAGACTAGACAGACAAGACTAGACAGACAAGACTAGACAGACAAGACTAGACAGACAAGACTAGACAGACAAGACTAGACAGACAAGACTAGACAGACAAGACTAGACAGACAAGACTAGACAGACAAGACTAGACAGACAAGACTAGACAGACAAGACTAGACAGACAAGACTAGACAGACAAGACTAGACAGACAAGACTAGACAGACAAGACTAGACAGACAAGACTAGACAGACAAGACTAGACAGACAAGACTAGACAGACAAGACTAGACAGACAAGACTAGACAGACAAGACTAGACAGACAAGACTAGACAGACAAGACTAGACAGACAAGACTAGACAGACAAGACTAGACACACAAGACTAGACAGACAAGACTAGACAGACAAGACTAGACAGACAAGACTAGACAGACAAGACTAGACAGACAAGACTAGACAGACAAGACTAGACAGACAAGACTAGACAGACAAGACTAGACAGACAAGACTAGACAGACATGACTAGACAGACAAGACTAGACAGACAAGACTAGACAGACAAGACTAGACAGACAAGACTAGACAGACAAGACTAGACAGACAAGACTAGACAGACAAGACTAGACAGACAAGACTAGACAGACAAGACTAGACAGACAAGACTAGACAGACAAGACTAGACAGACAAGACTAGACAGACAAGACTAGCAAGACAAGACTAGACAGACAAGACTAGACAGACAAACCTAGACAGACAAGACTAGACAGACAAGACTAGACAGACAAGACTAGACAGACAAGACTAGACAGACAAGACTAGACAGACAAGACTAGACAGACAAGACTAGACAGACAAGACTAGACAGACAAGACTAGACAAGACTAGACAGACAAGACTAGACAGACAAGACTAGACAGACAAGACTAGACAGACAAGACTAGACAGACAAGACTAGACAGACAAGACTAGACAGACAAGACTAGACAGACAAGACTAGACAGACAAGACTAGACAGACAAGACTAGACAGACAAGACTAGACAGACAAGACTAGACAGACAAGACTAGACAGACAAGACTAGACAGACAAGACTAGACAGACAAGACTAGACAGACAAGACTAGACAGACAAGACTAGACAGACAAGACTAGACAGACAAGACTAGACAGACAAGACTAGACAGACAAGACTAGACAGACAAGACTAGACAGACAAGACTAGACAGACAAGACTAGACAGACAAGACTAGACAGACAAGACTAGACAGACAAGACTAGACAGACAAGACTAGACAGACAAGACTAGACAGACAAGACTAGACAGACAAGACTAGACAGACAAGACTAGACAGACAAGACTAGACAGACAAGACTAGACAGACAAGACTAGACAGACAAGACTAGACAGACAAGACTAGACAGACAAGACTAGACAGACAAGACTAGACAGACAAGACTAGACAGACAAGACTAGACAGACAAGACTAGACAGACAAGACTAGACAGACAAGACTAGACAGACAAGACTAGACAGACAAGACTAGACAGACAAGACTAGACAGACAAGACTAGACAGACAAGACTAGACAGACAAGACTAGACAGACAAGACTAGAAAGACAAGACTAGACAGACAAGACTAGACAGACAAGACTAGACAGACAAGACTAGACAGACAAGACTAGACAGACAAGACTAGACAGACAAGACTAGACAGACAAGACTAGACAGACAAGACTGACAAGACTAGACAGACAAGACTAGACAGACAAGACTAGACAGACAAGACTAGACAGACAAGACTAGACAGACAAGACTAGACAGACAAGACTAGACAGACAAGACTAGACAGACAAGACTAGACAGACAAGACTAGACAGACAAGACTAGACAGACAAGACTAGACAGACAAGACTAGACAGACAAGACTAGACAGACAAGACTAGACAGACAAGACTAGACAGACAAGACTAGACAGACAAGACTAGACAGACAAGACTAGACAGACAAGACTAGACAGACAAGACTAGACAGACAAGACTAGACAGACAAGACTAGACAGACAAGACTAGACAGACAAGACTAGACAGACTAGACAGACAAGACTAGACAGACAAGACTAGACAGACAAGACTAGACAGACAAGACTAGACAGACAAGACTAGACAGACAAGACTAGACAGACAAGACTAGACAGACAAGACTAGACAGACAAGACTAGACAGACAAGACTAGACAGACAAGACTAGACAGACAAGACTAGACAGACAAGACTAGACAGACAAGACTAGACAGACAAGACTAGACAGACAAGACTAGACAGACAAGACTAGACAGACAAGACTAGACAGACAAGACTAGACAGACAAGACTAGACAGACAAGACTAGACAGACAAGACTAGACAGACAAGACTAGACAGACAAGACTAGACAGACAAGACTAGACAGACAAGACTAGACAGACAAGACTAGACAGACAAGACTAGACAGACAAGACTAGACAGACAAGACTAGACAGACAAGACTAGACAGACAAGACTAGACAGACAAGACTAGACAGACAAGACTAGACAGACAAGACTAGACAGACAAGACTAGACAGACAAGACTAGACAGACAAGACTAGACAGACAAGACTAGACAGACAAGACTAGACAGACAAGACTAGACAGACAAGACTAGACAGACAAGACTAGACAGACAAGACTAGACAGACAAGACTAGACAGACAAGACTAGACAGACAAGACTAGACAGACAAGACTAGACAGACAAGACTAGACAGACAAGACTAGACAGACAAGACTAGACAGACAAGACTAGACAGACAAGACTAGACAGACAAGACTAGACAGACAAGACTAGACAGACAAGACTAGACAGACAAGACTAGACAGACAAGACTAGACAGACAAGACTAGACAGACAAGACTAGACAGACAAGACTAGACAGACAAGACTAGACAGACAAGACTAGACAGACAAGACTAGACAGACAAGACTAGACAGACAAGACTAGACAGACAAGACTAGACAGACAAGACTAGACAGACAAGACTAGACAGACAAGACTAGACAGACAAGACTAGACAGACAAGACTAGACAGACAAGACTAGACAGACAAGACTAGACAGACAAGACTAGACAGACAAGACTAGACAGACAAGACTAGACAGACAAGACTAGACAGACAAGACTAGACAGACAAGACTAGACAGACAAGACTAGACAGACAAGACTAGACAGACAAGACTAGACAGACAAGACTAGACAGACAAGACTAGACAGACAAGACTAGACAGACAAGACTAGACAGACAAGACTAGACAGACAAGACTAGACAGACAAGACTAGACAGACAAGACTAGACAGACAAGACTAGACAGACAAGACTAGACAGACAAGACTAGACAGACAAGACTAGACAGACAAGACTAGACAGACAAGACTAGACAGACAAGACTAGACAGACAAGACTAGACAGACAAGACTAGACAGACAAGACTAGACAGACAAGACTAGACAGACAAGACTAGACAGACAAGACTAGACAGACAAGACTAGACAGACAAGACTAGACAGACAAGACTAGACAGACAAGACTAGACAGACAAGACTAGACAGACAAGACTAGACAGACAAGACTAGACAGACAAGACTAGACAGACAAGACTAGACAGACAAGACTAGACAGACAAGACTAGACAGACAAGACTAGACAGACAAGACTAGACAGACAAGACTAGACAGACAAGACTAGACAGACAAGACTAGACAGACAAGACTAGACAGACAAGACTAGACAGACAAGACTAGACAGACAAGACTAGACAGACAAGACTAGACAGACAAGACTAGACAGACAAGACTAGACAGACAAGACTAGACAGACAAGACTAGACAGACAAGACTAGACAGACAAGACTAGACAGACAAGACTAGACAGACAAGACTAGACAGACAAGACTAGACAGACAAGACTAGACAGACAAGACTAGACAGACAAGACTAGACAGACAAGACTAGACAGACAAGACTAGACAGACAAGACTAGACAGACAAGACTAGACAGACAAGACTAGACAGACAAGACTAGACAGACAAGACTAGACAGACAAGACTAGACAGACAAGACTAGACAGACAAGACTAGACAGACAAGACTAGACAGACAAGACTAGACAGACAAGACTAGACAGACAAGACTAGACAGACAAGACTAGACAGACAAGACTAGACAGACAAGACTAGACAGACAAGACTAGACAGACAAGACTAGACAGACAAGACTAGACAGACAAGACTAGACAGACAAGACTAGACAGACAAGCAACCAGACTAGACAGACAAGACTAGACAGACAAGACTAGACAGACAAGACTAGACAGACAAGACTAGACAGACAAGACTAGACAGACAAGACTAGACAGACAAGACTAGACAGACAAGACTAGACACTAGACAGACAAGACTAGACAGACAAGACTAGACAGACAAGACTAGACAGACAAGACTAGACAGACAAGACTAGACAGACAAGACTAGACAGACAAGACTAGACAGACAAGACTAGACAGACAAGACTAGACAGACAAGACTAGACAGACAAGACTAGACAGACAAGACTAGACAGACAAGACTAGACTAGACAGACAAGACTAGACAGACAAGACTAGACAGACAAGACTAGACAGACAAGACTAGACAGACAAGACTAGACAGACAAGACTAGACAGACAAGACTAGACAGACAAGACTAGACAGACAAGACTAGACAGACAAGACTAGACAGACAAGACTAGACAGACAAGACTAGACAGACAAGACTAGACAGACAAGACTAGACAGACAAGACTAGACAGACAAGACTAGACAGACAAGACTAGACAGACAAGACTAGACAGACAAGACTAGACAGACAAGACTAGACAGACAAGACTAGACAGACAAGACTAGACAGACAAGACTAGACAGACAAGACTAGACAGACAGCAAGACTAGACAGACAAGACTAGACAGACAAGACTAGACAGACAAGACTAGACAGACAAGACTAGACAGACAAGACTAGACAGACAAGACTAGACAGACAAGACTAGACAGACAAGACTAGACAGACAAGACTAGACAGACAAGACTAGACAGACAAGACTAGACAGACAAGACTAGACAGACAAGACTAGACAGACAAGACTAGACAGACAAGACTAGACAGACAAGACTAGACAGACAAGACTAGACAGACAAGACTAGACAGACAAGACTAGACAGACAAGACTAGACAGACAAGACTAGACAGACAAGACTAGACAGACAAGACTAGACAGACAAGACTAGACAGACAAGACTAGACAGACAAGACTAGACAGACAAGACTAGACAGACAAGACTAGACAGACAAGACTAGACAGACAAGACTAGACAGACAAGACTAGACAGACAAGACTAGACAGACAAGACTAGACAGACAAGACTAGACAGACAAGACTAGACAGACAAGATAGACAGACAAGACTAGACAGACAAGACTAGACAGACAAGACTAGACAGACAAGACTAGACAGACAAGACTAGACAGACAAGACTAGACAGACAAGACTAGACAGACAAGACTAGACAGACAAGACTAGACAGACAAGACTAGACAGACAAGACTAGACAGACAAGACTAGACAGACAAGACTAGACAGACAAGACTAGACAGACAAGACTAGACAGACAAGACTAGACAGACAAGACTAGACAAGACAAGACTAGACAGACAAGACTAGACAGACAAGACTAGACAGACAAGACTAGACAGACAAGACTAGACAGACAAGACTAGACAGACAAGACTAGACAGACAAGACTAGACAGACAAGACTAGACAGACAAGACTAGACAGACAAGACTAGACAGACAAGACTAGACAGACAAGACTAGACAGACAAGACTAGACAGACAAGACTAGACAGACAAGACCAGACAGACAAGACCAGACAGACAAGACCAGACAGACAAGACCAGACAGACAAGACCAGACAGACAAGACCAGACAGACAAGACCAGACAGACAAGACCAGACAGACAAGACCAGACAGACAAGACCTAGACAGACAAGACTAGACAGACAAGACTAGACAGACAAGACTAGACAGACAAGACTAGACAGACAAGACTAGACAGACAAGACTAGACAGACAAGACTAGACAGACAAGACTAGACAGACAAGACTAGACAGACAAGACTAGACAGACAAGACTAGACAGACAAGACTAGACAGACAAGACTAGACAGACAAGACTAACAGACAAGACTAGACAGACAAGACTAGACAGACAAGACTAGACAGACAGACAAGACTAGACAGACACGACTAGACAGACAAGACTAGACAGACAAGACTAGACAGACAAGACTAGACAGACAAGACTAGACAGACAAGACTAGACAGACAAGACTAGACAGACAAGACTAGACAGACAAGACTAGACAGACAAGACTAGACAGACAAGACTAGACAGACAAGACTAGACAGACAAGACTAGACAGACAAGACTAGACAGACAAGACTAGACAGACAAGACTAGACAGACAAGACTAGACAGACAAGACTAGACAGACAAGACTAGACAGACAAGACTAGACAGACAAGACTAGACAGACAAGACTAGACAGACAAGACTAGACAGACAAGACTAGACAGACAAGACTAGACAGACTAGACAGACAAGACTAGACAGACAAGACTAGACAGACAAGACTAGACAGACAAGACTAGACAGACAAGACTAGACAGACAAGACTAGACAGACAAGACTAGACAGACAAGACTAGACAGACAAGACTAGACAGACAAGACTAGACAGACAAGACTAGACAGACAAGACTAGACAGACAAGACTAGACAGACAAGACTAGACAGACAAGACTAGACAGACAAGACTAGACAGACAAGACTAGACAGACAAGACTAGACAGACAAGACTAGACAGACAAGACTAGACAGACAAGACTAGACAGACAAGACTAGACAGACAAGACTAGACAGACAAGACTAGACAGACAAGACTAGACAGACAAGACTAGACAGACAAGACTAGACAGACAAGACTAGACAGACAAGACTAGACAGACAAGACTAGACAGACAAGACTAGACAGACAAGACTAGACAGACAAGACTAGACAGACAAGACTAGACAGACAAGACTAGACAGACAAGACTAGACAGACAAGACTAGACAGACAAGACTAGACAGACAAGACTAGACAGACAAGACTAGACAGACAAGACTAGACAGACAAGACTAGACAGACAAGACTAGACAGACAAGACTAGACAGACAAGACTAGACAGACAAGACTAGACAGACAAGACTAGACAGACAAGACTAGACAGACAAGACTAGACAGACAAGACTAGACAGACAAGACTAGACTAGACAGACAAGACTAGACAGACAAGACTAGACAAGACTAGACAGACAAGACTAGACAGACAAGACTAGACAGACAAGACTAGACAGACAAGACTAGACAGACAAGACTAGACAGACAAGACTAGACAGACAAGACTAGACAGACAAGACTAGACAGACAAGACTAGACAGACAAGACTAGACAGACAAGACTAGACAGACAAGACTAGACAGACAAGACTAGACAGACAAGACTAGACAGACAAGACTAGACAGACAAGACTAGACAGACAAGACTAGACAGACAAGACTAGACAGACAAGACTAGACAGACAAGACTAGACAGACAAGACTAGACAGACAAGACTAGACAGACAAGACTAGACAGACAAGACTAGACAGACAAGACTAGACAGACAAGACTAGACAGACAAGACTAGACAGACAAGACTAGACAGACAAGACTAGACAGACAAGACTAGACAGACAAGACTAGACAGACAAGACTAGACAGACAAGACTAGACAGACAAGACTAGACAGACAAGACTAGACAGACAAGACTAGACAGACAAGACTAGACAGACAAGACTAGACAGACAAGACTAGACAGACAAGACTAGACAGACAAGACTAGACAGACAAGACTAGACAGACAAGACTAGACAGACAAGACTAGACAGACAAGACTAGACAGACAAGACTAGACAGACAAGACTAGACAGACAAGACTAGACAGACAAGACTAGACAGACAAGACTAGACAGACAAGACTAGACAGACAAGACTAGACAGACAAGACTAGACAGACAAGACTAGACAGACAAGACTAGACAGACAAGACTAGACAGACAAGACTAGACAGACAAGACTAGACAGACAAGACTAGACAGACAAGACTAGACAGACAAGACTAGACAGACAAGACTAGACAGACAAGACTAGACAGACAAGACTAGACAGACAAGACTAGACAGACAAGACTAGACAGACAAGACTAGACAGACAAGACTAGACAGACAAGACTAGACAGACAAGACTAGACAGACAAGACTAGACAGACAAGACTAGACAGACAAGACTAGACAGACAAGACTAGACAGACAAGACTAGACAGACAAGACTAGACAGACAAGACTAGACAGACAAGACTAGACAGACAAGACTAGACAGACAAGACTAGACAGACAAGACTAGACAGACAAGACTAGACAGACAAGACTAGACAGACAAGACTAGACAGACAAGACTAGACAGACAAGACTAGACAGACAAGACTAGACAGACAAGACTAGACAGACAAGACTAGACAGACAAGACTAGACAGACAAGACTAGACAGACAAGACTAGACAGACAAGACTAGACAGACAAGACTAGACAGACAAGACTAGACAGACAAGACTAGACAGACAAGACTAGACAGACAAGACTAGACAGACAAGACTAGACAGACAAGACTAGACAGACAAGACTAGACAGACAAGACTAGACAGACAAGACTAGACAGACAAGACTAGACAGACAAGACTAGACAGACAAGACTAGACAGACAAGACTAGACAGACAAGACTAGACAGACAAGACTAGACAGACAAGACTAGACAGACAAGACTAGACAGATAAGACTAGACAGACAAGACTAGACAGACAAGGCTAGACAGACAAGACTAGACAGACAAGACTAGACAGACAAGACTAGACAGACAAGACTAGACAGACAAGACTAGACAGACAAGACTAGACAGACAAGGACTAGACAGATAAGACTAGACAGACAAGACTAGACAGACAAGACTAGACAGACAAGACTAGACAGACAAGACTAGACAGACAAGACTAGACAGACAAGACCAGACAGATAAGACTAGACATACAAGATTAGACAGAGAAGATTAGACAGACAAGACTAGACAGACAAGACTTTTAATGGGCACGTAGCAAGCACATTCACGGCACCTTGGCACTGCTTTTCGCATATCTTCAAGATGGCGTGGCTTTGACTTTTCTTGATATCCTTATGTCCCCCATCCAAGTAAAGTTATTAGGGGTTCAAGTTGTCTGCAGTTGTCGTTGTCTATTTTGTTTCGTCCGTTCATCCTGTTCTTTCGTGCTTAGTGTGTCCCTTATCATATTTTGTGTTGCAGGCCAGTCTTCTTAACTCCTAAGAATTGTCTCCATCAGTGTGCTCGTGCCTTGAATTCTTTTTGTTTTTTCAGTCCATATTTTCCTTTCTACAGACCACCTGGGGCATTTGAAGATTGTGTGATACACATTATCTGTTTTATCACAATAAACGCACTGGTTGTCTGCTTCGCGCCCAATACTGTGCAGGTAGTCTTTGAAGCACCCGTGGCCGCTCAGCGCCTGAGTCAGATAGTAGGTAATTTCTCCGTGCCTTCTCGTGACCAAAGGACCCAATTTTGGGATTACGAGACTCCTAACCCTCCACACCACCGCATTTGTCTTATTCGTCAGTTCCTTTTTGTTTTCACTGCTCCTTTGTTTATAAAGCGTGTCTCTTCCTTCCACAAGAAATTTTATAGGAGATATTCCCGCAATAACCAGAACATCGTCTCCTGAGACGGTCCTATAAGTACTGGACACGCGTAGCGCCATTTTTCGTTGAATGGATTGTGGTATTTGCATTACATTCTATAGACCACCTGGGGCATTCGAAGATTGTGTGATACACATTACCTGTCGCACTGGTTATCACAATAAACGCACTGGTTGTCTGCTTTGTACCCAATACTGTGCAGCTAGTCTTTGAAGCACCCGTGGTCGTTCAGCGCCTGAGTCAGGTACTAGGTAATTTCTCCGTGGCTTCTCGTGACCAAAGGACCCAATTTTTGGATTAGGTGTCTCGTCTACACCCCCGCATTTGACTCTTTGCCTTCTTCGCAAGTTCCTTTTTGTTTTCACTGCTCCTTTGTTTATAATGCGTGTCTCTCCCTTCAACAAGAAATTGTATATGAGCTATTCCCGCAATAACGAGAACATCGTCTCTTGAGACGGTCCTATTAGACACACGTAACGCAATTTTTCGATGAATGGATTGTAGTTTTTTCCTTATATTTGGTCTTTCCATGGCTCGCTCCAGATTGGCGCAGCGTACAACATGGCAGATTTCACAACTAAGCAAAAGAGCCTTAGTTTGGTGCTCTTAGGGCCACCTACAGTTGGGATAAGTTTTCCATAAGTGCTACTGAGGTTTTTAGTGCCTTCCCA